>CM031949.1:22669369-22864369 GCA_018749465.1 Paracanthobrama guichenoti | reverse complement strand
TAATAATAATAATAATAATAATAATAATAATAATAATAATAATAATAATAATATATAATGATAATAATGTAATAATATATAATAATGATAATAATAATATATATGATAATAATAATAATAATAATAATGATAATAATAATAATAATAATAATAATAATAATAATAATAATAATAATAATGATAATAATAATAATAATAATAATAATAATAATAATAATAATAATAATAATAATAATAATGATAATAATAATAATAATAATAATAATGATAATATAATAATAATAATAATAATAATAATAATAATAATAATAATAATAATAATAATAATAATAATAATAATAATAATAATGATAATAATAATAATAATGATAATAATAAGGTCACTTTACAATGAATGTACAAAAACCTGCTCATTCTGGTTTACGTGTCATAAGAGCAGAAACAGAGACTAAGAGTTTGAGGAATTATTATTACTTCATTTCCAGTCAATAAATATGACTCTTCCTGTGATTTTGCATATTAAGAATATTAATTTCCATATACAATTACAAATACATAAAAATGTCTTTATATATTCACTGTATAAAAACACATGATCAGAAAGAAGTTATGCCAGATTCAGTTTAGTGTCATTTAAGTTGAAACGCCTTCATTTTACTAAAAGATTTAAGGCAGCAACTTTTCTTACACTGCAGGTACATCTTCTTTTTTTTTTTTTTTTTTTTTTACCTCATAATTTTAACTTAAATTGAAAATATGACAAAATCATAATTAAGACATAAGTCATAATTAATAAATAAAACAATCTAAATTATGTCAAAAGTCTTAATTCCAACCTTTTAATTTAAACTAGCCAATGATTATGACTTTGATGTCAATTCTGACTCTTTATGAAAAGTCAAAACAATTTGCAATTATGACATACTAAATAGACATTTTGACAAAGTCATAACTCTGAAAAGAAATTTGAAAAAGTCAAAGTCATTTTAATTTAAAATGTACCTCATAATTTTGACTTTTATGTTGTAATTAGGACATACATTGAAATAATGAAAGAGTCATGATTAAAACAAGGCATAATTAATAGATTAAAAATCAAAATTAATCGTTAGGTAGTTTAATGTCAAAACTGAAATCATGACATTAACAGAAGTTCTGACTTAAAGTTGGAAAAGATGAAAATTTAAATGACATGTCAAAGTCATAATTTCAACTTTTAATTCAAATTTTACCTTTTAGGACAATTTTACTCATAATTAGCATATAAATTGAAATGATGACATAATGAGTCATAATTAAGGCACTAGTCAAATTTAATAGATTACGAAAACAATTTTGACAAGAAGTTAAAATCGTTAGGTGGTTTGAGTTGAAATTATGACTAAGTTAATTATGACTTAAGACATATTTATAAGAAATTGATTAATTAATTAAAGAAATAAATGAATGACACACAAAGTCATAATTATGAGATGAAAAGTAGAATTTGACAAAAATTATGACTAAATTGAAATGAGTTAATTATGACTTAAGTCATATTTATGAGTAGAAATTATGACATACTAAGTCAAAATTATGAGAAAAGTAGAAATTGACAAAAATATATGACTAAATTGAAATTATTTAATTATGACTTAAGTCATATTTATAAGAAAAGTAGAAATTATGACATACTAAGTCAAAATTATGAGATGAAGTGTTGAAATTACAAAAAGTGACTAAATTGAAATGAATTATGACTTAAGACAGTTATAAGATGAAAAAGTAGAAATTGACTCAAATTGACACTACGTTGAAATTAGTTAATTATGATGTAAGACATTTATAAGAAGAAAAGTAGAAATTGACAAAAATTATGACACTAAATTGAAATGAGTTAAGTTAATTAGACTTAAAGCATAAAAATAATATCATTTTGGCTTAATGTCTAAAAGAGAGATGGGGGCCCTCGCTCCAGATGATCAAAAGGATTGAAACCCTGATTTAGTGACACTTCCTATCTAAAGCCATTACCCGCGGCTGGACGCTTACCTGTGGAGGCGATGATTTAAAGGGATATAGTTTCTGCATCACCAGTCCTTCCTGCCAAACAGAGCACTTTTACTCACACACCAGCCTCTTCAATGACAGAGCTCATTAATACAGCAACTGGATGAACCGGATGATCTGCGTGTGTTAGTGTGGCGGCCGGGTGGATCTGGGCTATTGAGTGCACACTAACCGCAGCTCTCATGGAGTAACATCATGAAGTGTGTTTACAGTCTCGCTGCTGACGCACATTCAGCTGCTATCGACAAACCCTCCAGATGAGCCTGCTCGCTGTCTTTGGGCCCATGTTTCACAACTAACAGCTATTATTAACCTGACACAACACAAACATCCATCACAGTCGTATTAATTATGTAATGAGGTCGTAATGTAGGATTTGGGTTTTCAAACTTGGAACTTGAATTAAAATGGCCGAAGTTAACATTTGCTAGATTTGATATTATTATCGCTTTCATATGGGTTACAAATTATGAAATTGCAATAGTTTCTAAGTGTTCATCAAGTCATAGTTTTGACATTTATCTCATAATTACGACATAAATTGAAATTATGATTTTTTAATTGTTTACAGTAGGTCATAATTAATAGACTAAAAAACAAAATTATGATAGAAAGTCTAAATTGTGAGGTAAAGTTTAAATTAAAGTCGAAATTATGACATTAACAAGTAGAAATTCTAATTTAACTCATAATTCTGACAAAAACTGAATTTTTACAAAAATATATATTATTATATGTCAAAGTCATAATTTTGACTTTTTAATTTCAATTTTACCTTTTAGGATAATTTATTCACAAGTAAGACATAAATTGAAATTATTCACAAGAGACTATATTCATAATTAATAGATTCAAATCAAAATCGTTAGGTAGTTTAAGTCAAAATTAAGACTTTAATCACATCAGTTTTGACTTTATGACAAATTTGAAATACTAAAAATTCTGACTAAGTCATAACTGATCAAAATAATGGAATTATGATGTCAGTCATAATTTAGATTTTTCATAATAAATGTCATAATTCTCATAATTAGGACATAAATTGAAATTATGACAATCATAATTAAGACATAAGTCATAATTAATGGATTAGAAATGCAAATTATGACTTTAATTTTTATGAAGTCAAAATTATGACAAATTTGACATACTAAATTAAAATCATGACATTAAAAAAAAAAAAATTCTGGGGAAAAAAAGTTGTAATTATGACATATCGCCACCTTGGTTTCAATCACCTTGCATTCTGAGTGGTTTTGGGATATTGAGCTTTTTAGCATCCCATATGGGATGATTTTAGTATCAAAATGATTAATAAATGCACACACGATGACCCATGAACTCAACAAGCCTTAGCTGTCTGTTTTGCCAGGATGCTGCCATCTAGTGGTAGCAGGATTTCTTTGACAGCCGTGTGTGGATCCCATAATCCCATAAAGGCCAAACCGGCGAAATGAAAGTCTCAAGATCCAAATGAATCACATGAGATAGACTCAGGAAAGATGTCAAGGAATGCACGTGTCACATGATCCACAAACGCACATCTTCTTCGTTGCATGTGCAAATTATGATACACCGATACAAAAGAAGAGATTTGTATTCACAATCATGTATGCATTTGTTCAAATCGCTGCACATTCATTTAATTCCTGATTTTGCACACACAAGTTGAAAGGCATTTGTTTGTGGATAGTAAAACATATCTGTTTATATAGTTCATGGATAATTGTGTGTGCATTTATTAATCATTATGAGACTAAAATCATCCCATATGAGGAAGCCTAGCCAGAAAGTGTAAAAGTTTTAACAGATTTAAGTTTGAAATAGTTTTAGATGGATGGACGGATGGGCGGATGGATGGACGGGTGGGTGGATGGATTGACGGGTGGGTGGATGGATGGACGGATGGGTGGATGGACGGATGGGCGGATGGATGGACGGGTGGGTGGATGGATTGGACGGATGGGGATGGACGGATGGACGGATGGGTGGATGGATGGATGGATGGATGGACGGTGGGTGGATGGACGGATGGGCATGGATGGATGGACGGACAGACAGGTGGATGGATGGACGGACGGGTGGATGGATGGACGGATGAGTGGATGGACGGATGGGCGGGTCGATAGATGGATGGATGGTTGGGTGGATGGATGGACGGATGGGCGGGTGGATGGATGGACGGGTGGATGGACGGACAGACGGACGGGTGGATGGATGGACGGATGAGTGGATGGACGGATGGGCGAGTGGATAGATGGATGGACGGATGGGTGGATGGATGGATGGATGGATGGACGGGTGGGTGGATGGGTGGATGGACGGACGGGTGGGCGGATGGGTGGATGGACGGACAGGCGGATGGGTGGATGGACGGATGGATGGGTGGATGGACGGACAGGTGGGCGGATGGGTGGGTGGATGGATGGATAGGTGGGTGGGTGGATGGATGGATAGGTGGGTGGGTGGATGGATGGATGGATGGATGGACGGGTGGGCGGATGGGTGGATGGACGGACGGGTGGGTGGATGGACGGACAGGCGGATGGGTGGATGGACGGGTGGATGGACGGACAGGTGGGCGGATGGGTGGGTGGATGGATGGATAGGTGGGTGGGTGGATGGATGGATGGATGGATGGATGGATGGATGGATGGATGGATGGATGGATGGATGGATGGACAGATGGATGGATAGGTGGGTGGATGGATGGGCAGGTGGGTGGATGGAGAGATGGATGGATAGGCGGGTGGGTGGATGGGCGGGCGGGTGGACGGATGGGTGGGTGGATGGATGGATAGGTGGGTGGATGGATGGATGGATGGATGGATGGATGGATGGATGGATGGATAGGTGGGTGGATGGAGAGATGGATGGATAGGCGGGTGGGTGGATGGGCGGGCGGGTGGACGGATGGGTGGGTGGATGGGTGGATCATTATGAGACTAAAATCATCCCATATGAGGAAGCCTAGCCAGAAAGTGTAAAAGTAGTTTTAACAGCTTTAAGTTTGAAATAGTTTTAGATAGATGGACGGATGGGCAGATGGATGGATGGACAGACGAATGGACGGACGGACAGATGGATGGGTGGGCGGATGGATGGATGGATGGGCAGATGGACGGATGGATGGATGGACAGACGAATGGACAGACAGACAGATGGACGGGTGGATGGACGGACGGGTGGATGGATGGATGGATGGATGGATGGATGGATGGATGGATGGATGGATGGATGGATGGATGGATGGATGGATGGACGGACGGGTGGATGGATGGATGGATGGATGGGTGGATGGACGGATGGGCGGGTGGATAGATGGATGGATGGATGGACGGATGGGTGGGTGGACGGATGGGCGGGTGGATAGATGGATGGATGGATGGGTGGGCGGATGGACACAATTTAAAAATGTACACTTACACTTTAACTTAAAAAAAAATGTATATAAATGTGAATAGAACCTTATTAAAGTCATCATTTCGATTTTTTTTTTAAATTCTCAACTTTATCTCATAAGTAACTTGGTATGCCATCATGTCAGTTAATCAAGAAGTAGCTAGCAAAGCATGATTAGTTTCTCTGGAGTGGCAGAAATGGGCTTCCACAGGAATGAGGTTTCTCTTTAAAGCGGGATCAGAAGTGAGTGAGGGTGACCGGGAATCAACTAACAGACAAAAACAGCTTCCAAGAAAAACACTCCCGCCCGCGCCTGGAAAACCGAGTTCCGACAAACAAGGGCCAAACTCTCGACGGAAGTTGACACGCGCCTTTGATTCGTTGAGTAACGAGGGCGTAACCAGCCGACGAGTCCTAAGGGGAGGGCTAGGCTCATGAATATTAATGAGGTTATGAGACCAATGATAACGGGTGAAGGAACTTTCGCTTCGGGCGATGGAATGCACAAGTTCTGTTGGTGCTATAGAAGCAAATCTCCTACTCGCCAATGCGTTCAAAGACCATAAACATCATAAACATAAGTCATAAACATAACAAAAGTTCCCCAGCTTGCAATGCTAATGATATCTTTCCTCTTTCAGCTTCCCCTTAAAGCCCCGACGGTCCGTGACTGAGCGCACGTCTCTTACCGAGTGCGGCGTCCGTTAGCTCGAGGACGCTCCGGTGGGAAGAGCCGCAAAACCCGACGGAACCGAACCACTGAACACCCCTGAGGGGAGCAGAACCCTTCCGTTAGTCCAGACTCTTCCTCGAAAGAGCACATGATCACGGGGCGTGTTGGTGCAGAAACTGCGCTCCCACTTCCCTCGAGCTGTTGCTCAGAGTTTATCCGCCCTGATTATTATGGTATGCGCACAGAGAGCTGTGTTTGAATTGATTTTATTGACCATATCTTATTACTTCAGTGCACAAACTCATGGCAAGACATGAAATAACTTTATTCTGCCACAGCTTTAGTGTTGTGCAAAGCAAAAGCATATGACAGACTTACAGATGCACTGCATTCAAAGCATAACATCTCAAATACTGTACATAAAAACAATATAACATAATGACTGTGCCAGAACAGTTAAATATGAAATATGATTTGTGAGCACACAGAAATCCTATAGTAATCTTTTTTGTTTTTATGTCATGTGGTCCAGCAAAGCATGATGGGAACTGTTGTTCAATGGGAAAAATATCAGGCTTACTTTTTCTGGGAGTCTCTTAATATTTGAATATTTATGCAGAGGAAGCTCGTATGGAAGCTTATTTCTGCCACAGAACAAAAATAAAAAACACACAAGATATAAACTCGCAATTCTGATAAAACAAAAGAAAACGCGAGTAACTCGCAATTCCAAGAAAAGTCTGAATTGTGACATAAATTTGCTTTTGCGAGAATAAAAAAGAAAGAAAAGTGAGATAAAAAGCCGCAATTTCCTTTTAATTCTTTTATTCTATGCCAGAAAAAAACCCCACTAACTGAATTACGAGATGTAAACAGAAATCTGAGGGGAAAGTTGTTTAAAACTTGCAATTGCTAGATATAAACGTGCAGTTCTAAGGAGGAAAGTCTGAACTCACACATTTGCTGTTGCGAGAAATGTTTTTTAGTTGTGGGATCATTTTTTTCCTTTTTTATTCCATGGCAGAAAGAAAACAGAAACATGGAAAAACATTAAAAAGCAGAATTGCGAGATGTAAACTTTAAAAAAGTAGTTTTTTCTCGCAATTCTGACCATATAAATGTGCAACTGTGAGAAAAATGTCCAGAATTTTGGAATTGCAAGATATCAACGTCTGAATTGTGACAAATTCACTATTGCGAGAATATTGTTTTAATTGCGATATAAAAAGTTCCATGCCAGAAAAAACAAACAAGCATAAAGAAAAATCATTTTGAGATGTAAACGCAGAATTCGGAGAAATTCTTTTTTTCCGCAATTCTGACGATATAAATGTGCAACTGTGAGAAAAAAATCGGATGTGTGTTTGCAACTTGCAATTGCAAAATATAAACGTACAGTTCTAAGAAATGTTCTTCTTCAAATTGCGATAAAAAAATCACAATTACCTTTGTTTTATGATTCAATGGCAGAAAAAAAGAACTGCGAGACAGGTCACTTGTTATAACTCGCAATCCTGAGAAAAAAAGTGAGAAATGCGAGTTTATAACTTGAACAAATGGAAGAGTCTGATTTGTGATACAGTCGCAGTTTCCTTTTCATTTTGTTATTCCATGCCAGAAAAAAATTAAAAATAAAATGCATGAAACTCAGAATTCTGAGGAAAAGAAGCTTAAAACTCGCAATTCTGATGATGCGAGATATAAACGTATAATTGTAAGAAGTCTGAAGTGTGACATAAATTCACTGTTGTGAGAATATTTGCTTTAATAGCGAGATTAAAAAGTCATTTAATAGAACACGTGAGTTTATAACTTGCAACTGCGAGATTGAGAAACATTCTAAGAGGAAAAGTTTGAATTGTGAGATATAAACTCATAATTATCGTTTTACTTCCTTGCATTTTTCTTGTTTTATCAAGAGACTTTCTTTCCCAAGAGAAAAACGCGTTTCAATCCTTTGTAAGATTCCATTTGTTCGTTTAAACTTTGCTTGTTTTCAGTGAGAGTTGGTGATTTCCAGCTCCATGAGGAGAGTTTTATGCAAATGAGCAGCCGAGCAGCCAATGGGAGCGCAGCAGAGCCGAGCAGCCAATGGGAGCGCAGCGGCTCAGATGTTTCCGCTGGCGTCCAGCAGCTGCTCTCTGATGGAGTTGAGCTCCACCAACCCCTCGTGCAGCTGTTTGGCCAGGCTTCGCACCTCCGCCGTCACCTCCTTCTTACAGCCCTTCTTCACCTCCTTCATGTCTTTAGTGAAGTACTTGTCCATTCCTGTATGCAGACTGGCTAACTTGGCCAGCGTGTTGTTCGTGATTTCCTCCGCTCGCTCGACCGGGTCAGTGACGAGGCTGATGGTTTGGAGCGCGCGCCGCACCTCCCAGTCGCCGGTGAAGTAGTTGTTGCGTCGCAGCAGCTGATGAGCGCGCAGTCGACCGAGACCTTCAGCGATGAACTGCAAACAGCACAGCATTTCCACCAGCTGCGCCTCGTAGTCCTGAACGATGATCTCGATCTTCTTACGGTCCTGCACGAGAGTGGAGCAAAAACAACACCTCAATTCTATTATATTTCATACATGAATTTCTAAGACCTCTAAATGACCGACATTATAAAAACTTTATAAATCATGCTAAAACATGCTAGCCATGTGTTACATCATGCAAAAACATGCCAAAAAAAGTGTATATCATGTTAAAACATGCTACCAAAATGCTAAATCATGTCAGAAAAAGACTAGCCATGTGTTAAATAATGCTAAAAATGATAGCAATGTCATGCTTGCAAAATGTTAAATCATGCAAAAACATGCTGGGAATGTGTTAAATCATGCAAAAACATGCCAAAAAAGTGTAAATCATGCTAAAACATGCTAGCAAAATGTTAAATCATGTCAGAAACATGCTAGCCATGTGTTAAATCATGCAAAAACATACCAACAAAGTGTAAAACATGTTAACAATGTGTTAAATCAGGTCAGAAACATGCTAGCCATGTGTTAAATCATGCAAAAACATACCAACAAAGTGTAAAACATGTTAACAATGTGTTAAAACATGTTAGAAACATGTCAGCAATGTGCTAAATAATGCTAGCAACATGTTAAAACATACAAGCAAGGTGTTAAATCATGCTAACAATGGGCTAAATCATGTTAGAAACATGCTAGCAAATCATGTCTGTAAAATGCTAGCCATGTGTTAAATCATTCAAAAACATACTATGTGTGTGTAACTCATGCCAAAACATGCTAACAACATGCTAAATCATTTCAGAAATATGGTAGCCGTGTATGCTAACAAAGTTTAAATCATGCTAAAACATGCTAGCAACATGCTAAATCATGTCACAAATATGGTAGCCGTGTATGCTAACAAAGTTTAAATCATGCTAAAACATGCTAACAACATGCTAAATCATGTCACAAATATGGTAGTCGTGTTAAATCATGCAAAAAAATGCTAACTGTAAATCATGTAAGAA
Organism: Paracanthobrama guichenoti; assembly: GCA_018749465.1. Lineage (NCBI taxonomy): Eukaryota > Metazoa > Chordata > Actinopteri > Cypriniformes > Gobionidae > Paracanthobrama > Paracanthobrama guichenoti. The sequence goes on along the minus strand of CM031949.1, from coordinate 22,854,768 downwards.
AATGCTAACAACATGCTAAATCATGTCAGAGAAATGCTAGCCATGTTAAATCATGCAAAAAATGATAACGTGTAAATCATGCTAAAACATGCTAGCAATGTGTTAAATCATGCTACAAATGATAGCAGCATCATGCTAACAACATGCTAAATCATGTTAGCAATGTGTCACATCACATCAGGAAAATGCTAGCCATGTGTTATATCATGCAAAAAACATGCTAGAAATGCTAGCAATTAAATCATGCTAGAAACATGTGAGTACGTACGTGCATGTTGTGGATATTGTCTGAAATGGTGGCTGACGCCGCCGTGATGCCGCCCGCCGTGGCGACGCCCAGTCCGATGGCTGAGATGATGAGGGAGGCGCCGAAGGTGGCAGGAACCAGCGCCAGTCCCGCAATGGCCGCGGCTCCACCGACGGCTGTGGTGGTGCCGCCCGTGATGTTGGCGATTTTAGCGCGGTGGTGGAAGTTGCTGAGGTCGTCGGCGATGCCGTATAGGATCAGCACGTGCTGGTAGAGCAGCTCGGCCCGCTCCATGAAGAGCTTCAGGTACACGCGGAGGCCACGATGGACCTTATCGGCCACCGCTTTGAACGATCTGACGGGAGGAAGAGCAGCGCTTAGAGTTTCTCCGGTCAATATGAGAGACTTATCTTGTGTCACTGTGAATCTTACATGGTCTCTTCCTCTTTAGAGCTCAGCACCTCATTCGATGGCAGCTCATCCCAAACTGAAAAACACAGAGATGCAGTGAGAAATGATTTCGCTCTGATGAGCGCCGGGTGAATTAGTGAACTAAGCTCGACTCACACTCGACTGTATTCCACCACTCCATCAGACTGTCGGTGTCCTGCCAATCAAACACACATGACAAACACACTGAGGCAAACAGCAGAGCAGAATCTATAGACTTAAGCTCAATGATACTGACCCCTTCATCCCCCTCTTCCTCACGCTTCTGCTCTTCCTCGTGATCTCTCAGTCGTCTCATGTCCATCTGAGCCGACAGCCACTCAGCCTTACGGAGACAGACGTGATGGAGAATGAGACAAAACACCAGAGAGGATGGCTATAACCACACGAACATTTACTACAGGGCCCTGATTTACACGATGCAGAACAGGCGCTAATTCAAGCTACAGAAACGCCTGCAATGTGCTAATTCATGCTAGCAATATGTTAAAACATGTCGGCAACATGCTAAATCATGCTGCTAAACATGCTACATCATGCTAGGAACATGTGAAATCGTAGGAACATGCCTGCAATGTGCTAATTCATGCTAGCAATATGCTAAAACATGTCAGCAATGATGCTAAATTATGCTGGAATCATGCTACTAAACATGCTAAATCATGCTAGGAACGTGAAATCACAAGAACATGCTTGCAATGGGCTAATTAATGCTAAGAAAATGCTAAAACCTGTCAGCAATGTGCAAAATCATGCTACTAAACATGCTACATCATCCTACTACAGGGCCCTGTGATTTCCACAATGTGGAAAATGTGCTAATTCAAGCTAGGAACAATCCTGTAAAATGCTAAATCATGTTAGCAATATGATAAAACATGTCAGCAACGTGCTAAATCATGCTACTTAACATGCTACATCATGTTAGGAACATGTGAAATCATAGGAACATGCCTGCAACGTGCTAAATCATGCTAGCAATATGTTAAAACATGTCGGCAACGTGCTAAGTAATGCTAGCAATATGATAAAACATGTCAGCAACTGTGCAGCACTTGGTTTGACAAAAGTGTTTCATTTCATATGAATTATTTCAGCTTCATTTGATTGCCAGAAAACACAAGAATTTCTGAAAAGATTTATAGAAATTAATTTAAATTATTATTATATATATATTTATGAATTAAATTAATTTGACATGCTTTTTTGATTATTAAAATTGAATTAAATCATTAAAATGGAGTCCAGAAAACTTATTTAAAACATAATTTGAGAAAAAAGAAAAGAAAAACTAATTTAAAAGTTAAACTTTTGACTTGTTGATACATTTTATACGTTTCATGATTTTAAATAATTAGACATGATTTTTGATTACTAAAATTGTATTTACCATTAAAATGGAGTCAAACAAAAATGTAAAAATATAGTTTCTAAATACCTTAGCGGCGTCAGACAGGTGATAATTGGCAGACGTGGCACCTGGAGGGTCCAGAAAGTCTCCGGGAAAGGTGTCCTGAAAACAGCCGGATTTATAGCCGATGGAGAGGCAGTGAAAGGGTTGTGCTGGAGAGGACGCACTCTTACCTCTGACCCTCTGCGACGTGTGTCAGAGTCTTTGGCTCTCTGTGGTTTGTTGTCCTGTGTGAGAGGGCCCGTCAGTGCTGAACTCGTTTGCGTGAACATCATTAAAGCACGAAAGTGAACGGATAATAGATACCGACCGGTGTGTATTCCTCCGGCAGCTCAGCGTCTCCGGCCGGGAACAGATCCGCACCCTTCCGAGGGACCTCGTCCTCCTCCACGCCCTGCAGATTTCAGACGTCAGCAGCGTTCCAGCAGAATCTGAACATTTAAACCGTGCGATGAGCAGAAAACCGCACCTTTGAGTCTCGGCGGGACAGCGGCGGCACTTTGAGAATCGGAGGCTTCTTCATCTGCAAACACAGACGATCAAACTGATGAAGATCTCAACAGCACTTATTATTTAAAATACAGAAATATATACATACGGCTATAAATATGTGTGCATATATTCATACATGCCTAGAAATACAAATATAAATAATATGATTATAAATAAAATTAATATAAAATATACATATGCCTATAAATAAATAAACAAACATATGAATATAAATATTATGTACACATATTCATACTAAAAATAAATGTAAAATATACATATGAATATAATAGAATTTACAATTACAATTAAAGCAAATGAAGCTCCATCGACAGCATTAACTCATTCAAAAATACATTTAAAGGCAAAATATAATTACGTATATAAATACAAATATGAATAAATATAAAATAAATATAATATAAAAATATATAATTATAAATAAATATCATTTGCATTTATATTTATTTACTTGCACAACATTTATAATATAAATGCATATAATTCCTAGTTTGAGACTATGGGGAAATATGAGGAAATGTGAGAAATAAACATCAGGTTTCACCTCCTCGTGATCTTTAGACGGCCTGATCTCTGCTTCTTCATAACTCTAGGAACACAAACACAGTTTCTGTCATCAGCTCATATTCCATAAATAATGTTTCAATACACCAGGAATTATGCAAACTGAAGCCAAGTTATTATGGCCATCTGAAACCACAACAAAATAAAATAAACATCGACTGAAATCAAATCAGATCAAATATTAGTTTAACAAATATTTTACTTTCCATAAGTTTAACTTGAAGTACTAAAATAACAAAAATAAAACTAAAGTATTTATTTAAAAATATATAGTTTTAATATATATCAAAACATGTCAATACAAATGCTAAATGCAAAATTAAAATGATATATATGAATTAAAACTATAATAATATATTAATGATATAGCATGCATACTTGAAATAATGTTAACTGAAATTAAATATAAAAATATATATATTAACAAGGCAACATTTAGTTTAACTTACTAAAACTGAAATAAAAATTAATAAAAAAAAAACTGAAACGGTAAGAAAAAAACTAAATAAAATGGGAAATATAAAAATAAAATATTTTACTGTAACTAGTTGCCAAGACGACATTTCTCATTTAACACAGTCAAACTACGAGTTAAACTCGAGGTGCTAACAGAACTCAAAGGCAAATAAAAAGGGATCTGATTTACCTTTGACTGCCTGCGGTGTAAGCGAGGGACCTTGAACTTCATCGGTTTCTTCTGTACAAACAGAAACAATCATCTAAAGTCAAAAAGCAAAGCTCGACAGAGATCATGAGAGCGATCTGTGAACGTACAGGTCGACAGTCTGGCATCTCCGGATGTTTCTCCCTGGAGTCTGGAGTCGGGAAGACATCGGCTGGTGTATGGACGTCTCCCTGAAAACATTCCATTATGTTCGCTTTAAACATGAGTTATGCAAGTGCCCTACTATGGGATTAAATTCCTGCCGAGCAAAAAATAATAAGCAGGATTTCAAAATTTAAGAACAAATGTAAAAATATATTGCTATTTTTTCCATTTTAGTTAAAAAAAAATTATTTCAATAGATTTTATTTATTTTCATTTTTATTTTAGTTAAAGTTAATAAATGTGTTTTGTTATATTATTATAGTTTTAATTCATAGCAATGACTTAATAGCACCACCTTAACAACCACCCTGAACACCCTAACAACTGCATAACAACACCTTAACAACCACCCTGAACACCCTAACAACTGCATAACAACACCTTAACAACCACCCTGAACACCCTAACAACTGCATAACAACACCTTAACAACCACCTGAACACCTAACAACTGCATAACAACACACCCCCCAGAACACCCTAACAACTGCATAACAACACCTTAACAACCACCCTGAACACCCTAACAACTGCATAACAACACCTTAACAACCCCCCTGAACACCCTAACAACTGCATAACAACACCTTAACAACCACCCTGAACACCCTAACAACTGCATAACAACACCTTAACAACCCCCCAGAACACCCTAACAACTGCATAACAACACCTTAACAACCCCAGAACACCCTAACAACTGCATAACAACACCTTAACAACCACCCTGAACACCCTAACAACTGCATAACAACACCTTAACAACCCCTGAACACCTAACAACTGAAACAACACCTAACAACCCCCAGAACACCTAACAACTGCATAACAACACCTTAACAACCCCCCAGAACACCCTAACAACTGCATAACAACACCTTAACAACCACCCTGAACACCCTAACAACTGCATAACAACACCTTAACAACCCCCCTGAACACCCTAACAACTGCATAACAACACCTTAACAACCACCTGAACACCCTAACAACTGCATAACAACACCTTAACAACCCCTGAACACCCTAACAACTGCATAACAACACCTTAACAACCCCCCTGAACACCCTAACAACTGCATAACAACACCTTAACAACCCCCCAGAACACCCTAACAACTGCATAACAACACCTTAACAACCCCCCAGAACACCCTAACAACTGCATAACAACACCTTAACAACCCCCTGAACACCCTAACAACTGCATAACAACACCTTAACAACCCCTGAACACCCTAACAACTGCATAACAACACCTTAACAACCACCTGAACACCCTAACAACTGCATAACAACACCTTAACAACCACCCAGAACACCCTAACAACTGCATAACAACACCTTAACAACCCCCCAGAACACCCTAACAACTGCATAACAACACCTTAACAACCCCCCTGAACACCCTAACAACTGCATAACAACACCTTAACAACCCCTGAACACCTAACAACTGCATAACAACACCTTAACAACCCCTGAACACCCTAACAACTGCATAACAACACCTTAACAACCACCTGAACACCCTAACAACTGCATAACAACACCTTAACAACCACCTGAACACCCTAACAACTGCATAACAACACCTTAACAACCACCCTGAACACCCTAACAACTGCATAACAACACCTTAACAACCACCCTGAACACCCTAACAACTGCATAACAACACCTTAACAACCCCTGAACACCCTAACAACTGCATAACAACACCTTAACAACCCCCCTGAACACCCTAACATAGTTTTTTTTAATATTCCCATTTTAATTTTAATTTTGTATTTTTGTATTTTGCAGATTCAATTATTACAAGCGGGAAAAAAAAAATATGAGCAGAAAATGTAAGAGCACAAAATACAGAATAATAAAACCAAGGAAAACATAATTTTTAAGAACACATTACATAAGTTTAAGTTAAAATGCACTTTTAATTTTTTGATTCACGCTTATAATAATTTGATCTGTGAACACATTGATTGCGTTTCCGATCATTTTGCATTCTTTTATTTGACGTGTTTTTAAATCTTAAAATCACGCTTATTGTTCTTTGATCCCGCAGTACATTTGGCAGGAATTTAATCCCAAACCCTACCTTTGATTCCCACGAAGAAGGACCCAAAAACTCATCAGAATAGGAACTCTGGAAAAAAACCATAATCATTTAAGCAATAATAGCCTCACCAGAAGTGAGCAGGAACACAATATTGTTCAGTTTGAACCTTAAAATAGTTCGGTGAAAGACTGCGTCCGGCTTCGGATCTCAGTGATGTGTCTTCCTAGAAAGGCAGATATTAAAGGATATTACGTAAACAGATGTGCGATTTCAAACTCATGCCGGTTTCTCTACCTTGAGCTCGTGAGGCGTATAACCGCTCGCTCCCTTCAGCTCATCCAGCCCGTTGTGATCCTAAAAGCACAGCTGATCTGTGTTAATAATCCCAGACACACATCTGAGCTTTCCACAAGCATCCCTACGACTCGGACAAACCTTAAGATCCGGATGAGGCGTGAAACCACAGGCTCCCTTTGGTTCGGCCTCGTCGTCGTTCTCCTGCAACACAGCGTTATAATGGACATCATGCTACCGACTGTCTGCAGTGCGTACTGTACAAATACTAACCTGAAGGGCCTTTCACACCGACTGCGATCAATCGTGGCACGAGGAAGCAAAATTGTGTGTGGGTTTTAACCCGTCGCCCCACGATGAAATGTTGAGATTTAGACCACGTGACTGGAGCCGCTGCTGACGACCAGTGTAAGCGCAGAAGAAAGTATTCTGGGAGATGTCTTGTTATCATTGGTGAGAACAGATTTATTCTCCCGTTTACATCATATTTCTTTAGACATAATATAATTTCCACTGAATTATGCGATCTAACGATCTTGAAACAAATGCCCACTTTTGGTCAGTGATGAGATTAATGAATTATTCTACTTCATGAAGCTGAAAACTATCTTTGTTTCTGTCTTTCTATGCAACAAATTATGCATCTTTGGTAAACACTGTTACAAAGACCATAAACTCAGATAAAAAGCCCAGAGTCAAACTGCCCAACTAAAGCAAACAATGATCTCCATAATGGTGAGCAAACATTTTCAATAAAACATCTAAAGCTCTGTTAATCTCAATCAGAGCTTCTGTAGACGCCTGACAGACACAAAGTCAGTTTGGTTAATAATGCGTGAAGCTGGTGATGCTGTTTGTGGAGTTTGTTAAAGGGTCATGAAACCCCAGTTTCAGCAGCCGTCAGGTCTCACCATATATATGAACATGCTGTTGTATAACTTTGATAACTTTTGAGGCTTATTTTGTGGAGTTTTATATGCCGTTTGGTCGGTTAAATGGCCGTAAAGAGCGGTTACACCAAGCCTGTAGCACTGAAGCCTCCACGCCTCGATCGCCCCCGGTGGTTGGTCCCAGTATAGCTCATAAGCCCCGCCCCTCCGTGTTTTCTAATGGTCGTGAGACAAACTAAAGAATCAAATTACACTTCAAATAATTTTTTTCCCAAAGTTGGTTTCTGTCATTGTAGGTAGTTTTATCACGATGATTTCATTTCAAGTGTTTGTTCTTTAAATAAGTTTGGTTTTAGTTAGTTATTTGATGCTATAAAAATGGGGGGATCGTGATTGATTGACAGCTGAGATTGACGGCTTCTCTGAGTGAAGTTGTCACTGAGGCACTAACAGACTTTTTTCGGGAGATTGGAGCTTTAGCTTTAATTTCTACATTTCCGTAACTGTTTATTTCACACCGACATAATGAGTTGTTCTGCATCCGCAAATATCACGCCTCTATTTCCTGCTCTCTACTGCGCAGACTCCGGTCCCAAATCTGCACAAGATGTCAGCGCCATATTCGGACCTCCAGAGGCTTCACTTACTTCAGCGGAAGAGAATGAAGTCGCGTCGTCCATATTTTTTTACGGTCTATGGGTTACACTCACAGTGTGGATGAATCGCGTTTGTGTCGTAGATTCTATTCTATCTATTGAAGAGAACGCAGGCAACACAAAATAAAAAACACTCGTTTTGGATCCATTAATGCATCTCTCACTTACTGTATGCGATCTCACTGTGTGAAGTGCCAGTCAGAGGAAAATGCCTATCAACACGTGCACGTGTAATTAATGAATAATTAAGCAACGCGTCTTCTCATAGGATAAAGACACGCAGTCTCATGAATAATTATGTGACGGTGTCAATAACAATTACAAAACATCTCATTTCAAACACAATCTAATCCAAGCACTCACCCTGGACAAGCCGATGACAAACCCTCTTTGAGGAACAAACTTGACTTTGACCTTCTTTTTGTGTTTCTGATAAAAAAGAATAACAGCGACTAAAATAAAGCATGAATGAGGAAATCAAGGCCAGAAGAGGAAGATGACAGATCTCTACCTGTCCATCATCGATCCCCTCCGCGTTTCTCTCATCATCAACCGGATATGTGTCGATCTCTGGAATCTACAACAGACAATCATGTGTAGACAATCAAGCCCTCCTGAACACCATAGCAACTGCATAGCAACACCTTAACAACCACCCTGAACAACTGCATAGCAACAACTTAACTCAAACTTTATGGCTAGGCTTTCTCAAGTTAACATAAAATTTGCATTGCCAAGATACCAGTGAAAAATAATGCAAAACAGAAACATATAAAACTAAATCAACATATTTGAAGAAAGAAAAGAGACTAAAACTGAATTAAAATGAAGGCTGAAAATAAAATAATTGAATATATGAATAAAACTGCAGTAGTATCTCAAAGACACTGAAGTAGTGTTGACATCTGCTGGTCACACATGTACAATCAAAATACACAAACATTGCTTTGGCGATTTATTTGCTGAATTATGATCACTTATTTATTTTTGGTATTTTCATACTCAGACAATATGTAGGTTTAATTGTGAACAACAAATCATTATAAATATGGTGAACCTTTGCAAATGTGGACTTCCACCTCTAGACTATATTCTGCTTTGACTGAGAAGAAGAATGTTTTCATTGGTTATGGTTTCTGTACAAATCACAATTTAATTTAATTTTTTTTTTTTTATGTTATTTTTATTTATTTTATGTTATATTATTTTTGTAATTTTATTTAATATTTTTATTATTTACATAATTGTATTTGTTTTTTTAAATTATTTTATATTTTTATTTTGTTATTTTTATACATTTTATTTAACATCTTTTATTTTGTATAATTTTTATGCAATTTTTATACATTTTTATTTTATTTTTTATTATTTTTTTATTATTGTATATTTTATAATTTTTTATTTAATTTTTTTATTTTATATCATTTTTTGTTATATATATATTTTATTTTACATTTGATATTTTAGTTTTTTTTTTTATCATTTTTAATTTTATGTTTTTATATTTATTTAAAATTTTTATTTTGTTATGTTGGTTATTTTTTATTGAATTGAATTTTCACACAGATGAATTTTCCTTAAATATCACACAGATATCACAGTGCTTGTGTGTTTTCTTATTGGCTGAACATGTGCTGATGAATCGAGCTGTGGGTGAGTATTAATGATGTCCAGATCTGATGTTTGGTGTCAGAATGAAGTCCAACACACTGGCATTCACTGAAACAAGCTAAACTACAACTGTGGCATGGATTTACCGGATGTCTATCATGGAGTGAAGCGCAGAGATCCAAGTCTCCTTCCAAAAAGGGATCTTTGGAAAAGGACTGCAAACAATACATACGTTTTTTTCACACGGATAAAGTCTCTATTGTAAGATTTCAATTCAAATAGGCTTGATCAGTAAACTGAGATCACGGTACAGATTCTGTATAGAAATCTAGAATCTTTTAAAAATCTTTTTTTCCTGTCATCTGTCTTTACCTCAGCAAAAGAGCAATGAAAATACCTTTGACTCCATCGATGGAGGAGGACCATGCAATGATTTCAGCCCAACTGCAGAAGTCTCCTTCAGAAATGAGCAAAGATGAGATTAACGGGGAGCTATTATGCTTTTGTCCATCTGTCTTTAGTGTGTGATGCTCCAGTTCTTCTCTCTATCAGTGTCAGTGTTCCTGAACTCCTGAAACTCCTCAACTGTAGTCTTGAGTTTTCCTCCGGGAGCCAACACGTCACAATATTCCTTGTTATAATAATCAATGCGCAGAATAAAGGGGCGGGGCCTGGTTGAGTTAGTTAGTAATGTGTTGAAACTGGCCGTTATGGGAAGGGGCGGGACATTTCCCAAACACCAATCACAACACACTGCTCCAGCCGACCAATCAGAGCACAGTGTGCTTTTCAGAAGGAGGGGCTTCATAGAGACAGGAACTAAACAGAGCGTTACTGACAGACTGGGAAGAGAGGAGCCGCAACAATAGATCAAATGAGCTCAAGGCTAGATTACTGTAATGCTTTACTGGGTGGTTGCCCTGCTCGCTTAATAAACAAACTCCAGCTGGTCCAAAACGCAGCAGCTCGAGCTCTTACTAGAACCAGGAAGTATGACCATATTAGCCCGGTTCTGTCAACACTGCACTGGCTCCCTATTAAACATCGTATAAATTTTAAAATCTTGCTTATTACTTACAAAGCACTAAATGGTTTAGCTCCCCAGTACTTGAGCGAGCTCTTAACGCATTATACTCCATCACGTCTATTGCGGTCTCAAAACTCTGGAGGAGAGGTTTCATAGAGTCAGGAACTAAACAGAGCGTTACTGACAGACTGTTTGACTGGTGTATGGCTTTAAAATCCAGGCTTTAAATCTAAAGTACCTGCTGTATTTCACATATATATGTTTATATATGCTCATACCTTTGATAGTCGCTGTGGCACAGGAGGCTTGAATTTCTGTGTTTGCTTCTGTGAAATAAATATAAGAAATGAATATGTTAAAGAGCGGACGTCGAGGTCAAATCGCAGCGAGAGAAATGTGTGTGTCGTACCGGTTTGCAGTCCATATCTTCGTCCTTCTCTCCTGAAGCCGTGAGATCAGCCGTTTTTGATGAGGACCGTAATTCATCCTGATAAGACAATTCAGTGCAGGTCAAAGGTTACCCATCTTTAACATAATAACGTATTACTGAAGTGAGGCAAAGCCCTAAACAAACCTGACAGTCTGGAGTGAATCCTTTAGCTGAAGCGTCGGCGTGTTTCGCCTGAACGTATAAAAGAATCATGAACACTGAGGATTGAATATGTTAAAGTTGGATCATTTTAGACACACTGACGTTCATCCCATCGGACAATCATTTACACAGTTCAAGCTGAACTCTCTGTTTACTGACTGTAGTGAATTTATTATAAATTATTTTACTATTTAAAAAGTAAAGATTATGAATATCATTTATTGTTTTGTAAAGTAAATATTATATTCTTTTAAAATATTTTTAAATTATAAACATTCTAACAAATTATTTTAAAAATATTTTTATTATTTATTATTTTGTGAAGTAATAATTATTTTAATCTTGCACCATTTATAAATACAAATAAAATGCAATTATTGATGATAAATGATGTATAAATTATTTTATTTTAATAGAATAATGTATTATTGGTTTTTAAAATTATAAACATTATAATATTTTTTTTAATTATTATAAATTATTTTACTTTCATAGAATAATGTATTAATTATTATTTAAAAAAATACAATTATCGATCCCTATCGATTTATGTATTATTATTTTGGAATTATTATAAAATTATTTTATTGTTTAAAAACAAAGATGAAGATCATGACATTCATTATTTTAGTAAATATTATACTATTTTAATCTTGTATTACAAATACAAAATAAAATGCAATAATTTCAGATGACTGTAATGGTAATGTTTCACCTTAGAGCCTCTGCGCTGAGTAATAATCTTGGGTTTTGATGATTTCTTCTGTTGAGAGCAACACAATCTGCGATGAAAGACATGAATCTGAAACGACTCAAACATGATTCAGAAATAAAGAGCTTCATACTGATTTAATCTCGGTGGCTTCGTTCTGTTCTCCGTCTTTATCTACAGCAAAAAACTCTTCTGGTCCGTCCACAATGAGCTGAAGACCAAACACACAAATCATTAGAGAAAGAAAGAACAGGACACTCTCCAAAAACAATAACCTGCCGAGATGTTCACCTTTGACCCTCGACGCAGTGTGCTTGTGTTCGTCTCAGAGCTCTTCACTTCATCTCCAATTTTATCCTGAAATCAAAGTTATTTCCCAGGTTAACATGCAGAAAGCAACTATAATTAAGACAATCAGAGCTTGATTTCCCCAAAGAAAAACCCAAGGTTTCCCAGCAGAACATTGCCCAAAGCATCACACTGCCTCCGCCGGCTCGCCTTCTTCCCATAGTGCATCCTGGTGCCATGTGTTCCCCAGATAAGCCACGCACCCGGCCATCCACGTGATGTAAAAGAACACGTGATTCATCAGACCAGGCCACCTTCTTCCATTGCTCCGTGGTCCAGTTCTGATGCTCACGTGCCACTGTTGGTGCTTTCGGCGGTGGACAGGGGTCAGCATGGGCACCCTGACTGGTCAGCGGCTATGCCGCCCCATACGCAACAAACTGAGATGCTCTGTGTATTCTGACACCTTTCTATCAGAACCAGCATTAACTTCTTGAGCAGTTTGAGCTCCAGTAGCTCGTCTGTTTGATCGGACCACACGGGCCAGCCTTCGCTCCCCACGTGCATCAATGAGCCTTGGCCGCCCATGACCCTGTGGCCGGTTCACCACTGTTCCTTCATTGGAGCACTTTTGATAGATCCTGACCACTGCAGACCGGGAACTGCAGTTTTGGAGATGCTCTGACCCAGTCGTCTAGCCATCACAATCTGGCCCTTGTTAAACTCGCTCAAATCCTTACGCTTGCCCATTTTTCCTGCTTCTAACACATCAACTTTGAGGACAAAATGTTCACTTGCTGCCTAATATATCCCACCCACTAACATTTTCTCATAATATTGTGATTGGTCTGCTCTGCTGTGATTGGTCGGAAACGAAGCGCTCATTATCATATCTGAATCTCAGCTCTTGACACACAGTGATACGAACAGTAACGATGGTGTGGGTTTGACCGTCTCAATCTCAGCAGAAAACAGCATCTTCTCCACATGAACAACACCAACTCTTCCAGTCTCAGATACAGCTACAGTGTGTGAGGGCGGGGCTAAGAGATGCTGTTCAGCCAATCAAGAACATAGGCATTTTTATGTAGGTTCAGCAGGACTTGTTTCAGCAATAACTCCATGTATCTGCACTTTGAAACTTTGCAGACCTTTTATATTTGAAAAATCATAATAGGGGCACTTTAAAACTGGTTGTCAAAAATCTTCAGTCACTTACCTTTGAGCTCCTCCTGATCAGCAGAGAGTGTCGCAGTTTCTTTCCCAGAGTCTACAGAGATCAACAGGATGAACACATGAATGAGGACAAACAGACACTGAAAGTCACTCATGCTGAGTCAACTCGCATTGTACCTGCTTTCCATTCTTCTTCACAATCCCATCGGCTCCATTGGACGCTTCTGTGATCTAGTGGCAAGAGTTGACATTATATTATGAAACCAGGTTTTTACAGTGTGAACTGGCAGCATGACGCATGTGATTTGGGCGGTTGCCAAGGCACTGCTATGTGGCTGCTAACGTGCTCTGTGGTTTTTAGAGCATTCCACACCCTCAACATTTGAAAAACATCAACAAAAATACAGAAGATACGATCTAGAACACATTAAATACACCCATCAAGGATAAATATGTCGGCCACAATGTTTTGTGAGGTTAATTATTGACTGCAAAGATTATCATATTATTTTAATTAGTATAACATTTAATTTATTGTTTGATTTTAAAGACATTTTTGTTCATATTTTTGGGGTGCTGCAGAAATTATGACATTATTTTAATTATTATTATTTGTTTTATTTATTTGTGTTAGGTTTGATGCTGATGAAGTAAAACCGCTTGTGATTTTTTTTTTTTCATCTAATATTTATATTCAACTTTATCTGAAGGTCTGACTCACCCGTATAGAGTCTCTCCGAAGCCTTAATTTCCCAGCCTGCAACAGAGAGAAAGCAGATGAAATGCCAGTGTTTGTGTGCACAGGTTTGCTGTAGGTTCACACAATAAGAACTTACTGGTTTCCATTCTGGAGAGAGTTCTGGACTGTGTTCAGGCCAGTCCTCCACACACATTTCCTGTAAATCACGTTTCAGTTATGTAGGTGTATGTGTCTTAAAATGAAGGTTCTGGAGACTTTTTTTTACCATGCCTTCAGCATTTATTTTATTTATAATGTATTAATATTTTCCCTTACTAAAGCTGTTAAGTACACTTTATATTTTTGTCCAAAAGACACACATACTTGACCGATGAGAAGAACGTCCTCATAAACTGGCAGATTGTTCTCGACCTGAACCGCCATGTTCTGCCAGATCAAAACACACTTCATGATAGAGTCAAACAGATAACAGAGCGTAGATAACACGTGAACTCAAAAATACAATAATAGTGGAGTGAATATAAAATGCAGGTAACACTTTATTTCTCTGGTTCACTTTAGACATTTTACTAACTATAAGTAAATCTGCAACTACATGTCAACTTATTCTACTAACCCAAACCAGTCTACTAACACTCTAATGAGAGTTAGTTGAAATGTAGTTGCAAATTACTGAGTTAGTTGACATGTAGTTGCATATTACTGAGTTAGTTGACATGTAGTTGCATATTAATGAGTTAGTTGACACGTAGTTGCATATTAATCAGTTAGTTGACATGTAGTTGCAAATTAATCAGAGTTAGTTGACACGTAGTTGCAAATTAATGAGAGTTAGTTGACACGTAGTTGCATATTACTGAGTTAGTTGACACGTAGTTGCATATTAATCAGAGTTAGTTGACATGTAGTTGCATATTAATCAGAGTTAGTTGACATGTAGTTGCATATTAATGAGTTAGTTGACATGTAGTTGCATATTAATGAGAGTTAGTTGACATGTAGTTGCATATTACTGAGTTAGTTGACATGTAGTTGCATATTAATCAGAGTTAGTTGACATGTAGTTGCATATTAATCAGAGTTAGTTGACATGTAGTTGCATATTAATGAGTTAGTTGAAATGTAGTTGCAAATTACTGAGTTAGTTGACATGTAGTTGTGAATTAATGAGTTGACACGTAGTTGGATATTAATGAGTTAGTTGACATGTAGTTGCATATTACTGAGTTAGTTGACATGTAGTTGCATATTACTGAGTTAGTTGACACAGAGTAGTTTGACATGTAGTTGCATATTAATGAGAGTTAGTTGACATGTAGTTGCATATTACTGAGTTAGTTGACATGTAGTTGCATATTAATCAGAGTTAGTTGACATGTAGTTGCATATTACTGAGTTGAGTTGACATGTAGTTGCATATTAATCAGAGTTAGTTGACATGTAGTTGCATATTAATATTATGAGAGTTAGTTGACATGTAGTTGCATATTACTGAGTTAGTTGACATGTAGTTGCATATTAATCAGAGTTAGTTGACATTGACATGTGTAGTTGCATATTAATCAGAGTTAGTTGACATGTAGTTGCATATTAATGAGTTAGTTGACATGTAGTTGCAAATTACTGAGTTAGTTGACATGTAGTTGTGATATTAATTGAGTTGACATGTAGTTGCATATTAATGAGTTAGTTGACATGTAGTTGCATATTAATTGACATGTAGTTAGTTGACATTAGTTGACATGTAGTTGCATATTGAGAGTTAGTTGACATGTAGTTGCATATTAATGAGTTAGTTGACATGTAGTTGCATATTAATGAGAGTTGACATAGTTGAGTTAGTTGACATGTAGTTGCATATTAATCAGAGTTGAGTTGTTGCATGTAGTTTAATGCATATTTAATGAGTTAGTTGACATGTAGTTGCATATTAATGAGTTAGTTGACATGTAGTTGCATATTAATCAGTTAGTTGACATGTAGTTGCATATTAATGAGTTAGTTGACATGTTAATTAACAGAGTTAGTTGACGAGTTAGTTGACATGTAGTTGCAAATTAATGAGAGTTAGTTGACATGTAGTTGTATATTACATGAGAGTTAGTTGACATTAATAGTTGCATATTACTGAGTTAGTTGACATGTAGTTGCATATTACTGAGTTAGTTGACATGTAGTTGTATATTAATGAGTTAGTTGACATGTAGTTGACATTACTGTGACATGTTGCATATTAATGAGTTAATTGGTTGTTACATGTAGTTGCATATTAATGAGTTAGTTGCATATTAATGAGTTAGTTGACATGTAGTTGCATATTAATGAGAGTTAGTTGACATGTAGTTTAGTTGATATTAATGAGTTAGACATGACATGTAGTTGCATATTAATCAGTTAGTTGACATGTAGTTGCATATTAATAGAGTTAGTTGACATGTAGTTGTATATTAATGAGTTAGTTGACATGTAGTTGTATATTAATGAGTTAGTTGACATGTAGTTGTATATTAATGAGAGTTAGTTGACATGTAGTTGTATATTAATGAGTTAGTTGACATGTAGTTGTATATTACCGAGTTAGTTGACACGTAGTTGCATATTAATCAGTTAGTTGACACGTAGTTGCATATTAATGAGAGTTAGTTGACACATGTAGTTGCATATTAATGAGAGTTAGTTGACATGTAGTTGCATATTACTGAGTTAGTTGACATGTAGTTGTATGGTTGCATATTAATCAGAGTTAGTTGACAATGTAGTTGCATATTAATGAGTTAGTTGACATGTAGTTGCATATTAATGAGTTAGTTGACATGTAGTTGCATATTAATGAGTTAGTTGACATGTAGTTGCAAATTAATCAGTTAGTTGACATGTAGTTGCATATTAATCAGTTAGTTGACATGTAGTTGCATATTAATCAGTTAGTTAGTTGACATGTAGTTGCATATTAATCAGTTAGTTGACACGTAGTTGCAAATTAATGAGTTAGTTGACATGTAGTTGTATATTACTGAGTTAGTTGACATGTAGTTGTAGTATTGCATATTAATGAGTTGACATGTAGTTGCATATTAATGAGTTAGTTGACATGTAGTATATATTAATGAGTTAGTTGACATGTAGTTGCATGAAGTTGTTGACATGTAGTTTAGTTGACATGTAGTGACATGTATATAATGACATGAGTTAGTTGACATGTAGTTGTATATTAATGAGAGTTAGTTGACATGTAGTTGTATATTAATGAGAGTTAGTTGACATGTAGTTGTATATTAATGAGAGTTAGTTGACATGTAGTTGTATATTAATGAGTTAGTTGACATGTAGTTGTATATTAATGAGATTAGTTGACATGTAGTTGTATATTAATGAGTTAGTTGACATGTAGTTGTATATTAATGAGTTAGTTGACATGTAGTTGTATATTAATGAGTTAGTTGACATGTAGTTGTATATTAATGAGTTAGTTGACATGTAGTTGTATATTACTGAGTTAGTTGACATGTAGTTGTATATTAATGAGAGTTAGTTGACATGTAGTTGTATATTAATGAGTTAGTTGACATGTAGTTGTATATTAATGAGAGTTAGTTGACATGTAGTTGTATATTAATGAGAGTTAGTTGACATGTAGTTGTATATTAATGAGAGTTAGTTGACATGTAGTTGTATATTAATGAGTTAGTTGACATGTAGTTGTATATTAATGAGAGTTGAGTTGACATGTAGTTGTATATTACCGAGTTAGTTGACATGTAGTTGTATATTACTGAGTTAGTTGACATGTATATTGTATATTGACATGTAGTTGTATAGTTAGTTAGTTGACATGTAGTTGTATATTACCGAGTTAGTTGACATGTAGTTGTATATTACCGAGTTAGTTGACATGTAGTTGTATATTAATGAGAGTTAGTTGACATGTAGTTGCATATTAATCAGAGTTAGTTGACATGTAGTTGCATATTACTGAGTTAGTTGACATGTAGTTGCATATTAATCAGAGTTAGTTGACATGTAGTTGCATATTAATGAGTTAGTTGACATGTAGTTGCATATTAATCAGAGTTAGTTGACATGTAGTTGCATATTAATCAGAGTTAGTTGACATGACATAGTTTGCATATTAATCAGAGTTAGTTGACATGTAGTTGCATATTAATGAGTTAGTTGAAATGTAGTTGCAAATTACTGAGTTAGTTGACATGTAGTTGTGAATTAATGAGTTGACACGTAGTTGGATATTAATGAGTTAGTTGACATGTAGTTGTATATTACCGAGTTAGTTGACATGTAGTTGTATATTAATGAGAGTTAGTTGACATGTAGTTGTATATTAATGAGTTAGTTGACATGTAGTTGCAAATTAATGAGTTAGTTGACATATTAATGAGTGTTGACATGTGTATATTAATGAGTTAGTTGACATGTAGTTGTATATTACTGAGTTAGTTGACATGTAGTTGTATATTAATGAGAGTTAGTTTGACATGTAGTTGCATATTAATGAGTTAGTTGACATGTAGTTGTATATTAATGAGTTGGTTGACATGTAGTTGTATATTAATGAGTTAGTTGACATGTAGTTGTATATTAATGAGTTAGTTGACATGTAGTTGCATATTAATGAGTTAGTTGACATGTAGTTGTATATTAATGAGTTAGTTGACATGTAGTTGTATATTAATGAGAGTTAGTTGACATGTAGTTGTATATTACTGAGTTAGTTAGTTGACATGTAGTTGTATATTAATGAGAGCTTAGTTGACATGTAGTTGTATATTACCGAGTTAGTTGACATGTAGTTGTATATTAATGAGAGTTAGTTGACATGTAGTTGCATATTAATGAGTTAGTTGACATGTAGTTGTATATTAATGAGTTAGTTGACATGTAGTTGCAAATTAATGAGTTAGTTGACGTTTTTCTTTCTAAATTGTTGTTTATCTGTAAAGTTATTGCAGTAATAAAAAGAGAGAAAGAGTTTGTCTGTATCCAGACGAATATTATGATCAAATCACATCCAGATGAACATCCACTATGGTCCATCTCCCACAGAACAATAATATGGGGGAAAAGAAAGGGATGAGAAGGAATAATGAGAGAAGTTTTGGCTGAAGGAGCGATACCTGAGGCTGATGGACGCTCTTAGCGGCTTTACTGCGGGGAGCAGGTTTCGGTGGACGTCTCCTGAACATCTATAAGAACAAAATAACTCAGCATTTGTTTTGGGTGAGAAATAAATGGGTCTAAACTTGATTTCACAGGGTCTTTAGTGGAAAGATGTTCTCACCAGGTCTCCGTTGGAGGTGTTTGTGGAAGGAATTTCTTGAACGGCTCCATTCTGCAAACCAGCATGAGACATACGAACGTCCTGCTTCGTATTTTGAGCGGTGAGCAGCAGATCAGTGTTGCTCTTCTGATTGGACTGAACTTCATTCTGAGGGTCGAACAGAGGATCAAATGCCTTGATGTCAAAGACTTTAGTTCCTGCGGTGGACGGAGGCGTCTTGAAAATGTCATCAGCGTTAGAGACGTACGTGTCTTGAAGAAACTGTCTGTTTTAGTGGACATTTCCTGGAAAACATCGGCCGAATTGGACGGTGATGTGAAGGAGGGTGTGGCTTGAAATTTATTCTGCCTGGAGAGGATGAACTCCAGCAGAGGATCCCTCTGATTGGATGAGGATTCTGTGTTCTGATTGGTTGAGCTGCTTTGTGTCAGAGCAGTGTCCACTTTATCTTTAAAAGGCTGGAAAATGTCTGTTTCTTCACCCCAAATGCCTGATGTGGTTTGAAACACATCAGCTGTGTTATCTTTATAAAATTCAGGTGGAGGAAACACAGCCCAGTCTGGAGCTGCAAAAGGAGCGCTGTCCAAGTCCAAAGACGGAGGCGTCTGAGCAATGCCGTTGCTTTGTCCTGTTACACTGATTTCCTCTTCAACCTGCAAACACAACATGTGAGGACTTAACGCCATTTACAGTTATGCTCAGAATTATTGACCAAAGATAGCTGTAAAAAATAAATCTGCATTGTTTATCCTTTTGATTTTTCATCAAATTTGCAAAAATCTCACCTTTGATTGAAGTAAAAGAATGGAAAGTCGGAGGAAATCACTTTATGAAATAAATGTTTGTCTCCAAAACACGTTGGGCACAATTACTGGCACCCCTAGAATATTTTATATTTATATTATTTAAAATATCTCTGAAGCATATTCCCATTCATATTTATTTTTTTAGCACACCAGGGTGACATGAAAATATCCAGCCATGACTTCCTGTTCCACAGCAGTATAAATATGAGGAAACACAAAGGCCACATTCCCTTAAATCATTCGAGTAAAACCAAAGAATATAGTTCTGATGTGCAGCAAAAGAGCTTCACAGAACAGAAAGTGGTTGTAGGAAAACAGTTCAAGCATTGCAAATCCCCATTTCCACCATCAGGGCAATAATTGAGAAGTTCCAATCAACTAAAGATGTTAGGAATCTGCCGGGAAGAGGACGTGTGTGTATCCTCGTCCTAATGCACGAGAGGAGGAGAGTTTGAGTGGACAACAACTCTCCAAGATCATAGATGGAGAATTGCAGAGATTAGTTGAGTCTTGGGCTCAATCAAACAACCCCTACATCACCACATGTTGTTTGGGAGGGATTCAAGAAAAATCTCCCTTGCTCATCAAGAAACAAACTCCAGCATATTCAGTGGTCAGACACGACTGGAGCTTCAAACGGGACCTGGTTCTGTGCTCAGATGAAACGATAAAAAGAGCTTCATGGCGGCAAAACCCCCAAGTTGGCTTTGGTGCAAACAGGGATAAAAAGCACCCCATGCCCACGGTTAAAAATACTGCTAGATCTTTAACCCTCTGGAGTCGGCCATCGCGCCGGCGCGATAGACTCACTTTTTTTCTTATCAGTGCCAAAGAGACTCAAATAACTCTGTCGTTTTTTATCATTCAGGCAAGTGTTATACATCATTATAATCTATTAAGTTTCTAATATTATTCAGCCATGACCATCCCAGTCCTCAACCCTATAGAAAACTGAAGAGAAGAGCTGGGGATCTGAAGGATCTGGAGGGATTCTGTAATGAGGAATGGTCTCTGATCTCCAAACTCATCAGGCATTATAGGAGAAGACTCAGAGCTGTTATCTGGGCAAAAGGAGGTTGCAAAAAGTATTTAATAAAAGGGTGCCAATATTTATGGTCAACATGTTTTGGAGAAAAAACTTCATAATGTGATTTCCCCCCGACTTTCCATTATACTTCAATGAAAGGTTCGATTTTTGTGCATTGTTTGAATGATAGATCAAAAGGATAAACAATACAGATTTACTTTTACAGCCATCTTTGATCATATTTACCAGGGGTGCCAATAATTCTGTCCATAACTGTACATACACTTCTGCACTGGATATTACCTTTAGTCCCGCTAATAAATCTGAAACCCAATTTTGGCCCCACTTTATATTAAGTGGCTTTAACTACTATACACTGACATCAAAATAGTACATGTGTTCATATGGCAACACATTATGCTAGTATGCTTTTTTAATATTTTTGAAAGAGTCTCTTCTGCTCGCCATCACTGCATTTATTTGATCAAAAATACAGTAAAAACAGTAGATCAGTGTAATACTCCTCCAGTGTGGATCAGCTGTTCTCTGTGTGAATATACAGTAAAGTGTGATTTATTCCTGAGTTTATCATCATTACTCCAGTCTTCAGTGTCACATGATCCTTCAGGAATCACTCTCAGATGAGGATCTGATGATCAGTTAATATCTTTGAGAAAACCATGATACATTTTATTTTTCAGGATTCTTTGATTAATAGAAAGTCCAAAAAAAAAAAAAAAAATGTATTTGAAATAGAATCTTTTATGACATTCTAAATGTGACTTTTGGTCAATTTAATGCATCCTTGCGGAATAATCGTCTTAATTTCTTAATAAAATGTGTAATATAAGTGTGAGACGGTCACTGGTACCTGTGGGCTTGAATAGAAAGGATCCCAGGAGCTGCTGATCCCATTCTAGTGCAGAGAAAATCCAAATGAAAGCGTTTAGATTGGATAAAAACAGCAAAAAACACTCTTATTCTTTATTGGCACTGATGCCTCCATGAAGAACCTTCAACATCCATTCCACAAAAGGGTCTTTAGATTATAACATGTTTCTTTTAATAACTGCTCACTGACAGGTTCTTTGGGGAAGGCATCGCTGCAAAAACCTCATTTTGGAACATCAATGGGCCGTCTGGATATATTCTTATTGTTAATTCGTATTTAATTATTTAAGATGTTGACCAGAATCTCACCTCCATTATCCGACCCGATGCACCAAACAGTGAATCGGCATCCTGTGACAGACACAATGAAGAAGATGGAAAGATGGAGTAAGGTTAGATTAGGACCATATACTCATATATGTAGTGGGTTTATTCCATAAGTTCATTAGAAAACAACTTAAAGACGTGAACTACCCAGCTAACAAAAATATGTTCTAAGGACTCCAAATCCAGTTCTTTAAATGTTTTTCCTTATGAAAAACAAGTATACTTCAAGTTCATTTTATGAGTATACTTAAGTAATGTTCAAGTATATTTTTAAGTGTACTTTATGTAGCAAGTATACTAATATAAATGTGTACTAGTGGTAAACTTGTACTATTTCAATACTGCTTGGGACTAAATTGGCCCACTTTTAGTATATAAAAGTATACGTTTAAGTGCACTATAAGTGTAACTGTAGTGCACAACTACGCTGCATCTGTACTACAAGTGAGTAGTTTACTGTTATGATACAAGTAGTACATTTTGTAGTTCATGAAAGTGCACTTTGAAGCAGTTCATGCTGTAAGTATACTTATAAGTTTTCTTTAAGTGAACATAACATTATAGTTTACCATTTATATATTATTTTTGCACTTTCAGTATACTACTGCTATGTTCAAATGTAGTTATTCAGTTTTTATACTTAAATATACCTTTAACTGTACGTTAACTGATTTTAAAAACATTTTATTATAGCTTTTTAAGATTTTAAGTAAATTCCTAGTGGACTAGCCTACACTAAAACTGAGATACATGAGAATTAGAAACATATGTTTTATATCAATATCCTACTCAATATTTCCAAACAATGTAAGTTTAATAAGACTGTATGTAAAAAATAAAAACTCGATCAAAATATGAAACACAATGACAAGCCAAGTGCACTTTCAATGCTTAATTATACTTTTAAGTGTATATGCCAAAGACACTCTTCTGTCAGTATAAGTCAAGTATACTTAAGTGCAATTTTTATAAAAAGTAGACGGAAAGTATACTATCTTATTATTTTATAATAGAACAGGTAATAGAAGGGTGTGCGAACGTTCCATTTGAACATTCTGTAAACATTATGAGAACGTTACTTTTGAATGTTCTCAGAACAAGTAGTTACATCAATCAATAAATAAATAAATATGTCCAACTGAAACATTCCATGAACGATGTGTAAATAACGTTCCTGTGCTAACTCTCTGAGAACATTAGCAAAGACCAGATGCCTTTGAACGAACGCTCTGAGAACATTCCCAGGGTGAAAGCCTGCTTATCTCTCGATCACGATGAGTTGCAAAAGCAGAACCCGAAATACGCGACGCGCGGAACGGCACAATCCACTCAGACGGTCGCCATATAGAGAGTTAAGCCACAATAACGCCTGCAAACGATTTTAATGACATTCGAGTTAGACTCAATGAAAACAACGTCAGTCAGCCAACCTAACATCTATAATAACTGAAACATACTATTTGAATCAATCTAAAAACACTAATGTATTTAATAAAATGGGTTAGCTCAAGGAAAGCACTGACGCCAGTTAACTCTCTAAGCGTTAGCAGACATGCGCAGCTCACTATATTCATTCCTTTATCGGTACAAGCTGCATAGATATTTTAATTAAAAAAAGCAAACTTACCATGTAGCCTGTGAGGTCTCCAGAGAGGCTTACAGGAAGCCTGTGCACGAACTGAATCACTCACCAAACTCGTTATTAAAGAAATATTAACCGCAGCGCCTCGTTTGCAGTCGCGCAACAGGTGAAGCGCGCGCCTCTTTCAACACTCGCCCGAGCGAAACTATGCGGACCTGCCGGTCCTGTTGATGATCTCAGGTAGGCACAAGTCATCATGACATCTGAAAGAGCCTGAACTCAACCCAAACCCTACACAACAACATGCTCATGCAGCACACACAGATGCGGTTTAGTCCGAGCTAATGCATGCTCTCATTCGCGTGCGCATTAAAGCACACGGTAACAACACTGCGCGATTGGGTTGGCATTGAAGTGCGCTTGTCTTGTGATGTTTACCCGTCATAAAAACAAGTTTAAAGAAGAGCCTAATATTCCTCTTTATCGCCCTGGGTTTAAGTGGAAGTGAGATCCCAGAAGTTCCCTGTCCTGATTTGGGAATAAACACATTTTTATCAACTCCGAAACGTTCCCAAATAAGGTGACATTTACACATGCATGTGTTTTAATGTCATCTGATCGACATGCATCTAGCCTTCAGCTGATGTCCAACTCTTTGGTTCTTCAGCAGTGAGTGATTCGCTTCCAGTGCCAGATGACCCAGTTCATGCATCGAACCAGTTGAACTATAGCTAACATTAGGCACGTGCTCTGTGTCACCACAAGAGGGCAGTAAGCAATCACTCATTCACGGTTCACTCACTATGAGATTATTATTGGAATAGTATAAATGATGCCTATACGCAAAGGACTTTGGCATAATAAAAATAGGAAAGAAATTGAATTTGCTTTGTAAAAGCACGATTTATCAAAAGGCTGCAAAGGTTGTGAGAGACAAATGTATGCAACAATACATTTCACTGGCAACATGTGGCCATTCATCTCATTCTGCCTTGTGCACTAATAAAGTCACAAAATCATGCAATTTATTTATTTTTATGTATTTCTGAACGTGTATGTTGTCAGATTTGCACGGAATTTTTTTTTTAAATATCTTAAAATTTTACATAAAACCTACATTTCACCAGTGTTGGGGGTAACCTGAGTTACGTAATCAGATTACTTTTTCAAGTAACTAGTAAAGTAATGCATTACTTTTAAAATTGAGTTACTTTTTCAAATGTTTTGACTGACAGCTCAAACTGTGTTGAGAAAAACTGTAAGTGCAGAAGCGTTGCGTGTAAACATGACGGTTATTGTAGTTCTAGACTAAATGTGAACATGGCTACATTATAACAACAGTTTGTGACCTGTTCCCTGATCATTCTAGAATGAAAGCTTTAAACACGCATGGTTTAACACTTTCCACACATGCCAGCATGAAAATTTAACCATAGCAGAAGGATTTCTTACTTAACCCTCTATGGTACAGTGTTGCCTCAAGGTTTATTAAAAAAAGAAATCAAACCTATCTCATAGGAGAAGAACTCAAATACTATTAAAAACAAGTGGTCACATGACCCACAGGGGTCCATTTTGTGGCGCAACGTTTTGCTACGGTTTCCGGTTGAACGTCATGTTTCCTGCAAACGGTGTGCAACGGGTTTGAGATGCGTTTTCTCTCGTTTGGTGGGTGTCAAATATGTCAGCCCAATCAGCAGCAACATGCATGTTAAAGAGGCAGCTCGCACAATGGGTCCATAAAAATACTACACATATTTATATATTTTGCTATTGTATTGTGGAGTGACACTTTCATAAACTTTTCTATATTCCTCTGATTATATAATGGTAAATATTACAATATCATAGCACAACAGTGATCAGCAATAATGATAAGCCTAATACTCACAATAAAAACAATAAGGCCATATAGATCATAACACAGAAGTGGATTATCCTTCACCTGAAGTGTTTGTCTTTTCATCCTGAAGTGCGAAGCACATGTTGGATCACAATAATTAGGAACCACAGTTTCCACAAATCCCTTCACTCTTTTATTCTTACTCTTTACATCGAGCGTGTCTTGCAGTATTAAACATGTATTTCTCCCGATTTCATCAGGCTCTGAAAATTCTTCCAAAAGAACACAAAGAATGGCCTTCACAGCTGCCATGGTTACAGGGTGTTCAACGCAGCGCCGCTTCCGTTTAAAACACGTTTTTCAACGTTTTGTCGGGGCTGAACGCAGCCCAGGTTCAGCACATGTGCACAGGTCACATGGCTCCACTTTTCCTCCAATGAAAAGTCAGTTCTTCTTCTTCTTATGGCGGCTGGGTGCATTCCCGCCACCTGCTGGACTGGAGTGTGGACCATTGATGGATATGGAAGAACTAAATAATAGAAAAAGATTTACCTTTTAAATCCTGTTAAACAAATCTACTTTTTTTTAAAAGTAATCCATTAGTGTATTGTGTGTTTTATGATGATTCAAGCCATCATTCAGCAGTTTTAAGTGTAAGATCGCCTATCCCCTGTTCTCTTAATTCTTCCAACAGAAATACCCGTTAATTTCCATAAGCAGTACAGTATAATGCATGCTCTACTGTTCCTGCTGATCCACATGAACTACATTTCCCATCCTCATGTTTACTCATCATATATAGAGAATCGTTTAGACCCGTATGCCCAAGATGAAGTCTGGTAATAACTGTACCTTCTCTTCCACTGCCAGGATTAGCTCTTTCACCCCCTACTTGATTTTGAATATGATAAAGATGTCTTCCTCTTCCCTCCTCATTCCAAAGTTCTTGCCATTTCCTTTTATTTCTCTTCTAATTTTAGCCTTAACTTCATCTTCATGATCAACTTCCTCATTTCCATCCACTCCCACATGTGCTGGAACCCACAGGAAACACATCTTAATTCATAACTTATTCATTTAAAAGAATTTCACTTAAAATATCTTGTCTTGAGGATCTTGTACTAATAAGGCTTGACGATGAAGAGAAAGAATCATTGGCCGAGTATCCTCCGCTAATAGAATTGCTACCATCTCTGTTGAATAGACTCCTACTTGGTCAGATACTCTTTTTCCAATTTTAGCTTGAAGCTGAAGCTCGACCGTTTCGGGATCTTTGGAACCATCAGTAAAAACTGTGTTGTAATTCTGCTCAATATACTGCTTAACCATTTCATCCTTTGCTATTACTCGATTTTTATCATTAAGCATTTCTTGCTAATTGAAATCGATTAATGGTAAAGGGAATATCCAAGGGGAAATGGGTGACACTACTGTAGGGCTCAGTTCTATATTTGTTATTCCACATGATTTGGCTGCTTCTGCAATCCATCCAAAACTACCTAACTTGGCCGACTCATATTCCCAACAGTTTTCCAGTACCTTTTTAATTGGATGAGTTTCATAATGTCCCTTTACCAAAATCCAGTAATTCAACATTAATTTTAATCTTCTTATATCAAGAGGCATATCATCCATTTCTACCTGTAAGGCAGGAATAGGAGAAGATCTGAGAGCACCACAACATATACGTAATGCCTGTGACGGGATCATTTCTACTTTGTGCAGCAAAGTTTTGGACGCAGACCCATATGCTAAACAACCATAATCTATAGTTGACCTAATTAACGCACAATATATTCTTTTCAAAGAGCGACGTATGAAAAGTCAGTTAATCACCCACCCTCACTGGTAAGAAAAGAAGTATTATCAAGAACTTTATATATCATCAAATGAGGTTCCAGTTTTAGAGGAAATAACAGAAAACTGTGATGCCTCAAGGCAACATTGTACCATAACGGGATCGTATAAGCCCATACCATAAGACTTTTTATCTGAGTTTGCGGATCTGTTGTCATATCTGTGCCTCAAATTTGAGAGGACTCTTTTTTGGGGGGATTTTAACATCCAGATGGACAAAAAAGACTCTGCTTTAACAAAGGATTTTGGGTCTTTGCTGGAGTGCTTTGGATTGATACAATCTGTTGACTGCAGCACACATAATAAAGGACATATTTTAGATCTTGTGATATCTAATGGATCTTTTGTGTCTAAGTTGTCTACTGTTGAGTTTGGGTTGTCTGATCACCTGGCTCTCTTTTTTGATATGCACATACCTGTTGCCAACACTGCCTCTTCTCGTATCCTGACCTACAGGAAATGGAGATCAATTGACTCTTCTGACTTTTCTGTTTTTATTAATTCTTCATTAAGCAGTTTCTCTTCATCTGATCCGCTAGAGACAAAGGTTTCTATGTTAAATTTTGTTCTCTCATCTGGCCTGGATTTATTTGCTCCTCAAAAGTCACGCTCTGTTTCATTTGCACGTCCTGCTCCATGGTATAACGAAGATCTGCGTACGATGAAGACATCATGCCGTAAAATGGAGCGTAGGTGGCGTTGTTCAGGTCTGACTGTTCATCATCAATTATGGAAAGACTGCTTACTGGATTACAGGGCTGGTATTGTTTCTGCCAGATCTGATTATTACTCTAAAATGATTAATGACAATCAAGGAAACTCAAGGCAACTTTTTAATTCTACTAACAAACTGCTGAATTGTAAAACTGTCTCTCATGTTACTGCATCTGATCATCTCTGTAATAACTTCCTGGATTTCTTTGGCTCTAAGGTTGAAAATGTACGTAGAGGTTTACATGCCTCTACTTCATCTTCTTCTTCTGCTGTTTTTATCCATGGTTTTTCTGGCTCCATGTTCACACATTTTTGTACTCTTGAGACGCATTCTCTCTTAGCAGAGGTTTCAAAAATGAAAGCAACTACTTCTTTTCTTGATCCCATACCAACTGTTTTGTTTCAGTCATGCTTTGCTTCATTATGTCCTGTTGTTTTGAGCATTATTAATGACTCTCTGTGTACTGGGGTTGTCCCAACCACTTTTAAAACAGCTGCAATTATCCCAAGAAGACAAACATTGACCACGAGAACCTTTCTAATTTCCGTCCTATATCAAATCTCTCTTTTCTTGCAAAATTATTGGAGCGAGTTGTTGCTACTCAGTTAATTTTCCATTTAACTGAAAACAATCTCTTTGAGCCCTTACAATCTGGTTTTCGTAAATTACATAGCACAGAAACGGCTCTGGTTAGGGTTACCAACGACTTACTACTGGCTTCAGATTCAGGCTGCCTTTCAGTTTTGATCCTCCTTGATCTCAGTGCTGCTTTTGACACTGTTGATCATTCAGTTTTAATCGCTCGTCTTGAAACTGTTTTTGGTGTCTCTGCTACTGTTCTGAATTGGTTTAAGTCCTATTTTAATTATCGGAAGCAGTTTGTTGCCTTGTGTGGTTTTAGATTCAAGGTTAATGCTGTCCAATCTGGTGTTCCACAGGGATCAATTCTGGGCCCTCTGCTTTTTAACATTTATGTTTTCCCTCTTGGCCAGCTTCTGAGATCAATGGGTCTAAAATTTCATTTTTACGCAGATGACACTCAGATCTATATTCATTTTAAGCCTAATGATAATGTGCCCGTTGATTTTATTTCTGATTGTATCTGTAAGATGAAAGAATGGTTGCAAGAAAACTTTCTTTGTCTTAACAGCGAAAAGACTGAGATTATGCTCGTTGGCACACCCCACCAACTTCGCACTGCTGGGACAGTCGAGTTAACATCTGATGGCTTAAAGGTTGAACTTCAAACTAAATTGAGGAATCTCGGGGTAATTTTTGACGCCAACCTAACGTTTGAGCCTCATATTAAAAATACTGTGAAGACTTCATTCTTTCACCTCAGAAACATTGCCAGACTGCGTCCAATGCTGTCATTTACTGTTGCTGAGAGACTGGTCAATACTTTTGTTTTTACTCGTATTGATTATTGTAACGCCTTGTTGGCTGGGGTGTCAAAAGCTACCCTAAACAAACTCCAGGTAGTGCAAAATTCGGCTGCCAGAATCCTCACGAGAACTAATGTAAGAGATCACATCACACCTGTTCTGGAGTCTCTGCATTGGCTCCCTGTAAAGTTTAGAGTTGATTTAAAAATTCTGCTGCTTGCCTATAAGGCATTACATGGGTTGGCACCTCAATACCTGACTGAGCTTTTAATTCCCTATACTCCTATCCGTGACCTTCGGTTTTCTGATACAGGGCTTTTAACTGTTCCAGTCCCACATTTACGATCAATGGGAGATAGGGCTTTCTCTACATTTGCTCCAAAACTGTGGAACTCGCTACCGATCGAGATCCGACAAGCAAATTCTCTTAGCATTTTTAAGTCTAAGCTTAAGACTCATTTTTTTAGGGTAGCTTTTAACTGATATTTTCTTCTTTTAGTCTTGATTGTTGTTTTATTTTAAACTTTATATTATATTTATATGTGGTGTATTTTGATGTTTTATTTGTCTTGTGAAGCGCTTTGAGATTTGTATTTAAAGGCGCTATAGAAAATAAAGGTTATTATTATTATTATTATTATTATACCAGACACACTAGGCTGGATCCAAACATAACACAAACCCGATTCAAAAAAAGTTGGGACACTGGACAAATTGTGAATAAAAAAGGAATGCAATAATTTACAAATCTCATAAACTTATATTTTATTCACAATAGAATATAGATAACATATCAAATGTTGAAAGTGAGACATTTTGAAATGTCATGCCAAATATTGGCTCATTTTGGATTTCATGAGAGCTACACATTCCAAAAAAGTTGGGACAGGGAGCAATAAGAGGCCGGAAAAGTTAAATGTACATATAAGGAACAGCTGGAGGACCAATCTGCAACTTATTAGGTCAATTGGCAACATGATTGGGTATAAAAGAGCCTCTCAGAGTGGCAGTGTCTCTCAGAAGTCAAGATGGGCAGAGGATCACCAATTCCCCAATGCTGCGGCCAAACATACTGGAGCGATATCAGAAAGGAGTTTCTCAGAGAAACACTGCAAAGAGTTTGAAGTTCTCATCATCTACAGTGCATAATATCAGCCAAAGATTCAGAGAATCTGGAACAATCTCTGTGTGTAAGGGTCAAGGCCGGAAAACCATACTGGATGCCCGTGATCTCCGGCCCTTAGACGGCACTGCATCACATACAGGAATGCTACTGTAATGGAGATCACAACATGGGCTCAGGAATACTTCCAGAAAACATTGTCGTGAACATAATCCACCGTGCCATTCGCCGCTGCCGGCTAAAACTCTACAGGTCAAAAAAGAAGCCATATCTAAACATGATCCAGAAGCGCAGGCGTTTTCTCTGGGCCAAGGCTCATTTAAAATGGACTGTGGCAAAGTGGAAAACTGTTCTGTGGTCAGACCAATCAAAATTTGAAGTTCTTTTTGGAAAACTGGGACGCCATGTCATCTGGACTAAAGAGGACAAGGACAACCCAAGTTGTTGTCAGCGCTCAGTTCAGAAGCCTGCATCTCTGATGGGATGGGGTTCATGAGTGCGTGTGGCATGGGCAGCTTACACATCTGGAAAGGCACCATCAATGCTGAAAGGGATATCCAAGTTCTAGAACAACATATGCTCCCATCCAGACGTCGTCTCTTTCAGGGAAGACCTTGCATTTTCCAACATGACAATGCCAGACCACATACTGCATCAATTACAACATCATGGCTGTGTAGAAGAAGGATCCGGGGACTGAAATGGCCAGCCTGCAGTCCAGATCTTTCACCCAGAGAAAACATTTGAGCATCATAAAGAGGAAGATGCCACAAAGAAGACCTAAGACAGTTGAGCAACTAGAAGCCTGTATTAGACAAGAATGGGACAACATTCCTATTCCTAAACTTGAGCAGCTTGTCTCCTCAGTCCCCAGACGTTTGCAGACTGTTAGAAAAAGAAGAGGGGATGCCACACAGTGGGAAACATGGCCTTGTCCCAACTTTTTTGAGATGTTGATGCCATGAAATTTAAAATCAACTTATCTTTC
This sequence comes from Paracanthobrama guichenoti, assembly GCA_018749465.1. NCBI lineage: Eukaryota > Metazoa > Chordata > Actinopteri > Cypriniformes > Gobionidae > Paracanthobrama > Paracanthobrama guichenoti. The sequence goes on along the minus strand of CM031949.1, from coordinate 22,822,906 downwards.
CCTTAAAATTATACATTTTCTCAGTTTAAACATTGGATATGTCATCTATGTTGTATTCTGAATAAAATATTGAAATTTGAAACTTCCACATCATTGCATTCTGTTTTTATTCACAATTTGTACAGTGTCCCAACTTTTTTGGAATTGGGTTTGTGTATTCGTAAGGAAAATAGTTAGAATTATCTTAATATATTTGCATGATTTTGTAATGCACTTGTGAATAGTAATTCACATACTATAACTGCACATATTATGATCTGCACATTTTCTATAAGATATAAAACTGCCAGTTGATGAGGATGAGGAGCCATGTGATGAGGAAGATGAGGTCATAGTGACAGTCCGGCAGGGAGAGAGTGAGGATGGAGATGGATATGATAACTGAATTTGAAATGTTACTTTTTATTAAATATAAAAATGTTGTAATGCATTAAAAACTAGATAAATGTGTTTGTTCAAGTGTCTGGTTAAAGATAAAAATATTTCTTTTTCTACATGAAAATGTCAAATGTTTTGATTTATCAGTTATGGCACAATGTTGCCTTGAGGCAACAAGCTTTAAAAATAAACAAATAAAACAAGTTATGAAAATGTTTATTGATATTGTTATAGTGTCCAATTTTAAGCAGGAAGCACACCACAAATATTTGTTTTCCTCAGTGTAATCACCATAGAGGATAAGTTCATTTTTCATCTCTGTTTTTTGTGTTTATTTAAAATAAGATAGATGTGATATTATTGTAATGTTATATCTGTTATTGGAGAGTTGAGATGTTCTTTAGTGCTGATCTGACAGCAGAAGACACGAGCCGCGGTTAATCCCTGTGGAGCGGGTGGGGCATGTTGTCACACTGCGTTAGAACGGTGATATTATAAGTACATTAATAATAATAATAATAATAATAATATTAAAAGTATAGAAACTTTTATGAATTCTATTGAGAAGCCATGAGAAAGAGGTGAATAAAGATATAAAGAAAACAGAAATCATGAATTATTACGATGTTTTGAAGGCGGACGACTAATATAAACGTCCTTTAGCAAAAAAAAAGGTTAAACAACGGTGTCGGAAGATTTTGAAGTTGGTGCTAAAAGACGTTTGTATGAATCTTCGCACGAGCGCTTTGTAAACACGGGGGCGGTGCTTCTGCCTACGGCTAGCGTAACCTTTCCGATGGGATTATGCAATCCGCGGTGTCGCAGAGCAGCGCAAGATCAACAATTTAGGTTAAAGAGTATATACGTTTAATTCCGATGGTTTGTCTGGATCAGGCCCTATTCCTCTGGGATCATGCAGAGCCTCTGAAGCCCTTCCTCTGAAACTGCATTGATTTGGACCTTCAACCGTTGGTTCCCATTGAAGTCCATTATGTGGAGAAAAATCCTGGAATGTTTTCCCCAAAAAACTTCATTTCGTTTTCACTGAAGAAAGACATGAACATCTGGGATGAGACGAGGTGAGGAAATGATCAGGAAATGTTCATTCTGAAGTGAACTAATCCTTTACGGCAGCTGTCGGCAACTGGTGGCCCGCAGGCAATAATAGCTGGCCCGCGCCCGCAGCCAGATTATTTTGATAGCGGCTGCCGTCATGATAGAGTAATGGAGGACAGCTAGCGCGAGCTGTGCAGGTAAACTGCACTCATGTCAAGAGAAGCTCTAGTGGCTTAGACAACAGGTTTCAGCCTTTAGCCTCAGGGTTAGAGCGGGCGGTGTGAACCAGAGAAATTACAACAACAGTTACTCACAATCTATTTGTCTGGAGTGATTTTGCATTAAAAAAAAAGGATGAGAACGTTTTTGCAGCAATGTTTTTTTTTTTTCGATGAATTGAGAGATTTTCATTTGAAAAGTTCTGAAAGACATTCAGAAGAGTCGCTAGACACGCCTCTAAAAGAGCCGTCATGAGATGTGTGGTATGAAGAAAAGAACAGTGAGCCATTGAAACGTTCGCTCATAACCCCGGCCTCAGCACCAACACATGCTGAACAATGGCAAGCCAAATTCAGCTTCCTTTTTATCAAAAATATTGACAACTAGCAAAAAAAGGTGCCATGCTTCGTCTCATGGTGCCGTCTGATATTATATTCTTTACAAACAGCCACAACTTCATTGCAGATGAGACACACCGGCTTTGCATTCACAAAAGCAGGTAAGATGAACGCGCAGTTGTCTTCCATTCTTCTTTGTATGCCCTATTTTCACTGTCGACTTTCCTCTTTAGACTCTCTGATAGTGCTAGCTTAAATGTTAACATCACTGCACGCGACGTAATGGCGTACCTCCAGCACGCAAACAGTAACAGATGCAGTTTAGTACGTGAGGATGCCATGCGATAATTCTGAGTGTAAAAGTAGGCTACGTCAAATAATTATTACAGTAAGTTAGGCTCCATCGTGTAACAAGCAAATTAAAATACACATTTATTATCCACAATATGGAAAGAGGAAATAAAACACAGTTGTATATGATTCGGACATGCCATTAATGTGCTTATTCAAGTCTTCTTCGATTTTTTGAGTTATTCTTATCCATTCCTCATCTCCCACATGCATGTGGCGGCGAATGAAGATACTTGGGCTACGTCACTACTGCTTTATTAATTTAAAGAGTAACAGCTCACTGCCAGTTACAAAAGACACTGTGACAGTCACAGGCAATTTAGTTGCATTTTTCATCAATTCATCTCTTAAATTATTCCTTGACCATGTTCTGGCCCGTGGCCAAGTATACCCGCCGACCCCTGCTTTAAGGGACCCACCCCAGTGACGGCCACTCGTACCTTAACAGGTTTTTAGAGTATCAAAAGTAATTCTATAATAATCACATGAAGTTCCAGCAGTATTTCTGTATTTGTTCAGTGTCTTTCTGGCCAAAATCATTACTCTACACTTTCATAGCATACATTTCTGAAAAAAGTGAAAACAGAAACAATAAATAGACTTGTTTATAATAAAAGCAGCCACGTTAATGTTGAGATTTCTTATATTTAATATTTAGATGTAGATCGTCTGTTTATTTACTTCAAAATAAAAGCACTGGTTTCATATCTGAAATCTTAAGTTTGAAATAACCAATTATTGTTATTATATTTAATATACTTAATGTAATATGAATCATATAAAAGACTTGAAATGCTAGTGAAATCATCATTACACTCGTTAGATTTGAGTGATATAAATGAACAACATGCACTTACTATAGGGGTTAGTTGTGTGTGATTACGCAGCGAATGCACTGTAAGTACTGCAGTGTAAAATAAAATAAAGTGTGACCAAGACATCTGTCAGAGAATTCAGGGATGCTGATTCTTATTAGGGCAAAAGGGCAGCAGCGAATCTTCCTTCATGCCGTGGTCTGGTTTCATGTGCCGATGGAAGATCTTCCCGTCAGGCTGGACGTGCCATGTTACGTCGGATCCAGCGTCCATCTTCTGCTCCGTGAGGATCTGCCTGATCTGAGGACGGGATTTGACCGGTGGTCAGCGAGCGAGAGCGATAATGAGCGGCATGCAGCGGAGCAAAGGTTCATCTCACCTTCTCTTCTACGGCCGCCATCACTGCAGATTCATTCAGACGTCCAGCTGAGGTCACGGCCACTCGCACGAGCTGCTTTCTCCTGCGTTTAGCTTACGGAGAGAATCATATCATTACAGAGAGAGCAGCGTCTGCTTCACACTGTCAAAAACTACTGTATGTTCTTGATTATTTTACAGTCATTTGCTGTTATGGCAGAAAATGACCTGAAAATTATCTTGCATTGATTTCAGTAAAAATATGGATACAGTATTTACAGTAAAAAGTCGTTTCAGCTTAAAGTGTTCGTGCCGCCTTAAAACGGTTAATAATTTAATGGGGATTTACAGTATTATTTTTGATTATTAATTGTCACAACCTTACTTTTTGCTGTATGACAGAAAATGACCTGAAAATGATCTTGCATTAATTTCATAGTAAAAATATGAATACAGTATTTACAGTAAAAAGTCGTTTCAGCTTAAAGTGTTCGTGCCGCCTTAAAAACTGCTAAAGATGTAGTTTGAGTTTATATTCTTGCTTATTAAATGAGTGTTTAAGTTTTTTTTCTTCAGGAAAATGACCTGAAAATTATTTTGCATTCATTGCACAGTAAAAATATAAACACAGTATTCGCAGCATAAATAAATAAATAAAAATCCAACTTAAAAAAGTGTAGAAGTTGCCGTAAAGTTAAGTTTAATCTGAGAAAGTTCTTCTAATGCTAAAGTTTAGGCAGTAATATATATATATATATATATATATATATATATATATATATATATATATATATATCTAATGCTAAAGTTTAGGCAGTAATATATAATTTTTACTGAAAGACTGAAAATCCGGTTGATAGGTGAAGCAGCACTCACCACAGAAGAAATGCAAGCGCTGAGAGCATTCTTCATCCCCGATCAAGCCAGTCTCTTGGACAAACGCACACTGTCCACTGCCAGTATCAGGCTCTCCCGGAGCCCATTTCAAAGACGTCCAGGTCACTTTGCTCTGGTCCGACCACAGCCACAAGTTCTTGGACAAGCCGATCCAGCCCTCAAACCCAAAGTCAAATAATAAGTATTTAACAATGAGTCCATACACGATGTTGTTGTCATAGTAGTCACTAATGGTGGCCAGGTCGATGTGGTTCTTCCTGCAGTAATGTTGAGCATCACGCCATGTCCGTTCGTCTTTAATGACAACAAATTTGTCCCCAGAGACATTTCCTGTAAGTGTTTTTGTCAGAACAGAGAAAGATCATGTTGAGTGCATGAGAAACGCTCACATTGATAATGGTCAGCTTCTGCCATATAAGGCTTTGATGAGGAAAATGTTTAGAAGGCCAATCAAATGTGTCAGCAATTGGACGAAAACTGATAGTTTTGGGTGATAAATTACACCAGTCATACATTTCTTTGGCATCAAACCCCCTCTCAATATTTCAGCAGAACAAATTTACAAATTGATATTCTAGCATCATTTATGACAATTCATTTTAACCCCAATAATAATAATAAAAAAATAAAAAAATAAAAAAAAAAACTTACCAGTGTTACAAAAAAAGGGTTTTCGTTCCTCACAAGAGGCAGTATGCCAGAATCCGAAATAATCAATCATGCCACACTTCCTCGGATACATGTAGGTCGAGAAGTCCCACAGCCAGTTCTGAAACCCTAAGTTCTGATTTTGGAAGGACCAGCCCCAAGAGTTTACATCTTTGTACAGTCCCATCCAGGACCTATTAAAACTCATGGAGCTGGTGATCTCCTGTATCTTAGACCTGTCCTGATCGGTCTGAACCGTGGCCAGGTCCAAGTGAAACTCCTTACAGAAGGACTGGGCTTCGCTCCAGGTCTTTGGTTCCTGGATCAGAATGAAGTAGCATGAGGTCTTCGAGAAGAGTCCTGTCGACAGCACAGTTTAACGGTGTTATGCATTAGTTAACATGAACTAACAATGAACAATACTTGTGCAGCATTTATTAATCTTATAGTCAATGGTCATTTCTGCATTTACTATCCAAAGTTTTATTTCTTAACATTTGTTGAACAAACAATGAACAATTAGAATTTTACTAATGTTCACAAAGATGAATGCTTTAATATAGTTCACTGGTTGTTCTTGCTACAGTAAATGCATAACAAACGAGACCTTACTGTAAAGTTTGGTTACACTTTTTCAATAATCCACTTCAGACGTTCTGTTCTATAAGTAACTTTGCAACTACATGTCAACTAACTCTGATTAATATGCAACTACATGTCAGTTAACTCATTAATATGCAACTACATGTCAGTTAACTCATTAATATGCAACTACATGTCAAATAACTCTCATTAATATGCAACTACATGTCAGTTAACTCATTAATATGCAAACTACATGTCAACTAACTCTCATTAATATGCAAATGCATGTCAGTTAACTCTCATTAATTTGCAACTACATGTCAACTAACTCATTAATTTGCAACTACATGTCAGTTAACTCTCATTAATATGCAACTATGTCAACTAACTCTCTCATTAATTTGCAACTACATGTCAACTAACTCATTAATTTGCAACTATGTCAACTGACTCATTAATATGCAACTACATGTCAACTAACTCAATATGCAACTACATGTCAACTCATTAATATGCAACTACATGTCAACTATTAATATCAACTACATTAATTAATATGCAACTACATGTCAACTAACTCTCATTAATATGCAACTACATGTCAACTAACTCTCATTAATATGCAACTACATGTCAACTACTAACTCTCATTAATATGCAAATGCATGTCAACTAACTCTCATTAATATGCAACTACATGTCAACTAACTCTCATTAATATGCAAATAACATGTTAATATGCAACTAACTCAACTCATTAATATGCAACTATGTGTCAACTAACTCTCATTAATATGCAACTACGTGTCAACTAACTGCTCATTAATATTAATTGCAAATGCAACTATGTGTCAACTAACTCTCTCATTAATATGCAACTACGTGTCAACTAACTCTCATTAATATGCAACTATGTGTCAACTAACTCTCATTAATATGCAACTATTACATCAACTCAACTGACTCAACTAATAATTTGCAACTACATGTCAACTACATGTCAACATGTCAACTAACTCATTAATATGCAACTACATGTCAGCTCATTAATATGCAACTACATGTCAACTGACTCATTAATATGCAACTACATGTCAACTAACTCATTAATATGCAATTCACATATAACTATGTCAACTCATTAATTTGCAACTACATGTCAACTAATTAATATGCAACTACATGTCAACTAACTCATTAATATGCAACTACATGTCAACTAACTCTCATTAATATGCAACTAACATGTCAACTAACTCTCATTAATAACTGCAAACTCTCATTAATATGCAACTGTCAACTAACTCTCATTAATATGCAACTACGTGTCAACTAACTCTCATTAATTATGCAAACTACATCAACTAACTCATTAATATGCAACTATGTCAACTAACTCATTAATATGCAACTACATGTCAACTAACTTCATTAATATGCAACTACATGTCAACAACTCATTAATTTGCAACTACATGTCAACTAACTCATTAATTTGCAACTACATGTCAACAACTATGTCACTAATTAATATGCAACTGCATGTCAACTAACTCTCATTAATATGCAAATGCATGTCAGTTAACTGATTAATATGCAACTACAACTAACTGTCAACTAACTCTCATTAATATGCAAATGCATGTCAGTTAACTCTCATTAATATGCAACTACATGCAAACTATGTGTCAACTAACTCTCATTAATATGCAAATGCACGTGTCAACTAACTCTCATTAATATGCAAATGCATGTCAGTTAACTCTCCTTAACATGCAACTATGTAACATGCATGTAACTATCTCATTAATATGCAACTAACATGTAAACATGCTCTCATTAATATGCAACTACGTGTCAACTAACTCTCATTAATATGCAACTACGTGTCAACTAACTCTCATTAATATGCAACTACGTGTCAACTAACTCAACTATGCAACTCATTAATATGCATATTGCATTAAATATGTAATGCATGTCAACTAACTCTCCTTATTAATATGCAACTACATCAACTAACTCATTAATTTGCAACTACATCAATGTCAACTCATTAATATGCAACTACATGTCAACTAACTCATTAATATGCAACTACATGTCAACTCATTCAATTATGCAAATCACATGTCAACTACATGTCAACTACATGTCAACTAATATGCAACTACATGTCAACTAACTCTCATTAATATGCAACTACATGTCAACTAACTCTCATTAATATGCAACTACATGTCAGTTAACTCTCATTAATATGCAACTACATGTCAACTAACTCTCATTAATATACAACTACATGTCAACTAACTCTCATTAATATACAAATGCATGTCAACTAACTCATTAATATGCATCTACATGTCAACTAACTCTCCTTAATATGCAAATGCATGTCAGTTAACTCATTAATATGCAACTACGCATCTCCTCGCATATACTAATTCATTAATATCATTAACTATGTCAATAACTCATGCATTAATTTGCAACTACATGTCAACTGACTCATTAATATGCAAATTACAACTATGTCAACTAACTCATTAATATGCAACAACATGTCAACTAACTCTCAACTATGCAACTACATGTCAACTAACTCTCATTAATATGCAACTACGTGTCAACTAACTCTCATTAATATGCAACTACGTGTCAACTAACTCTCATTAATATGCAACTATGTGTCAACTAACTCTCATTAATATGCAACTTCATGTCAACTAACTCTCATTAATATACAAATGCATGTCAGTTAACTCATTAATATGCATCTACATGTCAACTAACTCATAATATCATTAATATGCAAATGCATGTCAGTTAACTCATTAATTTGCATCTACATGTCAACTAACTCATTAATATGCAACTATGTCAACTAACCCTAACTCATTAATTTGCAACTACATCAACTGACTCATTAATATGCAACTACATGTCAACTAACTCATTAATATGCAACATGTCAACTAACTCATTAGTTTGCAACTACGTCATGTCAACTCATTAATTTGCAACTACATGTCAACTAACTCACTAATATGCAACTACATGTCAACTAACTCGTTAATTTGCAACTACATGTCAATTAAATATTAATTTTGCAATTATGTAAACTAACTCATTAATTTGCAACTACATGTCAACTAACTCTCATTAATATGCAAACTATGTGTCAACTAACTGTCATTAATATGCGACTACATGTCAACTAACTCATTAATTTTCTACTACGTCAACCAACTCATTAATTTGCAACTACATGTCAACTAACTTGTTAATTTGCAACTACATGTCAACTAACTCATGCGACTACATGTCAACTAACTCATTAATTTTCTACTATGTCAACCAACTCGTTAATTTGCAACTACATGTCAACTAACTCATTAATTTGCAACTACATGTCAACTAACTCATGCAACTACATGTCAACTAACTCATTAATTTGTAACTACATGTCAACTAACTTGTTAATTTGCAACTACATGTCAACTAACTTGTTAATTTGCAACTACATGTCATTAAAAACACCATTTGCGCCTTCATTCCTGACACTTTGACCCTCTTCAGTTTGCCTATCGTCCCAATAGATCGACTGAAGATGCCATCTCTCATGTCCTCCACTCCTCCCTCACTCACATCGACAGCAAAAGTGGGAACTACGTAAGGCTGCTATTTATTGACTATAGCTCAGACTTTAACACCATAGTTCCCATTAAGCTAACCGCCAAACTCCTGGATCTCGGCCTGAACCCTTCTCTCTGCCACTGGATTGAGGACTTCCTCACTGGCAGGCCTCAGGTGGTGAGAGTAGGCCAGACCACCTCCACCTCCATCTCCCTGAGTGTGGGAGCTCCACAGGGCTGCGTCCTGAGTCCCCTGCTCTACTCTCTCTACACACATGACTGTTTGTCCACACACAGCTCCACCTCTATCATCAAATTTGCTGATGATACTGTTGTCCTGGGCCTCATTTCCAACAACGAGACGGCATACTTGGACGAGGTGGAGCATCTAACATCATGGTGCCAGGACAACTGTCTCTCTCTGAATGTTGGCAAGACCAAAGAAATGATTGTGGACTTCAGGAAGAGACAGCAACGGACATACTCCCCCCTCATGATCAGCGGGTCACCAGTAGAGAGAGTGAGCAGCTTCAAGTACCTGGGTGTAAACATCTCAGAGGATCTGACCTGGACTGCTCACATTCAGACACAGGTGAAAAAAGCCAGGCAAAGACTGTACCACCTGCGCCAGCTGAGGAAATTCAGAGTTTCACCAGCTATCCTGAAAACTTTCTATTTAGGGGCGATAGAAAGTGTATTAACTCAGTGCATCACAGCGTGGTATGGGAACAGCACCAGTCATGACCGCAAAGCCCTGCAAAGAGTCGTGCGCTTATCCGAGCGTATCTCAGGGTCAGCTCTCCCGTCTCTGCAGGACGACTACACCAAACGCTGCAAAGGTAGAGCTACTAAGATCATCAAGGACTCTAATCACCCTGCAAACCCTCATTTCACGCTGCTGCCATCTGGTAGCGATTCCGAAGCCTGATGGCCAAAACTGAGAGACTCAGGAGGAGCTTCTTCCCCAGGCCATCAGACTCCTGAACTCAGTCACTTAACATCACGTGACTTCACTTCAGGATAAACATCGATACACTGACATTGCACTGCACTTTCTGTTGTTCTCGTTGTTACTGTGTAACAACCTGTTATAAACCTGCTTGCACATTATACTCTTATACATTTGTTAACCACATATTTATAAGTCTACAGTTTACTCACTGCACAGTTTATTTCACTTATTTTATTCCACCACTTGACTTGATTATTTATAATTTATTAGATTCATTAGTTAAAAACACAAGGAGGAAATTATAATAGAATAGGATAAAAAGTACTATATATATATATATATATATATATATATATATATATATATATATATATATATATATATATATATTTATATATATATTAGTACTTTTTATCCTATTTCTATTATAATTTCCTCCTTGTGTTTTTAACTGTGAATTTGCACTGTCCATGGAGCGGACCTGTTTACATTTCACTGCCGGTTGTATATTCTGTATATAACTGTGTATGTGACAAATAAAACTCTTGAATCTTGAATCTTGAACATGTCAACTAACTCATTAATCTGCAACTACATGTCAACTAGTATAATAACCGTTGTTTGTGGCAGACATTTAAAAGATTTTAAACTTTTCAAATGCCATTGCAGGTGTCAGCCAGTCAGACTGCCTATGCAAATACCCTAGCTCAGACACTAGCCAATACTTGAAGTTGACGTGGCAGTTGTTACTATGACGGTCGTGACACACCTTCTGTCAAGTGTTGACGCTGATGCCCTGTCTGAATGTAGACTGTTGGGTTAGCATTAGGGTTAGTAGAATGAATTGACATGTAGTTGCAAAGTTACTTATAGCCAGCAGAATATCTGTTGGGGGAGCATCAAAATAAAGTTTTAGCAGATATTAAGCCGACGGTCTAGAAATACTTTAATGAATGCTGGTTGACATGTAGTTGCAAAGTTACTTATAGTCAGTAGAATGAGAAGTGGACTGTTGAAATAAAGCGTAATCTAATGTTTTACCAATGAAGTTAAAAAATAAGCTTTCACAGCAAATCACATTATCCAATCCAGGACATATGTGACCATATGGGTCCTTTTTTAAATTGAGATTTATACATCATCTGAAAGCTGAATAAATACGCTTTGTTAGGATAGGACAATATTTGGCCAATATACAACTATTTGAAAATCTGGAATCTGAGGGTGCAAAAAAATCTAAATACTGAGAAGATCTCCTTTAAAGTTGACCAAATGAAGTCCTTAGCTAGGCATATTACAAATAATAATACATTGTTGATATATTTATGGTAGGAAATTTACAAAATATCTTCAAGGAACAACCATTTAATATCCTATTGGATTTTTGGTATAAAACAAAGATAGATCATTTTGGCTATTACCACAAATATACCTGTGAGACTTACCTGGTTTTGTGCTCCAGGGTCACGTATATTGTTATTAAGCCGATGCATATGAACAAATAATACTAAATAGTTATATTAACAAACAATGACATTTATTCAGTAACAAACTCACCTAGTAAAAAAGTAGAGTCATAATTTTTTGGATCATCTCTGTTGCTCATAGGTTTGTTCACTGAAACATGAAATACATAAAAATGAATAGAAAAAGTGCACATTAATCTGTATTTTACTTAATAATTAAAATTTATGAAAATGTGAAGTTCTATGATCAGTGCGCCAAGTCTCAAGACAGGAATCTAATATAAGAAACTCATATAAAATAATAAAAAGACATTATAATGCAGTGCCATGTTAAAAAAAGGTATGCAATAAGACTACTATAGCCTGCTGTAATAAGTACACATATATTTTTTTAAAACCTCACATTGTACAACCATTCCATTCTTAAAGTTCAGATTAAATGGAAAAAAACATTTCGACTTGAACAAATGAGTACAATACGATCGATATCACAGCAGATTTAGAACTGATCTGCATTAACAGACAAAGCTTTCAATATAAATGTTTATTTATTCATTACCTTTCATGGAAAACCTCCTGCGGAGCAGACATTCAGTGTGGAGACGGCAAGACTGATTTCCATTCTGACTTTGCAGCGACATCCTTATTTAAATGGCATTGCAGAGCAGTAACTGATATCATCCTTATGGAAATGGGTAATTTTTACATACTTGTAAAAATGGCATCTTCCTGCTCTTTTCTTAACAAAATGTACAATGAAAGCTTAAAGTATTTGATTTAATTCGATTTTGAATTTATTTGATTATTTCAGGGACTTTGTTGCAAGTCTTCTGTTTTTTGTTTTGTTTCTTGTGTTACTTGTTCACACTTAAACCCAATTTGGTCATTATCTTGTGCCTTTGTGCTATTTTGTGCAAAGAAATAAGTCAACATATCTCACTATGATAAGAAAATCTGATTTTTTGTATTGTTAACACTAAAAGTGGTACTTGAGGCCCACTCAGTGAAACCATTCTCTCATGTACCTTCACTTCAAACACAGTTCCCTACATTAGACACAGCAAAAAACGAACAGCTCGTTTATTTTTTCAGAAACCCTGCTATTCAAATGCCACACTCATTTTCCAATGACCTACACCCAAAGATCATGTGTGAAAACACTTATACATAAATTGTTCCCTTATAAATCAAAACTCAATGCATTTCTGTTTAAAGTGTATACCTAATTTGATCACTTAGAAATCAAAAATTTGTTTTGATAAACAAATCAAAATTTCACCCTTGCATTTCTGTTTATTTTGCAAATATATAAATTCATCACCTTTATTTATATAGCGCTTTATATGACACAGATAGTTTCAAAGAGGCTTTACAGAAGTAATTCTCCTGAAAAACAGCTCTAACAAGCCAATGATGTCATTATTCAGCTCAAGTCAGTTCAGTGTTGATTCAGTTTATAAAGTAAATAAAGTTAATAAATTGTGCATACATGCTATACCAGTGGTGTCAAATCCTGCTCCTCTCCTTCAGAGTTTAGCTCCAACCCCTATTAAACACAGCTGAACCAGCTAACCAAGGTCTTATTAGGCATGCTAGAAACTTCCAGACAGGTGTGTTGAGGCAAGTTGGAGCCAAACTCTGCAGGACAGTGGCCCCCCAAGACCGACTTTGGACACCCCTGTGCTATACGGTGTATTTGTGCATGTACAAGTGTTTAAGTGCTATGACAAACTATATACTGTACAATCCACTGTACACTATACAGGATAGTAGTGTTTTCACATGTGTGTGTATTCTGGTGCGTATGTGGCTAATCAATTGATGGCTTGTGCGTAGAGTTACTATACAAAACACTATTTTCTGAAGAGTTAAAATAGTTTTGCTTTTGCAAGAGATGTGTAACCTTTTGCATGTTGTGTGCATGTTTTGTGGCTTTTTTGAATCAGGGAAACTGTAAGTTCATTTAAACAAATTGCCAGTGCTTTGGAACATTCATGCAATTGATTATGTACAAGTGTCTGCCGTTTCCTACATAATCAATTGCTTATGTCACGTTGATCAAAATATATTATACTAGTTACCTCCAAAACATCTAAGCATTAGCTCATTGCATAAGTCATTACATGCAAAATGGTTGAACTAGTAGTCATGACACAGTTGTCCTGACTTGATGAATTGCACAGGTGAATTTGGAATTTGACTAATGAAGGAGAATGTAAAGCATTAGACCATGGTGGAAGGGTAGGGATGCAAAACAGAGGAAGAGGTAGAAGAGGCTGGTCAACAAAGAACAGAAAGAACTGAGGGCTATATACAGGAAGTTGAAGTTGAAGTTGAAGTTTATCAACACATGTACAAGTACAGTATAACGAAATGAAGTTTGGAGCAAGCCTCCGGGCCGCAGCCGATTATTCAGGCGCCGCCCTACGCTCTCCAGAAATACAAGAATGCAATTTAGCAAGCATTACATAGCAAAACACAACAAAACATAAACATAAACATAAACATAAACATGACACAGTACACGTGGTCACGTGATGGGATTTTTTGTATGGAGTGGGAGAGAGATAGATAAACAGGCAGACGGTTGGAGGGGGTGGGATCGGGTAGGTTGTGTATGGTGCGAGTGAGTCTGAGATTGTGTTGTGTGAGAATGTTAGCCATAACTTCAGATGTTTTCGAGTTCAGTTCTATGGTTTGTCCTTGAAGGGAGATAAGGCAGTGCACAGGGAAGATAGCAGACAGCTGCCCGGCTGACCTCCCAACCGAGAGATAGGGACCAAGTGAGGTTCGTTGGGCTAGTTGATTAGGTCAGGCAAATACAATTTATTTTTTTTTTTTTTAATCCATTTGATGATCTTGACAATTTGTCCGGATCATAATCAATCAATCAGATCTGGTCCTCAGCATTCGCGTCCGGTCTGTGCAGTTTCCCTAGACATTACGTCCAGCCTCATGGCCAGACCGGTTACAGTCCGTAAAGTTCACCGATCTGACCCCGATAGAGCCCACTCTACCCTCGCGTATCCGCAGTCGGACTGCGTTGTTACGGTTCAGTTCCTTAATTCCTATCACTTTCTGATCTAATTCCTTCAGACGGTCACACACAACCCCGAAGCATTCTTTAATTTCCACAGACAGCGGCTGGGTGAATTTGCTTGCAGCTGTCTTACCAATCTTCCGATAGGTCAGGGCAATCCCAAAGCCAAAGAATAGGAACCCCGCCATCAATAATCCAATCATGTATAAATCTTCCGGCTCCACGGACAGAGCCTCCAGGCACAGGACTTGCCAGTTGTTCCATGCGTCCCTCACGCACTCCTGCGGCAAAGGTCCCGTCCGGGCAGGTGGGTTCTCCCGGACCCTTCCTTAGTGAGAAAATCTTGTCGATTGCGCTGATTGACCAGTTAATCAATTCCATTTCAGTATTTTCAAGAGTCCAGCAAAGCAGCAGTCAGAGAAGAGAAGAGACGAAACACTAGACAAAACAAAACAGCGCGAGAGCCAGCAGGGAACAGAGAGAAAACACGTCTGCACGGATAGAAGGACAGAAAGGAATAGGATAACTGAGGAGGAAAACTAATGAATCAACTAATGAATCACTACGACAACAAATGCAGACATACTTACAAACAATGACAGCCAATGAAACAGAAAAGTAAAACAAGAAAAATAAGAAACAAACAAACAAAAAGTTAATGAAACACGAAAATGAAATTAGACTACACCTAACATTATTGCCTTCTCCCAAAAGGTGCAACTTCGCATCCAACGGTCCAACAGAGGACGGAAGTCTCTGGAGGAGAACAAGGAGTTGGCAGAGGGAGGCACCAAGGAGGAGATGATGGGGGAATAGTCAAGGTAGGAGACAATGGTGGGAGGAGCAAGGGAAGAGAAGATGGTGGGGAGCAGAGCCATCAGGATGAAGGCCCAGGGTGGAACCGAAGGAGTGAGGAACCAGGGTAGTGCCAGGATCCCTACTGAGTGAGGTGGGGCTAGGAGAGATCGAGCCAAAGAGACACCTATGGACTGAACAGCAGACTTGTGGGACCTAGGTGGAGACGTGGACTCGGCAGTCTGGGTGCAGAGCCAGTGGGTGTGAGGACAAAGGCTGAGCTGAAGGGAAGGAAGAGTCCGGTGGAGCCAAAGGGGTGGAAGGACGAGGTATAGCCGGAAGCCTGGAAGTCTGCAACACAGTCAGAGTGATAACTGCTCCAAGCAAAGGTGGAGCCGGTGGGTCGACAAGCCGAGGTGGAGTGCAGGGCTCAGGGGCCAGAGGTGGAGATGGGGGATCAGCACATCAGGGCAGAGCTGCAGACCTGGAAGCCCAAGGCAGATCCAAGGAACAGGGTGGATTCAGTGAAGGAGGAGCCGAGGTGCTGAAGGGAGCCAAACTGGATGTTGTTGGCACTGGAGCAGGGAGTGGCAGGCTGGACGGGACCATCAGCGACAAAGGAGACTTGAAGCTGGCCAGGACCAGTGGTGACAAAAGAAAACAGGAGACTGGATGGGATCAGGACTCTGGGAAGAGATTCTCTGGGTGTATAGGTGTAGATCCTCTGGGCATATGGGCCCTGGATCGTGAGTGGGCACGCAGGTGGTGATGTCAAAGTCCTTTTCGACAACCCCCACCTTCATGGGGAAACCAGCCAAAGCACGTAATCAATATATTGCTGCAGGTGGACTTCCCCAGCAGCATCCTCAATTAACCGGTCTCTTGCAATCAATATCCCAACATAATGTGTCAATTTGTCCTGTTTCAATTACAGTTTTTCACAACTGCTAATGTAACCCCTCCTGTTCGAACCGCCCGCTCCAAGCGGGACTCGAACTCGGTCCGCCGGCATGAGAGTCGGATGCTCTAACAAGGAGGCTAAAGGCTGCAACCTCTAGCGTCAGTCGCTAGAGCGTCTCTTGAGATCAGAGGAGTGAGGTTTACCCACACAGCAACTACTAGCTGGCCTCTGTTACACTAAGACACATTTCTTGAAAACTTCACTTATTTTCTCACAATATTAAACACAAAACCAAATCTTCAAATTATAAATCACAAAACCCCTGACTTTTCTGGCAAACATACATACATCAGCCAATATATAAACACTATAGGGAGAACACATAACCCAGAGCGTAGAGGAAAAAAAAATATACTAAATACAATAAACACATTTTGCAATTACTTAAAACAAGTACTGTAATCGCAACTTACTAAGGTCAATACATTGTTTACAGTATGTATTGCAAGTATATTTCTGTATATGAAAAATGCATAAAAAGTTAGTTTATGCATTCATGACCTCAAGGTTAGATTATTGTAATGTTCTACTGGGTTGTTGCTCGCTTAAGCTAGTCAGAGCAGCTAGCGATCTTACTAGAACCAGGAATTATGACCATATTAGACCGATTCTGTCTACAAATCAAATCAAAATCAAATCAGCTTTATTTATATAGCGTTTTTTACAAGTCCAATTGTTTCTAGGTATTATCAACTGCCCAGAGTTTTGAGACCGCAATAGACGTGATGGAGTATAATGCGTTAAGAGCTCGCTCAAGTACTGGGGAGCTAAACCATTTAGTGCTTTGTAAGTAAGAAGCAAGATTTAAAAATTTATACAATGTTTAATAAGGAGCCAGTGCAGTGTTGACAGAACCGGGCTAATATGGCTTCCTGGTTCTAGTAAGAGCTCGAGCTGCTGCGTTTTGGACCAGCTGGAGTTTGTTTATTAAGCGAGCAGGGCAACCACCCAGTAAAGCATTACAGTAATCTAGCCTTGAGGTCATGAACACATGAATTATCTGTTCAGCATTTTGCATTGAGAGCATGTGCCGTAATTTATATATATTTTAAGATGGTAGAATGCAGTTTTACAGATGCTAGAAACGTGGCTTTCAAATTAAAGATTGGTATCAAAGAGCACACCCAGGTTCCTCACTGATGACGAGGACTTGACAGAGCAGCCAATGAGTGTTAGACAGTATTCTAGGTTACTACTTGCAGAGTTTTTTGTCCAATAATTAAAAAAAAAAAAAAATTCTGAATTAAGTTGCAGGATTTTACTGGTCATCCAATTTTTTATATCAGCTATGCATTCCGTTAATCTTGTGAATTGGTAAGTTTTGTCAGGGCGTGAAGAAATATAGAGCTGAGTATCGTCAGCATAACAGTGAAAATTAATGCCATGTTTCCTAATGATATCTCCCAGTGGTAGCATGTACAGGGTGAAGAGCAACGGTCCTAGCACTGAGCCTTGCGGTACTCCATACTGAACTTGTGACTTGTGAGCTTTCCTGTAGCTCAAACAACAAGGTCATGGGTTCGATTCCCATGTAAGTCGCTTTGGATAAGAGCGTCTACCAAATGCATCGGTGTGACATCTCTTCATTTACTGCTACAAACTGATAACGGTCAGATAAGTATGATTTAAACCATGCCAATGTAATTTTTGAGTCTATTCAAAAGAATGTTGTGGTCGATAGTAACGAATGCAGCGCTAAGATCGAATAACACTAATAGAGAGATACAACCACGATCGGGTGATAAGAGTAAATCATTTGTAACTCTGATGAGAGCAGTCTCAGTACTATGATACGGTCTAAATCCTGACTGGAAATCCTTACATATACCATTTCTTTCTAAAAAGGAGCATAATTGTGAAGACACTGCCTTTTCCAGTATTTTTGACAGAAAGGGTAGATTTGAGATCGGCCTGTAATTGACTAATTCTGTAGGATCAAGTTGCGTTTTTTTAATAAATGGTTTGATAACAGCCAACTGAAAAGTTTTCGGTACATATCCTAATGACAAAGATGAGTTAATGATATTAAGAAGAGGATCTATGACCTCTGGTAGCATCTCTTTTAATAGCCTAGTCGGTATAGGGTCGAGCATACATGTTGTTGATTTAGATGATTTAACGAGTTTAGCCAATTCTTCCTCTCCTATAGCGGTGAATGAGAGTAATTTTTCCTCATTGACACAACAATGCTCTGTCTGATGTGGATACCAGTCCGTCTGCTTCCTGACCTGGGCCCCAGTTAGTCAAGATTTAGCTCTAAGACTATATGCCAAATTACTAGAGAGAAGAGCGGCACCACTCCAAGAAGGATGGATCAACTTTGTGTTGTGTCCAACCTGAGGACTCATTGTCTGTCTGTCCAGATCACAGGCAATGATGTCTCTTGCCAGGCAAAGGGAAAAATCCTTAAAGTTTGCTGGATCCAGCCACACCTTGCTCTTCCTCGTCCCTCCTCCTCTCCCCTCAGACTGTTGCATCACAGTGTGAAATGTGTTTAAGTGAGTGAGAAAGTGTTTAGAGTTTTGCGAAAAGAGTGCATGAGATTTGCAAATAGTGTTTAACTACCTGAACTTGAAGGTTTTGCAGAAAGAGGGATTTATTTGACTAATGGGTTTAGGCCAGAGGTTCTTAACTTTTTGGAACTAATTTGAAAATCAATCAATTAATCTGAAGGGAAGCGGTGTTGCAGCAGAGGCTTGCTTGCAGTTTTCCCCAAAGTAGGCTATTTGCTAAAATATGCATATAATCCAGATTTACCAAGTTAATTTGCAACTAGATTGCACAAACACTTTGACTTGACTTGACTTGACTTGATTTGGACCTCAGAGACTTGAGACTTGACTTGACTTGGACTTCAAAGACTTGAGACTTGACTTGGACCTCAGAAACTTAAGACTTGACTTGGATCTCAGAGACTTGACTTGGACCTCAGAGACTTGAGACTTGACCTGGACCTCAGAGACTTGACTTGACTTGGACTTCAAAGACTTGAGACTTGACTTGTGACCTCAGAAACTTAAGACTTCTGTCTTGGATCTCAGAGACTTGACTTGGACCTCAGAGACTTGAGACTTGACTTGGACCTCAGAAACTTAAGACTTGACTTGGATCTCAGAGACTTGACTTGGACCTGGACTTCAAAGACATGAGACTTGACTTGACTTGGACTTCAAAGACTTGAGACTTGACCTGGACCTCAGAGACTTGACTTGACTTGAACTTCAAAGACTTGAGACTTGACTTGGACCTCAGAAACTTAAGACTTGACTTGGATCTCAGAGACTTGACTTGGACCTCAGAGACTTGAGACTTGACTTGACTTGGACTTCAAAGACTTGAGACTTGACTTGGACCTCAGAAACTTGAGACTTGACCTCAGAGACTTTTTTTACACAGGTTTTGTTACTGCTGGCGCTCACTGGAAGACTATTATCCAGCATTGCTTGAGATCTACAGCAAACTACGGCAACTCAAGTAGGTCAAAATACATAGCACTTTTTCCCCCTTGTGGTGGTTCTAAATGGTATAATTTTTTACAAAGTTGAAAAGTAATTGTAATGATTTAAGTAGTGTTTTGTGTGCTTTATTAGGCCATTTTAAAGTAAAAAAAATTAAATCTGTTTTGATAGTTCAATACACTGTTAATTATAACAACTAGCTGAAAAAGAAAAACTGCTAAAAATAGAACAAAGACTTGACTTAGACCCTTAATACTTGAGACTTGATTTGGACCCTAAAGACTTGAGATTTTACTTGACTTGACTTGGACCTCAGAGACTTGAGACTTGACTTGACTTGACTTGATTTGACTTGGACCTCAGAGACTTGACTTGGACCTCAGAGACTTGAGACTTGACTTGACCTTCAAAGACTCAGAGACTTGAGACTTGACTTGACTTGGACTTCAAAGACTTGAGACTTGACTTGGACCTCAGAAACTTAAGACTTGACTTGGATCTCAGAGACTTGACTTGGACCTCAGAGACTTGAGACTTGACTTGACTTGGACTTCAAAGACATGAGACTTGACTTGACTTGGACTTCAAAGACTTGAGACTTGACCTGGACCTCAGAGACTTGACTTGACTTGGATCTCAGAGACTTGACTTGGACCTCAGAGACTTGAGACTTGACTTGACTTGGATTTCAAAGACATGAGACTTGACTTGACTTGGACTTCAAAGACTTGAGACTTGACCTGGACCTCAGACTTGACTTGACTTCAAAGACTTGACTTGACTTGACTTGACTTGACTTGAGACTTGGACCTCAGAGACTTGACTTGACTTGACTTGGACCTCAGAGACTTGAGACTTGACTTGACTTTCAACTTGGACTTCAAGACTTGAGACTTGACCTGGACCTGAGAGACTTGAGACTTGACTTGACTTGGACTTCAAAGACTTGAGACTTGACCTGGACTTCAGAGACTTGAGACTTGACTTGACTTGGATTTCAAAGACTTGAGACTTGACTTGGACCTCAGAAACCTAAGACTTGACTTGGACCTCAGAGACTTGAGACTTGACTTGACTTGGACTTCAAAGACATGAGACTTGACTTGACTTGGACTTCAAAGACTTGAGACTTGACTTGGACCTCAGAAACTTAAGACTTGGACCTCAGAGACTTGAGACTTGAGACTTGACTTGACTTGACTTGGACCTCAGAGACTTGAGACTTGACTTGGACCTCAGAGACTTGAGACTTGACTAGGACCTCAGAAACTTAAGACTTGACTTGGACCTCAGAGACTTGAGACTTGACTTGACTTGGACCTCAGAGACTTGAGACTTGACTTGGACCTCAGAGACTTGAGACTTGACTAGGACCTCAGAAACTTAAGACTTGACTTGGACCTCAGAGACTTGAGACTTGACTAGGACCTCAGAGACTTGAGACTTGACCTGCAGTGAACATGTCTGGCGTTAATCAAAGAAGAGATATTTATCTCTGTCTCTTGCACACAGTCAGCTAAGTTTTGGCGATCACACCAAAGACCCAATTTGCCAATGAATGCATTGAATATGTCTGAAACAAATTCAACCTCTCAAAAATGTCGACAAGGTTTGACAACTGTGCTAACCACAGGGGGTTGTCCAGGTACCATGCAAGGTTGGACTTCACATCAACAAGAAATGTCTTCACCTCTGAACACAATTCATAGAGGTGATGTAAAACCTGAACTCTGCAGCCTGAGCCAGCAGGGATTTTTTCATTTATGTACATTCTACTTCAAAAGCAATAAAGTACACAGAGTACCCAAATGATGCCCTGTCTGTGTTTTTTTCTTGAAAACAATTTGCGCCCCCTTCCGATCTCTCTGCACCCCCTGTTGAAAACCACTGGGTTAGGCCATTGACAATTTGATTCAGAGAATGGTGCAATTTAGCAATTGTGAAAAACTGTAATATTTGCCATACAGAAAAAGTGCTGCCTTGTGTATTTTCAATCACTATCAGGAAAACAATCGCCATAGTTTACACCATAAAATACTGTCAGAGTAGACCGTTATATTGATAAAATGGCTAAGCATTTTGACTATCTTGTTCATGAACAATGACACGACTTATTCTGATGGCACTGATATATACACTGACATAAATACTTACTTTTGAGAGTAGTTACTAATGATTTTAAGCAAGTAACATGCTTTTGCGGGTAATCCATTGTGTGGTGCTGTTTGTATGAATTATCAATCATAACTTGTTGATACACAAGATGGCGCCGCGGATGGCTGCTTCAGTGTTGAGCTCTTCAGTTATTGTTTTGTTTTTGTTTGTTTGTTCTGCTTTTAGTCATTCTTTTCCGATCAGTTTCACCAAAGACGAACTACTGGACATTAGGAAACATACACCAGACAATATGTCTGCAGTTTTTGATTATTCAGACGTTTTGTTTGATATCCTCGTTGGAGTCGCGACTGTTTCTTTAAATCGCGCAGCCAGATGCAAGCGGGGGAAGCGAGCCGGTGCGCTGGTTAAACTCCGCGCGCAAGGCCTCCGCACTCCTCTTCCCAGTATTCATCTTGCTAATCTCCGCTCTCTTCCTAATAAAACGGACGAACTGCTTCTCCTCACCCGGATTAACAAGGATTTTTCCAACTCTGCTGCACTGTGCTTCACTGAAACCTGGCTGAGTGAAGCCATACCGGACAACGCACTACATCTGCCGGGCTTCCAGCTGTTCCGAGCAGATCGCATCACGGAACTAACCGGGAAAACGAGAGGTGGAGGTTTGTGTTTCTACATCAACGAAAGTTGGTGTTCAGATTTAACAACGCTGAAGAAGATGTGCTCTCCTAACCTAGAGGCCCACTTCATAAGCTGTAAACCTTTCTATTCACCGCGGAGTTTTCTCGTTTATTCTCGTGAATGTTTACATTCCTCCAGATGCGTGTGTCAGCGCGGCATTACAACAGCTGGCTGAACAAATAGCTGAGACTGAACAAAAGTATCCAGACTCTCTTTTAATCATTCTTGGGGATTTTAACAAAGCAAATCTCTCCCGTGAACAGACAGCACATTACATGTCCCACCAGAGACAGTAATATTCTTGACCACTGCTACACCACAATAAAGAATGCATATCACTCCGTCCCACGGGCAGCTTTGGGGATTTCTGATCACTGTGTGGTTCATCTTATACCATCCTACAGGCAGAAACTGAAATCAGCTAAACCTGTAATAAAGACTGTAAAAAGATGGACTAATGAAGCAGAGCGGGACCTACAAGCCTGCTTCGATTGCACTGATTGGAATGTCTTTGAAGCTGCTACCACTGATCTGGATGAGCTCACAGATACTGTAACATCATACATCAGTTTCTGTGAGGATACATGCATTCCTACCAAGACATTCTTATCATTCACTAATGATAAACCATGGTTTACTGGGAAACTCAAACAGCTTCATCATGCCAAAGAGGACGCTTACAGAAGTGGGGATAGGGTCTTGTATAACCAGGCCAGGAACAGACTGACAAAGGAGATCAGAGCTGCTAAAAGAAGCTACTCTGAAAAAGCTGAGAAACCAGTTTTCTTCTAACAACCCTGCTGCTGTCTGGTCAGGCCTGAAGAATATCACCAATTACAAGCCACCATCCCCCCGACCTGCTAAGAATCAACATCTGGCTGATGAGCTGAATGCATTTTACTGCAGGTTTGAGAAACCCAATCTCACACCTCACACCCTGCTCTGATCTGCACTTCACACGTCCCCAACACCTCCTGCACCCCCTCTCCTCCCCCGCCATCCAACCTGAGCTTAAGGTCTGTGTGGAGCAGGTAACCAAAATCTTCAAAAGACAGAAGATAAGGAAAGCTTCAGGCCCAGACGGCATCTCATCTGCTTGTTTGAAAGCCTGTGCTGACCAACTGGCCCCAGTCTTCACGCAGATCTTCAATAGATCATTGGAGCAGTGTGAAGTTCCCGTTGCTTCAAACGCTCCACCATCATTCCTGTCCCCAAAACCCCCAAATCACTGGACTTAATGACTACAGACCTGTCGCCTCTCACATCTGTGGTCATGAAGTCATTTGAAAGACTGGTTCTGGCCCACCTGAAGGACATCACTGGACCCTTGCTGCATCCTCTTCAATTTGCCTACAGAGCAAACAGGTCTGTGGATGATGCAGTCAACATGGGACTGCATTATATCCTGCAACATCTCGACAGACCTGGGACTTATGCAAGGATCTTATTTGTGGACTTCAGTTCGGCCTTCAATACCATCATGCCTGATCTTCTTACAGCTAAACTGACCCAGCTCTCCATGCCATCCTCAATCTGTCAGTGGATCACCAGCTTCAAGATTCAAGAGTTTTATTTGTCACAGACACAGTTATATACAGAATATACAACCGGCAGTGAAATGTAAACAGGTCCGACTCCATGGACAACTCAAATTCACAGTTAAAACACAAGGAGGAAATTATATAGAAATAGGATAAAAAAAAGTACTATATATATATATATCTGTAGAATTATAAATCTTCCTGACAGACCGGCAGCACCGAGTGAGACTGGGGAAACTCACATCCAGGACTCTCACTACCAGCACTGGCGCCCCCAGGGTGTGTTCTCTCCCCACTGCTCTTCTCCTGTACACCAATGACTGCACTTCTAAAGACCCTTCTGTGAAGCTCCTGAAATTTGCAGACGACACCACCGTCATCGGCCTCATCCAAAACGGTGAGGAGTCTGCTTACAGACTGGAGGTTGAACGGCTGGCTGTCTGGTGCAGTTATAACAACCTTGAGCTCAACACGCTCAAAACGGTGGAGATGATAGTGGACTTCAGGAGGAACAGCCCTGCTCTGCCCCCACTCACCATCATGAACAGCACAGTGGCAGCAGTGGAGTCATTCAGGTTCCTGGGCACCACCATCTCTCAGGACCTGAAGTGGGACAATCACATTGACTCCATTGTAAAAAAGGCCCAGCAGAGACTGTACTTCCTTCGTCAGCTGAGGAAGTTCAACCTCCCACAAGAGCTGCTGATCCGGCTCTACTCGGCTGTCATTGAGTTTGTTTTGTGCACATCCATCACTGTCTGGTTTGGTTCAGCTACCAAATCTGACATCAGGAGACTATCCGGACTGCAGAGAGGATTATTGGTGCTCCCCTGCCAGCCCTCCAGGACCTGTACTCTTCCAGAGTGAGGAAGAGGGCAGGTAAAATCATCACAGACTCCGCTCACCCTGGACACTTCCTGTTTGAACCGTCAGGACGACGACTCCGATCACTGGCCACTAGAACATCTAGGCACAGGAACAGTTTCTTCCCACAGGCCATTTCCCTTTTGAACAGTTGAATACATATACATATACATAATAATATATATATATATATATATATATATATATATATATATATATATATATATATATATATATATATATATATATATATATATATATATATATATATATATATATACATACTTTTATTTTATACTATTTTTCATATTTGTATATTTGTGTTCATGTTGTGTTGTATTGTATATGTGCACTGGAAGCTTCAGCACCAAGACAAATTCCTTGTGTGTGCAAGCACACTTGGCAATAAAGCTCTTTCTGATTCTGATTCTGATTCTGAACTTGAGAAATGTACCAAAGCGACTAAGAAAAACTGTAATTTAAGTAAATAAAAGTAGAAACATTGAATTGCTTTTTGTTTCTTGTACTCACAAGTATTCTAGGATGTATTCTGTCATTCTCTTCAGGGTGTAGAAAACATAAACCATTAACAGCTAATAATTAGTCAAAAAAACCTGTAAATGTTATATTAAACAAATGCAATGTAGTTAATCTCACCATCTGGACGAGCTCAGTTACTGGTTATTTTCATGCTCTGTGATGCCATTTGAATAAAGAACCAAAGTCAGAATTGAAATCAGTCTCTGTGTGTCCAGATGCAAACATTTTGCATCTTTAAAACAAAACAAGATTTTGCATGAATTGGTCATAAATGACTTCTTCTGTGGAAGAAACTGCACTGGAACACGCATAGCAGGTGCGTAATAATTGATGTTACAAAAAATAAAACAATGCAAATATTACAAAATGTGACATTAAAAAGTGTTTTTATACAGTAGCAGTGTCCAGAGTCCAACAGTGACACCCGCAGGTGAAGTTACAGTGAGAGGTGCCTCCTCTGTCCCCATTGGCTTAAAACAGACTTCCTAAAACCAGCGGTGGGTTTTGTGGGGTGTGATTTAAATTGAAGGAAATCTTTGTGTCTGCGATCAGTGTGTACAGCTTAATGACTCTTTAAAATAAGTTGACTATTAAAAAGAAAAGCTGAACAGTAGTTCACAAATAATATACATTGTTTAAATTGTTACTGCCTTTAGTTATTTTGGAATAAATGTAAAAATGCGTAAAAACACTAACTTGGTAACATGTATACTTGGTTTTAATAAATAGAACAAAAATGTACATAGTGAAAGCAAAAACTACAAAATAATTGTATTTGATCTCTTTTATATGTAATGTTTATTTAACCAGACAAATTAAGCGTAACAGACATAAATTTACATTTGATATACAGTATATTAAAAATGTGAGGACTTTGCCTCATTTTAAAGTGCACAACTGACATATAGTTACATTAAATGCACCATAATAAAAAGAGAAGTAAATATGTAAAGCTAAAGACACACCTGTATGTTTTAAAGCCTGTAAAGTGTGACGGGATGTCAGGGAACTTAACATATAAATGTCAAAGAAACAATGAATCAGTTCACACTACAGAACAAGTCAAGTGAGATATTAACCTTCACTAGTTCACAGAAAATGTATTTAAATTGTTGAATAAAAGATCTTCAAACAACAAAATAATCCATATCATGTGACATTCACAATGCAATAATACATTCCCCCAACCCCAATCAAATATCATTGATATTTGTTTATGAAAACAAACATATACTTAAGTTTTTTTAATGTAAGTTCATGAGGAATGTAAGTTTTTAATTTCGCTTAATATTGGCACACACAATTGAAGCAAGATTTTTATGTGACCTGCAACAAGCATTTGGGGATTGTTAAATGTTTAGGCAATACTTTCACTTTATTATAAGCATTTTAAGGAATTAAACACTGTAAGAGATATAACTTAGACTATAAAGTCTCACTGACAATCTCGGTTAAGAAAACATTTCATCTCATATTCAACAGATGCGTATGTCAGCTTTATAACAGACATATCCAGATTATTTTAGTACAGATAGAAAGGTAAACTGAACAAGTTAATTGGTTATACAATATTTTACCAAACGCACACATGAACGTCATCCACATGTTTCTTCTGATGACACACATTTGGAATCTTCTGAAAGAATCTTGTGCAACTAGTTTTCTCTAAAAATATTCTTGAATTAATTATAGCTTCCTGAATGCAGCTGCCATCTTTCTACGGGTAGCAGCAAAAACAGACAAACAGAATAATTACAAAAGGTAACACTGCATTTCGATGGTCCACTGTAGACATTCTGCCAGCTTTGCAACTACATGTCAACAAGCAACTAATCTATATTAAATTTATACTGTGATCACATTTCTGTACCTGAGATGAATACTACAGTTAGATCTTACTTTATTTGTAACTTTTTAATATTGTATTCATCTATGCTAGTTGCAAATTAATGAGAGTTAGTTGACATGTAGTTGCAAATTAATGAGTTAGTTGACATGTAGTTGCAAATAATGAGTTAGTTGACATGTAGTTGCAAATTAACGAGTTAGTTGACATGTAGTTGCAAATTAACGAGTTAGTTGACATGTAGTTGCAAATTAACGAGTTAGTTGACATGTAGTTGCAAATAATGAGTTAGTTGACATGTAGTTGCAAATAATGAGTTAGTTGACATGTAGTTGCAAATGAATGAGTTAGTTGACATGTAGTTGTATATTACTGAGTTAGTTGACATGTAGTTGCAAATTAATGAGTTAGTTGACATGTAGTTGTATATTAATGAGTTAGTTGACATGTAGTTGCAAATTAATGAGTTAGTTGACATGTAGTTGCAAATTAATGAGTTAGCTGACATGTAGTTGCAAATAGAGTTAGCTGACATGTAGTTGCAAATAATGAGTTAGTTGACATGTTGCAAATTAATTAGTTAGTTGACATGTAGTTGTGAATTAATGAGTTAGTTGACATGTAGTTGTGAATTAATGAGTTAGTTGACGTTGCAAATTAATGAGTTAGTTGACATGTAGTTGTGAATTAATGAGTTAGTTGACATGTTTGCAAATTAATGAGTTAGTTGACATGTAGTTGCAAATAATGAGTTAGTTGACATGTTGCAAATTAATGTTAGTTGACATGTACATTAACGAGTTAGTTGCAAAATTAATGAGTTAGCTGACATGTAGTTGCAAATTAATGAGTTAGCTGACATGTAGTTGCAAATAATGAGTTAGTTGACATGTTGCAAATTAATGAGTTAGTTGACATGTAGTTGTGAATTAATGAGTTAGTTGACGTGTAGTTGCAAATTAATGAGTTAGTTGACATGTTGCAAATTAATGAGTCAGTTGACATGTTGCAAATTAATGAGTCAGTTGACATAGTTGAATAAATGAGTTTGTTTCCTTATATGAACTCAAGACTGTTTATGGTAACTCGCAGGTATTTTGACGTCACTCATCCAGATGCATTTTTCAAGTTCCAACAAGTAAAAAGGTTGTTGCACAACATTTTATTAGTTGTTTCAGTATCCCAGAGTCAGATATAAAAAATAAAAAAATAAAAAATAAAAAAACAAGCATAGAAAAGCCCAAAGATGTTAATGTAACTGTTGCTGTTCAAATGCTGTGTTTACAGTTGATAGGCAAGCAAAAAATAATAATACAAAACAGTCTTTCTGCATGGAGATATAGAAAGCTATTAAAAACTGCAAATAACATTTTCATTTTCTTTAAGTACCTAAGTAAGCTACTTTATCAAACATGTATGCAGGAGATTTATGTATGCATGATACAAAACGTAATAAATTACACAAGTCCATTACATGAATAAATGACTTGGCATTTCACTCATAATCAGATACCAGAAGACACATTTGGCTGGGAGGGACTTCAGCTAGTTAGACTTAAATAAACTGGTATTTCCGTCATTGCCGAGTTCTGCCAGACACAACGCAGAGACTGTGTGGGAATATTCATTATTTATGTTTTAGACAGGGAATAATACTCCTCAAATAGATTACATACACAAATTAAAAACATCATATTCTTCAAGAAAGAATTGAATTGTTGCTGTAATCAGACTGGAGAGTGGCAGTGAAGGTCTTCTGTGAGGTTGACACGTTTAGTCCAGCGATCACCATGAATTCTGGGTGAGATGAAATTCATGTACAGGAGGATACATTTACTTTTTTATTAAATTGTTTAAGCTGATTCATTGCTACAATGCTATGTATCTTCTCTAGTGATACTGAAAATTGAACAGATTTTTATAACAACCCAACACTTATACTGATCCTGATAAGCTGCTCTATCATTACAAGGACAAAAAAGGATTTAATTGGCTGTAATGTGTTTTATGGCTCCATCTGATGGACGCAATGGTCTTTGCCCCACCCAAAAAAAAAAACAACAAAAAAAACAACATGTACCACAAATAAACTTTGATAATTGATTAACAACAAACGAGTCAATACTACATTCTAAGGCCGTGATTAATAATGTATTTTCATATTTTTTAATAGAAAAATTTGAAAATAACAGTATATGTTTTCAAAATAATCTAGTGATCATCTCTGGTTCATTTTAAAACAAATATGATTTTTTTAAAACTAAAGACTTGGTTCTGGGGCATTTAAAACTCTCCAAACTAATGCTTTAAACTAACTATACAAACATTTAAATTGCACACCCTTCACTACACTGACTCCCCTGCAAGTGCTATGCAATAGAAACTCATCATGGCAGCATGATTTGAGAAATATTTAGAGGGGCTTCCATGTTTAAATCAATGTATCTTGGAGCATTATTATCATGGTTATTATGTTAAAAAATAATTAATACAATTTTTCATATCTGCATATGTAAGTGGTCCTACTCAACCCACTCCGAGCTGGATTCGAACTGGGGTCTCTGGTATGGGAGGCAGGCTCACTAACAAGGACGCTAAAGTCTCAAGGCCAGGGAATTAGGCTTTTACATGCATAGCTCTTACTGGTCTACGTCCAGTACAATCACCCCCCTAAACCTCCCACCCACATCTCGGCACTAAATGTAACTGGTCCTACCCGACCAGCTCAGAGCGAGATTCGTACCGGGGTCTCCAGTGTGGGAGGTGGATGTTAACTAAGATGCTAAAGTCTGCAGCCTCTATTGTCAGTCGCTAGCACATCTTGAGGCCAGGGGAGTGAGGTTTTAAATGCACAGCTCTTACTGGCCTATGTCCATTACACTCACCCCCCTAAACCTCACTCCTATCCGGGTCACGGCACCAAATGTAACTGGTCCTTCTTATCCCGCCCTGAGCAGTCTCTGGTTTGGGAGGCAGGCTCACTAACAATGACGCTAAAGACCGCAGCCTCTAGTGTCAGTTGCTAGCATCTAGTGCACTTCTTGAGGTCAAGGGAGTGAGGTTTACACGCACAGCTCTTACTGGCCTATGTCCATTACACTCACCCCCCTAAACTTAACTCCCACCCAGGTCACAGCACCAAATGTAACCGGTCCTACTCAACCCCCTCCAAGCGGGATTCAAACCGGGGTCTTTGGTGTGGGAGGCGGGCACGCCAACAAGGACACTAAATACTGCAGCCTCTTGAGGCCACGGGAGTAGGATTTTACACGCACAGCTCTTTCTGAACTACATCTGTTACATTCACCCCCTAAATTTCACTCCCACCTGGGCCACGACACCAAATGTCCTACTCGACCCACTCCGAGCAGGATTCGAACTGGGGTCTCCAGTGCGGGAGGTGGGCGCGCTAATAAGCACAACTTGAGGCAAGGGGAGTGAGGTTTTACACGCACAGCTCTCACTGGCTTATGTTCATTACATTCACCCCCCTAAACCTCACTCCCTCCTGGGTCACAGCATTAAATGTACCCAGACCTACTCGACCCAGTCCGAGAGAGATTTGTACCGGGTTCTCCGGTGTGGGAGTGTCAGTTGCTAGTGTTCCTCTTGAGGCCAGGGGAGTGAGGTTTACACACGGTGCTCTTACTGGCCTACACCGTTACACTCACCCCCCTAAACTTAACTCCCACCCGCTCCAAGCGGGCTTTGAACCACGGTCTTCGGTGTGGGAGGTGGGCACGCTAACAAGGACACAAAAGACAGCAGCATCTAGGCCTCTTTAGGCCAGGGGAGTGAGGTTTACACACAAAGCTCTTACTGGCCTATATCCGTTATACAATCAAGCAGTTGGATTTGAGAGTAGGCTATATGTATGTTTATATCACAGTCAAATGTAAACTATACTATTGTCAATGTTCTAAAACAGAGGTACTAAACTTCTGTCCTGCAGAGTTTATCTCCAATCCTAATCAAACTCTTCAGTATCACTTGTTTGAAATACACAGGGAGGTGTGCTGAAGCAGGTTGGAAATAAACTTTGCAGGACATCATGAAACTGTAAATTATGATGTGCACTATATAAATAAATGGACTTGCCTTAATCTCTAATCTCTTTTTTTTATGGACATTTCTAGTCATTGATTCTTGCTGTACAAATATGTTGAGAAACATTTACCTTCTTATTTTACAGAAAGCCGAGTCTTCCACCACGCAGGCCAACTCTGATTCATCACGGTCCTCCAAAGCGATACCGTCTGCATACAGAGCGAAAAGTGCTTGATGATAATGGAAAAGTCAGAAAATGGACTTATGGGATAAAAGACACCAGTAAACGAAACAAAATTGTTCTGCTGGTGGGAGAAACCGGTGCTGGCAAGACGACTCTCATCAACACCATGGTCAACTACTTACTGAGTGTAAAGTTTGATGATGAACTATGGTATGAAATCACAGAAGAAGCAGCCAGAGACCAATCACAATCACAAACCTCTGAAATCACCATGTATGAGGTCTGTCCAGTAAAGAATCCGGTATCTCTCACCATCATTGATACTCCAGGCTACGGAGACACTAGAGGACTGGAAGGAGATCTGGAAGTTGCTGAGAATTTATCCATGCTGTTTCAGAGCAACGATGGAGTGTGTGTGGTCGATGCCGTGTGTTTTGTGACTCAAGCGTCTAAGAATCGTCTCTCGGACAGACAGCATTACATTATCAGTTCAATTTTGTCTTTGTTTGGAAAAGACATTGTGAACAACATTGTGTTTTTAATCACACACTCTGATGGTCTGCCACCCAAAAACGTCCTTGGCGCCATTAATAAAGCTAGAATCCCCTGCAGACGAGACCACAATAACCAACCTGTTCATTTCTTATTCAACAACCGGCAGGCTGACGCCCGTCACACTGGAGAACGTCACGTTCGTGCTCAAAGAGACGCCTGGCAAGACAGCATGGATAGCATGAAGCAGTTCCTTCAGTCTCTGAATGAAAAGAACAGAAGAAGTTTAGAGTTGACTTCAGATGTCCTGATTGAGCGCATTATATTAGAAGCGTCCATGTGCAACTTAAAGCTGCGAGTTCAAGAGAAAGAGTCAAAGAAGTCAGAAAAACTTCAGATTCAGCAGGCAATGATGGAAAACAAGGAAAAGATTGAGGAACATAAAAACTTCAACATTAGAGTCAACAAGACTGTTAAAATGAAGGTGCCCATTGAAAGTGCTTCATGGAAGCACAGGAAGGCGACGACCTGCACCTTCTGTGAGGAAAACTGCCATGAGTTCGACTGCTGGTGGGTTTCTAATCCCAGCAAATGTGAAGTCATGAAGAAAGGCTACTGCACTGTGTGCACAGGGAAGTGCCACCACAGCAAACACGTCAAAGAAAACAAGAAATACATCATTAGCACCTCGAGTTTCATGATGGAATTTGACTCTATAAAAAAGGAATATGAAAACGCTCAAAGACAGTCTAAGAGGTTTTCAGTTGTAATGGATTATCTGGATCAAGATCTACAGGAGATTGAGGACCAAAAGTCAGCTCTTCTGTCCGAAGCTTACCAGACCATCAAGAATCTGTCTGAGATCGCATTAAAGCCAGACTCGGCCTTCACTCTTCAGCATCTGGACTTCTTCATCCCCAGAGTGAGGGAGGCTGGGAAAGAAGCCTGGGTCCGAGAGCTGGAGGAAATGAGGAGAACCGCTATAGCTGAAGAAGCAAATAAAGACGCTCTGAGTTACCTGAGAGCTGGTCTGGCTAAACTTTTCTTTGGCGAGCATCAATGACCACATTTAGTATCGTTGCTAGGCAATGAACAAATGCAGAGAAGACATGTGAAATTGTGAAATATTGTAGCCTATATGTGTAACAGAGTTAGGATTTGAATCAGTTTTATTGTGAATTCTTCTGAAAGCAACAGCAGCTGTTAATCCCATGTTGTAGTGGTGCCCTCTTGTGGTTTGTGTGGGGACTACATACATGTTTATTTAGACCAGGGGTGGGGAACGTTGATCCAAAAGGGCCACTCTCTTGCAGAGTTTAGCTCCAACCCTGAAAAAAACACTCACTGCCTGTAACATCAGTAATCCTGAAGACCTTGATTAGCTTCAGGTGTGTTTGATTAGGGTTGGACCAACTCTCCTGCAGAGTTTAGCCCTTCTGGATCAACATTCCCCACCCCTGATTTAGACGGAAGGAGACACAACAGCAGTTGCAATCAGTAGTGCATGCTGTGAAGCACAACCACTAAGAGGATGTTGTACTTCATTCAACATTAAACAGATTTAAATTAACCAGCATTTGTGTTCACTCATTCATTGGGGGTTTGCAAATTTAGCCAGAGATTGAACCCACCATACAGTCGGTGTTCACTGGATCTCAGGAATATTCGTATGAGCAGCAGACATATGCTTATAAAAGACATTCTTTATCTTATGTAGTAGTAGGCCTTTATGATAATTTTTTGGGGTCATGGTTTGATACGAGTTCGGTACATCAGGAAAAGCAACAAATCCCCAATGCTAGGTTTCTTTTCATTTATTTTGAACAGACAGTAGAGCAAATGACAGTTTGTTCCACGTAGCGGTGCCCTCTGTGGTAGTTGGTGCTTAATAAACTAAAGAGGCTCAGAGCAGCCTCTTTAGTTTATTAAGCACTAATCAGTAAACAGAACACACTCTTGCATAGCTCATATTTTTTTGTAGGACTGATTAAAAAAAAAAAAAAAAAAAAAAAAAAAAAAAAAGATTTCTGAACGAGAAGGAGAAAAAGTGGCATCTCCACCTGAGCTTACTTCACCTTTCCATGAGGAGACAGCGAGTGAAGCGACACCTGAGGTTTCCCATCCCGGACATGAAATATTCATCACTGCACTGTAGTAGAGAGACTTCCATGACATAAATCGACACAATGACAAATGATTTTGTCTCATTATAACTGTGGAAACAACTGAAAATACTCTGTCATTTAACGTACACAGTAAGACATCATTTGAAACTGAGGTCTTTATTTGTGTAAACTTCTGTGTAAAGGATGCGGATTTCTGCTGTCCCGGATACTTTTTTTTGTGAAGTTGATGTGTTAGAAGCAATTTTAATGACGCATATGAGCTGCTCCGTAGATCTAAGAATCTATAGAGCATTATACAGGCATAACATTATGACCGGTGAAGTGAGTAACACTGATGATCTCTTCCTCACGGCTCCTGTTAGTGGGTGGGATATATTAGGCAGCAAGTTGTTACGACCCCGCTCTAGGGGTAACGGGGTGTAACATAAATTAACGAAAAATTCTGAAAAGTATAACTTAAATTCTTTTATTCGGGAACAGTCTCCGATTGATACCATAAATGTGCCAAAATAATAAACAAAACAAACTAGCTGAGATTTAGTATCTATAATGTTCTAACAAAATAAATAAAAGGAAAATACATAACACTTCCCTTACTCACTGTCTAACCGAAAACAGGAGAAAACTTCTATAAACAAAAGTAGGCACAATCCAAAGCGAGAAAGTGAAAACAAACAAACCACAATAAAGTATTTACAATAGCACAAAAGCGTTAGGCGGAAGAGTGGCATCAGTTTACAGATTACCTTTTTAAATACCTCAACAATCATCACGATAACAGGAAATCACAGTCATTAACCTGCTCTTTGCACAACGTATTTAGGACGCGGTCAACAACACGTCTTGTCGGCACAACAATCACAATTACACTGAGCCACTAGCTTCCTCTGCGCTTTCCACCCCTTCCGCCCTTTTCCTCTGCGCAGACTCCAGCTTTAAAGGGCGCGCGTTCGGCGACGAACCAATTTGCGGTCGTTACCAATTATCACCGGACCTAGTATGAGACAGAGATAGCGAGAGAGAGAGAGAAAAAAAAACACACAGGAACTCCTGGCCACAATGACAATTGTCCTAAACAATACGTCTGAGGACGTAACACCCCCACCAATAAAACACAACCTCTAGGTTGTGCAAAAAAAAAAAAATACACACCAACTGATCTGGAAAGAGCATCGGCAATAACATTATCAATACCCTTTTTGTGCTGGATCTTCACATTAAAATCTTGCACAATCAATGACCATCTCATTAAACGTTGGTTGTGGTTTGACATACGAGAAAGGAAAGGAAGATCTGTGAATACCTCAATTGGAAGTGAACTGCTGCCTAAATATACTTCGAAATGTTGTAGCGCTAGTATTAAGGCAAGCGTTTCTTTTTCAATGGTGCTATAGTTTCGTTGATGTTTTAGAAACTTGCGTGAGAAGTAGCACACTGGGTGATCAATTCCTTGAAAATCCTCCTGTAATAACACAGCTCCAGCTCCCATAGCACTAGCGTCTACCTCAAGCTTAAAAGGACGAGAGAAAACAGGGGCAGCTAGAATAGGGGCAAAACACATCAAATCTTTTGCCGCGTTAAAGGCGTCTTCACACGACGAAGACCAGACAAAGGTTTTTGTCGAACTCAACAAATCAGTTAGCGGAGATACAACTGAAGCAAAATTTTTACAAAAGGCTCTGTAGTAGCCCACCATTCCCAGAAAACGGTGCAATTCCCGCTTTCTCTTGGGTGCAGGGTATTGTAGGATAGCGGTAACTTTCGCATTTACTGGGCGAACTTGTCCCTGTCCTACTTGCTTTCCAAGATAGGTGACAATAGCCTTACAAAATTCGCATTTGACAAGGTTTACCGTTAGTGAAGCTTCACGCAATCGGGAAAAAACTTCACGTAATGTCTTAAGGTGATCTTCCTAATTATCGGAATAAATCACGACGTCATCCAAATACGCCTCACAGTTTTTAATGTCATACAATACTTTCTGCATGAATCTTTGAAAAGTAGCTGGGGCATTCCTCATTCCAAAAGCCATAACAGTATAATTCAAAAAACTGTCTGGAGTCACAAAGGCTGATATCTCAGAGGCGCGTTTTGTCAGTGGCACCTGTCAATATCCTTTTAACAGGTCTAACTTGGTTACAAGTTTTGCAGCACCTACCCTATCTACTAAATCTTCCATTCGAGGCATGGGGAAGGAGTCAGGTGTTGTAACACTGTTAACCTTACGGTAGTCAGTACAGAATCTATATGTACCATCAGGCTTGGGTACTAGAAGACAAGGTGAGCTCCAAGGACTGGAACTGGGTACAGCAAATCCTTGTTCTAATAAGTACCTTACTTCTTCCTTCATTACCTCCCGTTTTACTGGATTGACACGGTAAGGATGCTGACGTATAGGACCCGAACCAACGATTTCAATATCGTGCACAATCGCAGTGGTCTGCGAAGGGGTATCTGCAAACAAGGTCGGATATTCATTAATTAATAATATAATATCTTGTCGTTGCAGCTTTGAAAGGTAAGATAGTGTTTCTTTGAGATTTAACAACATCTCTGAATTGTTCAACCTGGCGCTCTTTTTTCGCAGTTTACTGAACAATCTTCAGTGACGTGATTGATAGAGGTTACTGTTGTCACTGGCAGTGGAGATGACAGCTCACTTTCTTTCTCAATAGAAACTCGCTTACAATACGGCTTTAACATATTCACATGACAAATCCGTGTCTTTCGTCTGCGATCTGGAGTAGGAATCACATAATTTGTTTTGCTGATTTTACTCTCGACCTCATAAGGACCACAAAACTTTGCTTGCAATATTGAACCTGGCACTGGTAACAAGACTAACACTGACTCACCAGGTTGAATATCCCGTTTTACACTTTTCTGATCAAAGTGAATCTTCATTTTCTTTTGGGCAGTTATCAAGTTTTCTTTAGCCATCGCACACGCGCGATGTAACCTGTCACGGAACTTGCTAACATACTCTAGAACAGGAATAGGAGATACAGACTCTTCCAATAATTGTTCGCGCAACAGTCTCAGGGGACCGCGAACCGTATGCCCAAGTCGGCAGGAGTAAAGCCTAATGACTCTTGCGTGGTTTCGCGAATTGCAAACATTAGCATAGGGAGACCCTCATCCCATTCTCTTTCTGTTTCTAGACAATATTTGCGCAATAGTGACTTCAAAGTTTGGTGAAACCGCTCTAACGCACCCTGGCTTTGGGGGTGATATGCGCTAGACAGTTTGTGTTTCACATTGAATTCACGGGTGACTTGTGAAAATATTTTCGACGTGAAATTGGATCCTTGATCCGTTTGGATTATTTTAGGTAGCCCAAACCTAGAACAGAACTTAACTAGTTCTTGGACCACTTTTTTAGCATTTATTGTACGCAGCGGAATCCGGATAATGAGTTGCAGCGCACATTATTGTCAGGATGTACTGGTGTCCAGCCTTAGACTTAGGAAGTGGACCCACACAATCCATAATAATGCGTTCAAATGGTTCTCCTAGAACTGGTATTGGCTTTAACGGAGCAAGTGGAATGGTCTGATTCGGTTTACCAGCTATTTGGCATGTATGACATGAACGACAATACTTAGAAACATCATTCTTTAAACCAGGCCAGAAAAAATAGCGTAGCACTCGCTCATAAGTTTTCTTAACCCCCCAAATGACTTGAAAGAACGTGATCATGAGCTAATCTAAGTATTTGCGCTCTATACTCAAAAGGAATTACGACTTGACAAAAGGCGTCATTACCTTTCCACTTACGCATCAGTACCTCATCATCCCAATAATACGCAACTCCAGACTCAGGAAGATGGTCCTTGTCAATTGCAGTGGTCACACACCTCGCCAACGAAGGATCGGACTTTTGCAATATGGCTAATTGTTTCTTTCCAATCTGGAGGGTACTTAGACTCTCGTTTATACGGTCTGTTACCGGCATTGTTAGCTCGGGCTGAAGACATATCTTTGCTTCTACTTTTTCAGTATCAGCTCTCAGAAATGATTCAGGCAAATCAACAACATCCTGGAATTTGCGTGTCTGCGCTCGTGTTACTGCACAGACAGGAAATACCTCAGGAGTATTCATGGAGCGTTCTGTCAGCTCACCTTGTTTCTCTG
The DNA here is from genome assembly GCA_018749465.1 of Paracanthobrama guichenoti. Lineage (NCBI taxonomy): Eukaryota > Metazoa > Chordata > Actinopteri > Cypriniformes > Gobionidae > Paracanthobrama > Paracanthobrama guichenoti. Next base: position 22,784,382 of record CM031949.1, on the reverse strand, counting down.
TGGAGTCCGTAACGATAGGTTGCAGGAATACTCTACCTCCCGCTAAATCATTTCCCAGTATGAGATCAACTCCCTCCACTGGAAGTTGAGGTCGCACCCCGACCTGGACATAGCCTGAAACAAGTTCAGATTGTAAATAAACAGTATGCAAGGGAACTTTAATGCAGCCCAGCTCCACACCTTGGAGTAAGACATTAGCTCCTGTATAAGATCCCTCAGACAGAGGTAATACTGAGCTTAACATCAGTGTCTGAGCAGATCCCGTATCACGGAGTATCTTTACTGGCTTAAAAACTGATTTCTCAGACACCGCTACTGAACCAGTTAGCATAAAAGGTTCGTATAGCGACTTACTCGTTTCAGTGAGCGTGGGTGTGACAGATTCCACAAAAGCAATACTCTTCGCTTTAGTCACGTTTTTCTTTTTCCAAGCCTCACAATCCGCAATAAGGTGACTGGAATCAAGACAATAAAAACATACTCATTTTGTGTGGTACGAACGGGCGGAGACTGACGGTTTCCTAGCATTCTTCCACATACCATCTTAGCAGCATCCATCTCTTTTCCCCGCTCTTCACTATTAGAGACAGCAGTTTTCTCGCGGCGAATAGCATGGGGAAACAGCATCCTATGAGTTAATACAAACTCATCTGCAAGAATCACAGCTTCTGCTAATGCAGAGACTTTCTGCTCATTTAGATGAATTACAAGGTTTTCAGATAGGCATCCCTTGAAGTCTTCCAACAACATTAACTCACGCAGTTGTTGAAATGTAGTCACTTTACATGCTGTACACCACTTATCAAATAAAGCGTGCTTTTCTCTTGCAAACTCAACAAAGGTTTGTACGACCTTTGCACGCAATACAGCTGCTTTTATTGCATCATAATCTAGACTAGTACTAACTGGCAAGGATGCACATACCTCTTGAGCTTTTCCGACCAGTTTACATTGTAACAGCAATGCCCACATTTCTTTTGAGCCGCACCTATTCGTTCAAACGCTGTGAAGTAGGAGTCGACCTCTGCCTCTCTAAAAGGAGGTACTAAATTAATATGTTTCCCCACATCAAAAACAGGTGCTACAGACGCATCCGCCCCTGGAAGAATTGGACTTGACGTGGCTGGCATACCGGCCAATGGTGGTAAGGGAGCGAAAGAGGGTAACACTGGAGACTGCTCCTCTGCATCTTCAACCGACTGTTCGCGAACATCCAACCCCTGTCTTCTCATATCGTACTCAATTTCTAACTCCCTCAGTCGTAGTAGCTTATTTTGATGCTCTTGTCGTTTCACCTCTACGTCTAACTCTTTCAACCGGACAGCTACTGCCGGATCTTGCGGTAAAAAGTGTGGGCTGGGGGGCTGCATAATTGGGGAAGGTTTTCTTTCAACACCTAACGCGTCCGCTCCAGTTTCTGCACTACTTGTAAGTGATAGTTCTGGCAATATCTGATCTTCCACTAACTTGAAGTGCAATACGGTTTTAATTTCATTCTTTCTAGCATAACGCGGGACAGAAATTTTAAAGAAATCCGCTATTTTAATTAGATCGTCTTTCCTACAGCGATCAAACTCCTCAACAGAAGGTGACAGTGTAAATGCGGTTAAATCAAACTCCATGGTTACCTTGGAATTCCCCCCAGCTTAAATTACAGCAGTCGACAAACAGGAAGTTGACTTACCCAAACGTTAGGATAAATCTTCACTTTATAACTTCCAAACAAATTTTTCAATCTGGACGAACTGAATCTATACCGGACGAGCCCCCACTTTATGTTACGACCCCGCTCTAGGGGTAACGGGGTGTAACATAAATTAACGAAAAATTCTGAAAATTATAACTTAAATTCTTTTATTCGGGAACAGTCTCCGATTGATACCATAAATGTGCCAAAATAATAAACAAAACAAACTAGCTGAGATTTAGTATCTATAATGTTCTAACAAAATAAATAAAAGGAAAATACATAACACTTCCCTTTGAAAGAATTGAAAATAATCAAAGATATTTGATTTTGTAAAATGAACAAAGACATTTGCTTTACTGTTTTCAACCCCCATCTCTCTCCAGGAGGGCCATTTGGAATTCCTAAAGACAAAGAAATGCTGAAGGCCTGTAGGCCAAATGTGTGTCACACCTGTAACACCGTGGGGGAAGTTTGGTCTGATTGGTCAGTTTGAATGTCTCACATTAGGGTTTCAGTCACATGGTCAAGGAATAGATAAAAGAAGATTGTAACTGTTGCTCTGGCTCTTTTTTCTCTGGCTCTCTCTTCTTGGGGGCCTTCTCTTTGGCTCTTCTCTCCTTTGCTCTCTTCTCTTCTTTGTCTCTCCTTCTCTCTCTCAAGATTCAAGATTCAAGATTCAAGAGTTTTATTTGTCACATACACAGTTATATACAGAATATACAACCGGCAGTGAAATGTAAACAGGTCCGCTCCATGGACAGTGCAAATTCACAGTTAAAAACACAAGGAGGAAATTATAATAGAAATAGGATATAAAAAAAAGTACTCTCTCTATATATATATATATGTCTATATCTGTAGAATTATAAATAATCAAGTCAAGAGAAAAAAAGGTAACAAATAAGGATAAAGTGGAATAAAATAATTGAAGTAGACTTTGCAGTGAGTAAACTGTAGACTTATAAATATGTGGTTAACAAATGTATAAAGAGTATAATGTGCAAACAGGTTTATGACAGGTTGTTACACAGTAACAACGAGAACAGAAAGTGCAGTGCAATGTCAGTGTATCGATGTTTATCCTGAAGTGAAGTCACGTGATGTTAAGTGACTGAGTTCAGGAGTCTGATGGCCTGGGGGAAGAAGCTCCTCCTGAGTCTCTCAGTTTTGGCCATCAGGCTTCGGAAGCGCTTACCAGATGGCAGCAGCGTGAAGTGAGGGTTTGCAGGGTGATTAGAGTCCTTGATGATCTTAGTAGCTCTACCTTTGCAGCGTTTGGTGTAGACGTCCTGCAGAGACGGGAGAGCTGACCCTGAGATACGCTCGGATAAGCGCACTATCTCTCTCTCTCTCTCTCTCTCTCTCTCTCTCTCTCTCTCTCTCTCTCTCTCTCTCTCTCTCTCTCTCTCTCTCTCTCAGGTAAAATTCATGCTGGGTACGATTAATGGTATAAGTTTTCATCATCTCATACATTTATTTTGTAACTATTTTAAGTGTAACCATAACTAGATTTTGTCATTAAATTCTTTCAACTACAAATGATGTGCTAACTAGTTTTGATTTGGTATTGACTTTGAAGTGTTACCTATTGCAATACAATATAGTCACATTATAGCCACGCTCTCCCACATGTTTAGCTATTGTAACTGCGCTTATTTCCGTCGTTGGTATAAGCTGCAGTGGGTGGTAAAGACAAGAAATGTTTTCTATCATCTTGCTGATAACGTTTCTTTAGTCATTCGGCAACCCTGCAGTCAGAACCGCTGTAGAGGATCCACCCTTACACCTTACTCACTATCTAACCGAAAACAGGAGAAAACTTCTATAAACAAAAGTAGGCACAATCCAAAGCGAGAAAGTGAAAACAAACAAACCACAATAAAGTATTTACAATAGCACAAAAGCGTTAGGCGGAAGAGTGGCATCAGTTTACAGATTACCTTTTTAAATACCTCAACAATCATCACGATAACAGGAAATCACAGTCATTAACCTGCTCTTTGCACAACGTATTTAGGACGCGGTCAACAACACGTCTTGTCGGCACAACAATCACAATTACACTGAGCCACTAGCTTCCTCTGCGCTTTCCACCCCTTCCGCCCTTTTCCTCTGCGCAGACTCCAGCTTTAAAGGGCACGCGTTCGGCGACGAACCAATTTGCGGTCGTTACCAATTATCACCGGAACCTAGTATGAGACAGAGATAGCGAGAGAGAGAGAAAAAAAAACACACAGGAACTCCTGGCCACAATGACAATTGTCCTAAACAATACGTCTGAGGACGTAACACAAGTGAACATTTTGTCCTCAAAGTTGATGTGTTAGAAGCAGAAAAATGGGCAAGCGTAAGGATTTGAGCGAGTTTGACAAGGGCCAAATCGTGATGGCTAGACGACTGGGTCAGAGCATCTCCAGAACTGCAGCTCTTGTGGGGTGTTCCCGGTCTGCAGTGGTCAGGATCTATCAAAAGTGCTCCAAGGAAGGAACAGTGGAGAACCGGACACAGGGCCATGGGCGGCCAAGGCTCATTGATGCACGTGGAGAGCGAAGGATTCAAAAATGACATGACATTGACATTTCAAAAGAATGTTTCATTCTTTTGTATTAAAGGCTTGTTGTTAAATCGAGCAATACTGCAAAAAAATTAAATTTTTTACCAACATCAGCAGATTATGAACCAGCACTTCAGGTGCAGAAAACATACATAAACTGCAAAAAGACTACATCTATGACTTTAACAGTTATTACTTATAGTTTTGAGCGCTATTGTCTCTGTGTTTTGTGCATGGAATGGATGTTGGACTGAGAATCTCTAACTTTAATCTCTAATCTCTAGGTTTATCATTTTTATAAGGCGCTGTTCTGAAAATATCAAATAAATCAAAACAATCAGTAGGTTATCAATCATGGATAGTGATGGGTTAGTGAAACTCCCTCTGGAGGAAGTAGCATGATAGTAGCCGAACGGGACATCAGTGGTTATTCTGTAATACTTTACTGGAAGATATCAGATTAAATATTCTATTGCTGTAGCTATTTAAATCTTGCCTCTGCCTTATTGCAGTCAATCTCATAACTCTCAAAAAGCTTTATCATTACCGTATAAGTTAAATCGTCGTTGCCTCTGGCTTTTGGCTTGCTCAGGTGGGGACACCTAAATCTCATCTATATTCCCGATCTGCCCGGATTGACGCTATATGATACTTGAAATTAGCTGGATAACATCACCATTTCACCAGAACGGCTGTACAAATTCTGTTGCATTATTTTCCTGTTAACAATGTGAAGCTGCTTTGAAACAATTGGACTTGTAAAAAACGCTATATAAAAGAGAGAGAAAAAAAAATGCTGAAAGATGTCAGTAGTGTAAGTATAAGAACACTGGGGTCGAAACTTTACAAACACTCTGACTGACAACCGTGCACCTTTGGTTTATTTTCTCTGACTTTTAGAAGTGCTCTGAATCTTTCCACTCATTACGGATCACATCTGCTCATTTTCCTAATTTGTTGATGTTTGCATAATGGTCTCGAGGAGCAATCTGTGTTTCAATCTATTCCATCTTTAAGCAAAAACGGCACTCGTCTGTGAGCAGAAGCTGAAGAACTTCAATCCAGATAATCACAGGTAAGTTGCTCTCATTAGTCAGACTTCTTAATTTAATAAAGCAAGGAACATTCTCAGAACGTTCTGGCAGGGTTCTCTCAACGTTATGAACAAACGTTCTTCCAGTAATGTCAATAGAATGTTTGTTTGTTTGTAAAGTTATCTGGTCTTTAATGTTCTCACACAAAAACATAAAAAAAAAAAAACAAGTGTTTTTTTCTTCTCTTCAGTTTTTAGGAACGGTGTCTGAAATCGTTGGCTTTGTGTTGGATATCATGAGTCCAGAAATGAATCTCATGTTGTTTGTCTTGGGTATGTATCAGGATTCATGTGTGCGTCAATTATTTTGACTATATAATATATTAAACAAATTAAATTAGAGCATTCTGCAGTGTCCATTAAATAAAAAAAAAATAATTGCACATTTCTAGAAGTGCCAGTTGAAACTAGTTATGAATATCATATGTTTCAGGAAGTGCCCCATATTTAGTGTGTATGAGAACATGTTTGTGGGCAGTTCATACTGAAAAGTGTATAACTGTTAATCCAGTCCGATTTGGCACTCAACTTTCGAAGACACATTAATAATATACAGTATAATATCCCAGTGAACAGGGAACATTCTGGCAAGGTTCTCTCAACATTATGAACAAACTTAATCCCAGTCAACACATTGTCTCACAGGGATCTCACAATGTGAGGACACATTGATCTAAAAGTGTAACCTCACAGCGCACTATGGCCACAATGTGAGGTCACCCCAGCTAGAAATGTTATTGTTCTAAAAATGTTTTCAGTAGCTAGTTTTATTTTTGTTACCAGAATGTTCTCCTAAAAGGAAGGGTTACATTCTATAAAAACACTCTAAACATGTTTAGTGATAAGATTTATAGAACATTATCCCCAAACATTCTTATAAAGTTTAGCGGGAAGTTTCCCAGCAGGCACGGGACCCTTCAATGTCATTCAGATGTCAAATTTTGGTTGAAAGTGAAAATTGGGTTGAAGTCAAGCTCCATCGCCATTAAACAACTCCCAAAACAGCATTAGCTTACTTTATTTCGGGCATATGTGTACAGAACTTCTTATTGAGATTAAAAGAGGTTAAATGTTGAAGTTTGTTTGAAAGTAATAGTTTGGTCACCATTATGGAGATCAGTGTTTGCTTTAGTTGGGCTCTTTGGCCTTGACTTTTTAACTTTAGCTTTATCTGTTGTATCTGCTGTATCTGTTTGTTATGGCAAGAACAGCATGAAAAGATGTGATCAAATATATTGGCTACTTATGATAATAAAGATATTATCATGATGTATTAGTCTGACTTCAACCAGAGTCTAATATCTATATCTATAAATTCTACAGCATAAGATCAAGCAGCAATTTAATCAGAACATCTGTAGAGTTCAATAAAAATATAAACTGTGTACAATAAGTTTAAAACTCTTCACCGAGACAAACACGATCCTTAAGAATCAGTGTATGAATCTCAATAACGGTGAAATGCTTCATGCCGCAATGCATTCTGTATCATTGTTGCGATTCATTTGCCAATTCTTGATGTTTGAGTGAGTAGTTAAAAACGTTTGGTGTTTTCTTCAAATTACACATTTTCTTATTAAAACACTGTTGTATATCATGCTGTAGAAACTTTACTATACTCAGTAATGTGAAATTAATGACACATATGATGGTCTAGATGAGATCAGCTGATTAAAAACACTACATGATGATTATATCTTTATCACCATCAAGTATCTGACATCATCTGGTCACATGTTTTCTTGCTGCTCTTGCTCTCTGCTCCAACAAACACAGTTACAGCAGCCAGAGAAAAAAAACAGCATTAAAACATCAAGTCACACTGTTCAACTAAAGCAAACACTGACCACCATAATGGTGACATTAAACCAAACTATTATTTTCAATAAATCATCAACATCTAAAGCTCTGTTAATCTCAATAAGAGCTTCTGTAGATGTCTGACAGAAATAAAGTCAGTCTGGTTAATGTGTGAAGCTGGTGATGCTGTTTCTGGAGTTGTTTACTGATGTTGGAGCCTGATGTCAAAAAGTGTGTAGATGTCAACCCAATTTTAATTTTCAACCAAAATTTGACGTCTGAGTGACATTGGAGTCTACGTCCAATAACATTTCTAGCTGGGGTGACCTACATTGTGGCCATAGAATGAGCACACAGTGAGAGCTCTGTGAGGTTACACTTTTAGATCACTGTGAGACAATGTGTTGACTGGGAAAGAACGTTCATTCAACATTACCTGTTCTCAAAAGTTATCAAAAAAACATAATTTATGCATCGTTCATGAAATTTTTTTTTTCTGAAATGTTTCAGTTGGATGTTTGTGTAACACTTTTTAAATGTAACTCTTTGTTTCAGAACGTTCCAAGAACATTCAAGAGTAACGCTCAGAGAACATTCAAGAGTAACGCTCAGAGAACATTCAAGAGTAACGCTCAGAGAACATTCAAGAGTAACGCTCAGAGAACATTCTAAAGTAACGTTCAGAGAACATTCAAGAGTAACGCTCAGAGAACATTCTAAAGTAACGCTCAGAGAACATTCAAGAGTAACGCTCAGAGAACATTCAAGAGTAACGCTCAGAGAACATTCTAAAGTAACGCTCAGAGAACATTCAAGAGTAACGCTCAGAGAACATTCAAGAGTAACGCTCAGAGAACATTCTAAAGTAACGCTCAGAGAACATTCAAAAGTAACGCTCAGAGAACATTCTAAAGTAACGCTCAGAGAACATTCAAGAGTAACGCTCAGAGAACATTCTAAAGTAACGCTCAGAGAACATTCTAAAGTAACGCTCAGAGAACATTCAAGAGTAACGCTCAGAGAACATTCAAAAGTAACGCTCAGAGAACATTCAAGAGTAACGCTCAGAGAACATTCTAAAGTAACGCTCAGGAACATTCAAGAGTAACGCTCAGAGAACATTCAAGAGTAACGCTCAAGAGAACATTCAAGAGTAACGCTCAGAGAACATTCAAAAGTAACGCTCAGAGAACATTCTAAAGTAACGCTCAGAGAACATTCAAGAGTAACGCTCAGAGAACATTCAAAAGTAACGCTCAGAGAACATTCAAGAGTAACGCTCAGAGAACATTCAAGAGTAACGCTCAAGAGAACATTCAAGAGTAACGCTCAAGAGAACATTCAAGAGTAACGCTCAGAGAACATTCAAAAGTAACGCTCAGAGAACATTCAAGAGTAACGCTCAGAGAACATTCTAAAGTAACGCTCAGAGAACATTCAAGAGTAACGCTCAGAGAACATTCAAGAGTAACGCTCAAGAGAACATTCAAGAGTAACGCTCAGAGAACATTCAAAAGTAACGCTCAGAGAACATTCTAAAGTAACGCTCAGAGAACATTCAAAGTAACGCTCAGAGAACATTCTAAAGTAACGCTTAGAGAACATTCAAAGTAACGCTCAGAGAACATTCTAAGAGTAACGCTCAGAGAACATTCAAAAGTAACGCTCAGAGAACATTCTAAAGTAACGCTCAGAGAACATTCAAGAGTAACGCTCAGAGAACATTCTAAAGTAACGCTCAGAGAACATTCTAAAGTAACGCTCAGAGAACATTAAAATGTAACGCTCAGAGAACATTAAAATGTAACGCTCAGAGAACATTCTAAAGTAACGTTCAGAGAACATTCTAAAGTAACGTTCAGAGAACATTCTAAAGTAATGCTCAGAGAACATTCAAGAGTAACGTTCAGAGAACATTCTAAAGTAATGTTCAGAGAACATTCTAAAGTAACGCTCAGAGAACATTCAAAAGTAACGCTCAGAGAACATTCAAAAATAACGCTCAGAGAACATTCAAGAGTAACGCTCAGAGAACATTCAAGAGTAACGCTCAGAGAACATTCAAGAGTAACGCTCAGAGAACATTCTAAAGTAACGCTCAGAGAACATTCTAAAGTAACGCTCAGAGAACATGCAAAAGTAACGCTCAGAGAACATGCAAAAGTAACGCTCAGAGAACATTCAAGAGTAACGCTCAGAGAACATTCAAAAGTAGCGCTCAGAGAACATTCAAGAGTAACGCTCAGAGAACATTCAAGAGTAACGCTCAGAGAACATTCTAAAGTAACGCTCAGGGAACATTCAAATGTAACGCTCAGAGAACATTCAAGAGTAACGCTCAAGAGAACATTCAAGAGTAACGCTCAGAGAACATTCAAAAGTAACGCTCAGAGAACATTCTAAAGTAACGCTCAGAGAACATTCAAGAGTAACGCTCAGAGAACATTCTAAAGTAACGCTTTAGAGAACATTCAAGAGTAACGCTCAGAGAACATTCTAAAGTAACGCTCAGAGAGAACATTCAAGAGTAACGCTCAGAGAACATTCTAAAGTAACGCTCAGAGAACATTAAAATGTAACGCTCAGAGAACATTCTAAAGTAACGCTCAGGAACATTCAAAAATAACGCTCAGAGAACATTCAAAAGTAACGCTCAGAGAACATTCAAGAGTAACGCTCAGAGAACATTCAAGAGTAACGTTCAGAGAACATTCTAAAGTAATGTTCAGAGAACATTCTAAAGTAACGCTCAGAGAACATTCAAAAGTAATGTTCAGAGAACATTCAAAAGTAACGCTCAGAGAACATTCAAAAGTAACGCTCAGAGAACATTCAAAAGTAACGTTCAGAGAACATTCAAAAATAACGCTCAGAGAACATTCAAAAGTAATGTTCAGAGAACATTCAAAAGTATCGTTCAGAGAACATTCAAAAATAACGCTCAGAGAACATTCTAAAGTAATGTTCAGAGAACATTCTAAAGTAACGCTCAGAGAACATTCAAAAGTAACGCTCAGAGAACATTCAAAAGTAACGCTCAGGGAACATTCAAAATAACGCTCAGAGAACATTCAAAAGTAACGCTCAGAGAACATTCAAGAGTAACGCTCAGAACATTCAAGAGTAACGCTCAGAGAACATTCAAGAGTAACGCTCAGAGAACATTCTAAAGTAACGCTCAGAGAACATTCAAGAGTAACGCTCAGAGAACATTCAAGAGTAACGCTCAGAGAACATTCAAGAGTAACGCTCAGAGAACATTCTAAAGTAACGCTCAGAGAACATTAAAATGTAACGCTCAGAGAACATTAAAATGTAACGCTCAGAGAACATTCAAGAGTAACGCTCAGAGAACATTCAAAAGTAACGCTCAGAGAACATTCAAGAGTAACGCTCAGAGAACATTCAAGAGTAACGCTCAGAGAACATTCAAGAGTAACGCTCAGAGAACATTCAAGAGTAACGCTCAGAGAACATTCAAGAGTAACGCTCAGAGAACATTCTAAAGTAACGCTCAGAGAACATTAAAATGTAACGCTCAGAGAACATTAAAATGTAACGCTCAGAGAACATTCTAAAAGTAACGCTCAGAAAACATTCTAAAGTAACGTTCAGAGAACATTCAAAAGTAACGCTCAGAGAACATTCAAAAATAACGCTCAGAGAACATTCAAAAGTAACGCTCAGAGAACATTCAAGAGTAACGCTCAGAGAACATTCAAGAGTAACGCTCAGAGAACATTCAAGAGTAACGTTCAGAGAACATTCAAAAGTAACACTCAGAGAACATAACGTTCAGAGAACATTCAAGAGTAACGTTCAGAGAACATTCAAGAGTAACGTTCAGAGAACATTCAAGAGTAACGCTCAGAGAACATTCAAGATTAACGCTCAGAGAACATTCAAGAGTAACGCTCAGAGAACATTCAAGAGTAACGTTCAGAGAACATTCTAAAGTAATGTTCAGAGAACATTCTAAAGTAACGCTCAGAGAACATTCAAAAGTAATGTTCAGAGAACATTCTAAAGTAACGCTCAGAGAACATTCAAAAGTAACGCTCAGAGAACATTCAAAAGTAACGTTCAGAGAACATTCAAAAATAACGCTCAGAGAACATTCAAAAGTAACGCTCAGAGAACATTCAAAAGTAACGCTCAGAGAACATTCAAAAATAACGCTCAGAGAACATTCTAAAGTAATGTTCAGAGAACATTCTAAAGTAACGCTCAGAGAACATTCAAAAGTAACGCTCAGAGAACATTCAAAAGTAACGTTCAGAGAACATTCAAAAATAACGCTCAGAGAACATTCAAAAGTAACGCTCAGAGAACATTCAAAAGTAACGCTCAGAGAACATTCAAAAATAACGCTCAGAGAACATTCTAAAGTAATGTTCAGAGAACATTCTAAAGTAACGCTCAGAGAACATTCAAAAGTAACGCTCAGAGAACATTCAAAAGTAACGCTCAGGGAACATTCAAAAATAACGCTCAGAGAACATTCAAAGTAACGCTCAGAGAACATTCAAGAGTAACGCTCAGAGAACATTCAAGAGTAACGCTCAGAGAACATTCAAGAGTAACGCTCAGAGAACATTCAAGAGTAACGCTCAGAGAACATTCTAAAGTAACGCTCAGAGAACATTCAAGAGTAACGCTCAGAGAACATTCAAGAGTAACGCTCAGAGAACATTCTAAAGTAACGCTCAGAGAACATTCTAAAGTAACGCTCAGAGAACATTCTAAAGTAACGTTCAGAGAACATTCAAAAGTAACGCTCAGAGAACATTCAAAAATAACGCTCAGAGAACATTCAAAAGTAACGCTCAGAGAACATTCAAAAATAACGCTCAGAGAACATTCAAGAGTAACGCTCAGAGAACATTCAAGAGTAACGCTCAGAGAACATTCAAGAGTAACGTTCAGAGAACATTCAAAAGTAACACTCAGAGAACATAACGTTCAGAGAACATTCAAGAGTAACGTTCAGAGAACATTCAAGAGTAACGCTCAGAGAACATTCAAGATTAACGTTCAGAGAACATTCAAAAGTAACACTTACATTCATGTGTTTGAAGAATGAGAAAATTGAATGTTCCTTTAGAATTCGTAACATTTAATTAACTGGATGTTTTGAACGTTCAGAGAACATTCACTTAATGGGAACATTCTTAGAACAGTTGGAATGTTCCTCATGGAAAGACTTTCTCTTTCACAGGTGTGTGTGTCTCATTGGGAATCTCCAAACAGTTCTTCTTTGTTAAGGAGGCAAAAACATACAATGAAGCCCAACGCTACTGCAGAAAACACTACTGTGATCTGGCCACAGTTGAAGACGAACCAGACTTCAGCAGTCTGCAGGGCACCGTGAGCGGGATCGTGGGAAAAGGTGCCTGGATAGGGCTGAAGAAAGATGCTCCTGACTGGATCTGGTCTCTGTGTGACCACACGTTCTACAAAGAAGGAGAAGCTGAGTATAGACATTGGAAAGCTGGACAGCTGGACAACGCCGGAGGGAATGAAAACTGTAGTGCCATGGATGATGACGGGGAGTTTTGGGATGTTTCCTGTGGAAGTAAATATGAGTTCATTTGCTATAATGGTAAGACCACAGTAAATTAAATAATCTGCACAATAAAACATATTTATTTATATTTTAATGTTACAGTGATGGAACTTTTAAAAGGGAAATGTCATGCAAATAATGTGACTTTGCAAAACTCTTAATGGCCCTAAAAACAGGCTTAATTTCTGTATGCAAAATATAATTTGGAGTGAAATACGAGATATTTAGGCCTAAATTTAAGATTGATGTATTTGAGTTGCATATGTAAGGAGCGGTTTTACTGCTAAGACAAAAGCTGAGATCCAACACCCTGCATTAAAACAATAAAACTCAATCTGAAGAGAAGATCTCACAGAGAAACTGTAGGACACCGCCCTGACCAAAACCCTCTCCCCTCTCTACCTCCCTTCCCCTTCCCCTGATTCAAGTCCCAGAATGCAGATATACTACATATGATTTATCTTGTGAATCTATTGTTTTATCCCTTTCATGTCTGGTGTCTTTTAAAGGTCATAGTGCGATTGGTAAAATGGTCTCAACATCACTGAAGTCACTGATAGGGTTAGAAAGATTGAAACATATGAGACTTGTGTTCTCTTTTTGAGTGGTCTCTCCAAAGATATCTGATCCTCCCCCAAACTAGGTGTTTGTGTTGCAAATATTTACAACCCTTTGTTCTGGTCTGGGTATTTAAGGAAGGGTAGCAGGGCTGCCATTGGGGAATATTCTGTAGACAGAACCCCATGCAGTGTTGTGTCGGTGTCATAAGAGACACTCACACACGCTGTATGTATTGTGCCAGATATGACTCTTTGAAACTATTTTCATATTACTTAATTGTATTTTATGCTGAAAGTTGTGTACCATGGATTCATGTTTAATTATGTTCTTTAAGTTCTGTCTGGCCAAAATAAATGTTAATCTTGATTTATTCTGTATTTTTCATAAATCATTACTCAAGTAGTGTCGCATGAGGAGTTTGTAGGAGTTTCCGTAAATCTTTCTGTCAGGGCAGATTCATACCGAGGACCCCATGACCGGAGCATGGCGCTAAGCATGAGGGGCAATCTGATTTCTGGCTGTCACTGTTATTATCAAGTTACAGCTCTCGTGACTATTGCTAAAATTACACTTTCTGTTATGAGTGAGCATGTGCGACTCACTTAAAGGTAAAATAGTTCACTCTGTAATCCTCTGTAATATCAGAACTGACTAATTTGCGTCCGTGAGGTAATGTAATTATAATCGCGAGCATTATCCTCTGAGCGACTCCGGGTCCCATGGAGGAACGAGTATTTGAAATTAAGAGATACTAAGAGAAATCAAAGATCTAAATTAAATCACAACTAAACTTATGATCAGCTGTTAAGTTACAAATGTAACAAATGTAACAAAGTTACAAAGAATTGGAGTAAGATCAAATTATTCATGGAGTCAGATTTAAAATTCGATGGTCATAAATTAAGTGAATCCAACAGAAGTGCTGAGAAGGCGAACACGCAGAAGTCCTTCGACCAGGCCGTTAGATTCCGTCCTTGGGCTAACGGATGGACCTTACAAAATGGTGACCCGGACCTCCGTGATCTCCAGGATGCGAGTGTCTTTTCAGCGAAGTATTGGGATTACAACAAGCAAGAGGTGATTTCCTTCTCTTTCTTCAGCTGTGATGGTAAGTCCATTTTTTTGCTTTTAGAAATGTTGGGAATATATTGAATACTGTATAAATCCGATGAAGGCTGAGAATTAGACAACCAAAGTGCTTATCAGGAACATGAAAGCAACAGCGTAGAGTAGAAATGATATCCCTTGCTTTAAAATTCTCCTTGTTTGCATACGCAGCAAGAGAGGAAATTTTATTTCGGTACTCAAAAGAAGGCTGTAAATTAAAGGTCCAGTTACATTTGTTTATTTGCTTTGCTGCAACAACACAGCAAAGAAAAAGAACAAATGGCCACGTTAACGTGTGAACAAAATCTTACTGGAAAAGATCTCACTGCAATCCTTTGTGTGTAAAATGTGAAGGTGGACAAAACTGATTCAGGACTGATGTCACAATTATAAATGTGTTGTGAAATATAGCGCTTTACTATGGTCTTATTTCAGACATTGGAATCGCTGCACTTTTGTGTGCTTATTAGTGTCTCAAAAGAGACTGAGAAAATTAACAGAACAAAGATGAACTTTGTCTTTCTTCATCAGACCTGTCTTTGTCAAACCTTTCTTTTCATATGCAAATAGATTCTCCAAAGAATGCAATTGATAATATCTAAAAATAAGAAAATTGTGCCCAATTCTATATTGTGTAGTCACAAAATCTTTAAATTGAGCAATGATTTGACCCGTGCGCTCAGCGTTTGCAGTTTATTGAACGTCCACAGCATCTAAGTTGATAACTGGTTTCCAGTTTGGTCTTGTTGCTGTCACACAATGATCACGCCAGCACAGCAGGAGCTGCAGGGCCAATCTGAAAGATCAGGGAGATTATAACACATTATTCTGGACACATGACTCAGCAGAGACCCTCTTGAGACCAGCAAATACAATTATTTTTTAATTCATACTATTTTAATATAATATGATTTATATTATGATTATAATGTAAATTATATTATAATGGCTAGGAATGGCTTTTGATCTCATGATGATTCAGCATTATTTAGAGGATGAAAGATTGTTGAAGGAGTAGAAGAAGGATCAGAATGTAGAAAGATGGGATGTGCATTAGGGAACAAGACGGCAAGAGCACTATCAGTGTTGAAATGATGGGAAGGAGAACATAGATGGTTAAAGAAATTAACGTTAAGAAAGAAAACTGAAGTGAAAAACCTAAAGAGAAAGAACTTCTTTACCTTCTATTTGTGCAAGAATCTTTAATGAGAAAAATTACAATGCCCAGTTAAATGATTAACCTGATTGCTGTAACTTGAATAGGCTGAATTCATTCAAGACCTAATCATTTACATTCCAATCTCAAACCCAGGGAGAGAGAGGAGGTGCGAGCTTTCCATTGTGATGCAATGACAAACAAAGAGGTGCAAGTTTTAGCAACCTCCTCACTGGGAGCGTTAGATGGGATGGGATCTGATCGGGAAGTTATTTACCGGGAATGTAATGAAAAGCTGTGTGTTATGTTAATCTCAGACATTGACTCCACAGGATACACACCACAGAGATCCAAATGGTAAAGAGTTTGAACGACACCATAAATACCAAAGAACCTGTTGCTCTAAACCCAGATCTGGCTTGTATAAACAGCATCATTCAAAGAGATCCCCAGGGGACCTGAGTGTGATAATGATCACAATACAGCAGATTGAGTAAACACAACTGCAACAACAGCTTAAGGTGTAACGGGTCTGACTGCATTTACACACCAGCAGTCAGATCTGACCATTATAAATCAGTTTATTTGACCTTTTCCTTTACAGAAACATAATCATGATGATGATCCATGTCTTTGTAAACTAAAACAAATTCTCTCATAATGGCATAAAACCTTAACAGGTTAAAGCCATATGCAACAACTGTCTGGCTAAGGCCATTAAAGAAAAAATAAGATAGCACCATCTATCTTAGTGAAATTTGTGTAAAGGCCCAATATTAGACTGTGTTTCTCTCTGTGTTTGTTTTCCTTTCAGGCTGATGGCTGCCACTCTTCAGACCCAGACTCCACAAGGGTCTGGGCTGGCCGGCATCAGCCAACATACACACACACAACTTAACATAGGAGATGGGAGTGAAGATACTTCATGAAGCCATTCACACCCCACAGCACACATAGCTACATGGCTTCCCAGTGTAAAAACTGGAACTAAATTATACAACACAGATTATGGTAGGATAGACACCACCCATCTCCTATACACAACATACACACACACACACTTTTAACTCTAAAACCACACAACATCTCTACCTGGAATAGATCATAGGACTATCCAGGGCAAAATCATTAATATAATGCAAATCTATCATACATTATTCACCTTCATACATATAGGACAAGGGCAATTATTTTCATAATTCCTTTTCAGTTAGGTTGAACAAGTTTATGGCTTACAGCCATGTCAACTTCCTATATGTATTCCATGTAAGGTGCATAAAACATGTGCATGGCTATCAACACACATCAATTGATTGACAATTAATTGATTAGTAAATTGATGGACAAAATCTTTATTATGTCCAGTCATTGGTATTGTTGCAAACTGGGAGGGCCCCTAGTTTCCAACATATCACTAATGACAATGAAAATATATCTAAAAGAGTTAGATGCAGAGTGCAGGCATTTCTATCAATTCATAAAACAATTAACAAGTTACAGCTCTCGTGACTATTGCTAAAATTACACTTTCTGTTATGAGTAAGCATTTGCGACTCACTTAAAGGTAAAATAGTTCACTCTGTAATCCTCTGTAATCTCAGAACTGACTAATTTGCGTCCGTGAGGTAATGTAATTATAATCGCGAGCATTATCCTCTGAGCGACTCCGGGTCCCATGGACGAGTCCCATGTCCCGGGTCCCATGAACGAGTATTTGAAATTAAGAGATACTAAGAGAAATCAAAGATCTAAATTAAATCACAACTAAACTTATGATCAGCTGTTAAATTACAAATGTAACAAATGTAACAAAGTTAAAATCAAATTATTCATGGAGTCAGATTTAAAATTCGATGGTCATAAATTAAGTGAATCCAACAGAAGTGCTGAGAAGACGAACACGCAGAAGTCCTTCGACCAGGCCGTTAGATTCCGTCCTTGGGCTAACGGGTGGACCTTACACATATAACATTTCCATCCATTTTAATTACACAGTTTTAACTCAAACTAACTTAAACACACAATATGTAAGATTTTTGGATTAAAATTTCCAATTTAAAACCCTCGATTTTAACCACGGACCGTGTGCATGCATCTGGTGTTGTTGATTTACCGCACAGAGTGCCATGTTTTACCATGCCTAATATGATCTCGCTCACTGCAGTGTGAACAAGTGTCTCATAATAGCGCCGAGTAGCATTATAACATCACTTTAACACACTCACATGTGTGTGATATGATCAAACACGTTCTCACTCCCAACTCGTCACATATTGACTCTTGGTCAGGACCCCTTGGCGTCACTTTTTAACACACAGGGTACTCCATTGATTTCAGTTGTTTGCCCAATGCGTCAGATCAAGACGCATTTAATTCTTTGCATTTGTAAAAGCAGACATGATTTTATAGGCTACTTTTATATTTTGGAGCAACTAACCCCACTCCTACCCTAAACCTACCCACTTCTCAACAATATAAATCAAGTAACAGGCAAATAAAAGTACAGTCACAGGTATTTTTTGTGAAAACTGACCAAAAAGTATTAACTCATGTTGCATTCAAAGTCTTCTGAAGTCATACGATATCTTCATGTGAAGAACAGAGTTGATCTTAATGTTTTAATCGCTGAAATGATGATCCCGCTGCACGCACACAGTGCTCATTCAAAAGATACACCGACTCTTTAGCATGATGCAACCAGTCATGAGACACACGAGAGCCCATGCAATTTCACTATCAAGGCTGACGTAATGTTTCTTGGGGCAGCAATTTTTAAATGTGTGCATGATCTTCGGTGGATGGAGACGCTGATCGCTTTCATTCATTCAACCGATCCATTCATTCATTAACGAAACACATGTTGCTTGTTGCTCAGAGACTCAAAACAGTCCTGTGGTATTGTTTGGAACTATAAAACCTTTCCCTGGTGGCTGTGGCTCTTCCAGCAGGATAATGCTCCTGACACAAAGCACAAATGCTTCAGGAATGGTTTGAGGAGCACAAAACAACGAGTTTGAGGTGTTGACTTGGCCTCCAAATTCCCCAGATCTCAATCCAATCGAGCATCTGTGGGATGTGCTGAACAAACGAGTCCGATCCATGGAGGCCCCATTTTTCCATACAGTATGGAAAAATTACATGTTTTTATCTTGCGATTCTGACTTTATAGCTGCTGTAGTAAACACACAGTGTCTTATTGTTCTCAGGAAAGGAAAACGCTGTTGAGAGGTACGTGTTTGTCAATAAGAAAAAGACCTGGAGCGAAGCCCAGACGATCTGCAGACAGGATCACACAGATCTGGTGAGTGTGAGGAGTCTGGACGAGAACCGGCAGGTGCAGAAGCTGGTGCCGTAGGATACTCTGGTGTTCATCAGCCTCTTTAAAGACACTTACAGATGGTTGGATAACAGCCGGTCCTCCTTCAGATGCTGGGCTGCTGGTGAGCCGGATAACACTGGAGCGTGTGTTGAGCAAAGACTAGCAGATCTGAACACGTGGGCGGATCAGAACTGCACTGAGACAAGACCGTTCATCTGCCAGGGCGGTGAGCCGCTTTTATAAATCAGTTCTTCTGTATTGTGACATACATCAGAGGATAACAGAACAAGAATAAATGTAGGGCGAGGCTTGATTCTGTGCATCAGTTGTTGATTGGATGTTGAGATGTGGGTGTGGCACTCAAAAGCATATACAGATGAGCCTGAGCTTGCAGGGGCAGGGCTTAAGTGACATGATGAGGGCGGGGCAGACCTTACATTTGTTCTTGTTTGCGAAGCGTTTCACTCGGATATACAGTACAATAGGGAAGACCAGCACAACTTCCATTTTGTGATATCATATCAGGAAAACATAATATCCTGTCAATCTCCTTTCACAGAGATGAAGATGCAGATACTGAGAGTGAAGTTGAAAGCCGGTCTTAATGTGAATGATCCTCTGGTGAAGGTGCTGATCATGGAGAAGGTGAGTGTAACAGAACACAAGTTACTGCACTGAGTGTCAGTGATGATCGGCTGTTTCGTCCTCAGATCCAGCAGACACTAGTGAGGCTAGGAATGTCTGAAGATGCCAAACTGGTGTGGAGAGTTTAACCCGATGGAGAGATCTTCCACCTGCAGGAGGACAACTAGAAGAAACAGAAGCATCATCCATCCATCTATACATCCATTATTTATGCATCCATCCATCTATCCATCCATCATTATCTATACATCCATTATTTATCCATCCATCATCTATACATCCATTATTTATGCATCCATTCATCTGTCCATTCATCCATCCAGCTATCATTATCTATACATCCATTAATCCATCCATCTCTGTCCATTCATCCATCCATCTACCCATCCATCCATTCATTATTATCTATACATCCATTATTTATCCACCCATCTATCCATCCATCATTATCTATACATCCATCTCTGTCCATCTATCTATCTATCTATCTATCTATCTATCTATCTATCTATCTCTATCTATCTATCTATCTATCTATCTATCTATCTATCTATCTATCTATCTATCTATCTATCCATCATTATCTATACATCCATTATTTATCCATCCATCCATCCATCCATCCATTTTTATCTATCCATCCATCCATCCATCCATCCATCCATCCATTATCCATCCATCCATCCATCCATCCATCCATCCATCCATCCATCCATCCATCCATCCATCCATCCATCATCATCTATCCATCCATTATCTATCCATCCATGATTATCTATCCATCCATTATGTATATATCCATCCATCCATTTTTTATCTATCCAACCATCCAACCATCCATCAATCAATCCATCCATCTACCATTATCCATCCATCCATCCATCCATCCATCCATCCATCCATCCATCCATCCATCCATTTTTATCTATCCAACCATCCATCCATCAATCAATCCATCCATCTACCATCCATCCATCCATCATCATCTATCCATCCATTATCTATCCATCCATGATTATCTATACATCCATCTCTGTCCATCTATCTATCTACCCATCCATCATTATCTATACATCCATTATTTATCCATCCATCCATCCATCCATCCATCCATTTTTATCCATCCATCCATCCATCCATCCATCCATCCATCCATTATCCATCCATCCATCCATCCATCCATCCATCCATCCATCCATCCATCCATCCATCATCATCTATCCATCCATTATCTATCCATCCATGATTATCTATCCATCCATTATGTATATATCCATCCATCCATTTTTATCTATCCAACCATCCAACCATCCATCAATCAATCCATCCATCTACCATTATCCATCCATCCATCCATCCATCCATCCATCCATCCATCCATCCATCCATCCATCCATCCATTTTTATCTATCCAACCATCCATCCATCAATCAATCCATCCATCTACCATCCATCCATCCATCATCATCTATCCATCCATTATCTATCCATCCATGATTATCTATCCATCCATTATGTATATATCCATCCATCCATCCATCCATCCATCATTATCTAGGTATTGAACTCTAATGATATTAAACTTCACTGTATGGAAAAGAGAATTCTTTTTTTTTTATAAAAATAAAATAATAATAATAATCAAATTTTAAAAAATACTATTTGCCATGTGCACCAGGAAAGACAAATTATAACCTAAAGAAGTATGCCAGTCATTCATTATGATAAGCATTTCAATAAAATAAAAAATAATTTATATTTCTGTATAAATAGCATCTATATGCTAGTAAGTGGTTTAAAATTGCTCTATCTATCTAATTTATGTATTTAATGTCACACACGAGAATACTTTAGTACTATTTTGACAGTGCAAAGAACACCTTTGTCAACAACAATTTATAAAAAGTATATATTACACGTCAACACTTTATTAGTTGCTTTGTTCTGCAAAATGAACCTTTTCTGCTTCCATGCGATCGCTTTGACGTTTTGTTTCTTTACATGTATTAAGCAAATAAGCTCTTCACTCTGATTTGCATTGTGCTGGGAAAATGCAGTTTTATTTTGAAGGACAATCAATCGGGCTTTATTTTAAACATTGGGAACAACTTTTAATGTTTTAATCTTCTGTGTAATTCCATCATTGTACTGGGCTGTGATATTTTCTGCATTTATTTTAATGAAACATGGTATGAAACAAATATGAAATATTTCAAACTCCCTAATTCACATGCAATATTGCAGTTAGGCCTCTAAAAATTAACCAAAGACACAGGAGGACATGAATACAATAGTATGTTTATGCCTGATATTTTAGTCTGTTAAAATGCACTCATAAACACAGAAAAGATTCCCCATCGGCAAATTATACTAATGCTTTGACTGAATAACTGTTCTGAAATGATCTATTATTGTGTCACCACTTATCATTTCAATCATTTAATTTCAGAGAGATTTTATACCGTATGGTTATTTAGCTTCTCCCTCATGTTGTGTAAATCAGACATTGCATCTTCCAGTTTTTGTTTGTGTTTGCATAAAGTGCATAATTTTGAATAAAAAGACTGTGCTGACAGACTGGAAAACCTCGAGAGCTTTTATTCCATCTGTGACATGTTATCTGAGCAGCAAGAGTGGTTTGCATGGAAGGCTGTGTAAAGCATAAAAAACAGATCTCAAAGACCTCTAGAGAATCACGCTAAAAGAGTCCAAAAACTGCACAGCATTAAAGCTGCTGTATGGGACATAACCACCCTGCAAAGATTAGGTGAAAGCATAAACTAGAGCTGCCAATTTATTAAACATTATTAGCATGATATGCTAATAGCAATCACAGTCTGATTTGGGAAAATCCAGCACTTCAATCTGAGTCCCATCCCATGAATGTCATCCTCTGTTACACACAGTTTATGAATATTCAAATGTTTCTACGACAGGCGCCAATGAAGTCTGTACGCAGTTAAAATTTAAGGGGGTCTGAATACTTTCCGTACCCACTGTAAATGAAGTTCACAAACAAGGAATTATATATATATATATATATATATATATATATATATATATATATATATATATATATATATATATATATATATATATATATGGCAAAATCCTGTGTTAAATCAGCACCCCTCAGTGTATATATGTGTCCACACAGTGTTAAAGGCCTAGTCCACTCGTACACAGGTATTTTTATAAACAGAGTTTATTAAAAAGTTTTCCTCTGCCGTTTAAAAATAAATAAATAAAATAACCCTAACCCTAACCTTGCTGTGTATTAGTCCAGATCATATCACAGACATACTTCAGAAAACACTGCGTAATTAAGCATTCTAGCATTTCTGCTGGATTACTCAAAAAACAACCCTGAACAAAAGAAACAGGCTACAACAAGAGTTCATAATTTAACAAGACGCACGAAGGACGAATCAGGACACAAAGATAAATCGCGATAGATAGCGTTTGCCCAGTAAATAACTGAATAAAAGTTTGAACAGCATGTTCACAGTTAGTCAAAGTAGGGGGTACATATTTATTTTCTTTTCAAAGGCAAGTCTGTTCAGTGGCATCTCTCTTCTGGTCCTTCTTTTGGAAGACATTCCCATTGGATTGGGTTCTCCATGAAAGTTTAGCATCTTCTTCCATTCCCTTGTCCTGCAGGATCTGCTTCATCTGAAGAACACAAACAGACTTATGAATGATATTTCTGCTGTATTTTCCCATTGGAATTACAAGATGACTCACCTTCACTAAAAGGTTTTTCTTCACTTCCGGATCATTCAGATCTTGACTTGATTTCACCTCCAGTCTCACTATCTGCCTTTTCTCCTCTGTGGGATAAACACACTGATGAAATGATGTACGCTCAAGAAGACGCAGTCTGGTTTTCATGATGAACACGTGTTATGGTTTCCGCTGTGGCCTATTAGGAATTTGTTAGAAATGCACAATATTGGCCTCCATATCAGTATCGGCAGATATATGTTCATGCCTTGGATTTGCTCATTACCCCGGAGAAATTTTCAGGTATTTTTGTGCACTAGTCCTAGGTTTTTGGCCCGAATGGAACCAAACCAGTGCAGCAAGATTTTGTGGAGAAATTTCGGGTCACGGCCCGGCCCCTAAAGCCCCAATTACTCAAAATATTTTCACCAAACTCAGCACATCTATGTAAGAGCTCATTCTGTTGTCGTGTGAGAAAGGACGAGGCGATGGCCACTTGGTGGCGCTATAACAGGAAAAAAAAAAATGGCTATAATCACCCAATCGTTAGTCCGATTGACTTGAAAATCGAGGTGCCATGATTGTCTATGACATATCTCTAAAAACATGTCCAATGAAGTTTAATCAGACTATCAGACAAAGTTAACAGAGGCTGATCAGAGCGAAACTCGCTGGGCCTTTTTGACTTATGGCCTGTGAGAAATTCGAATTTGAAAGAAATCGGCCACCAATGGGCGCCTTTGTGTTTTTCATGCACGTAAAGGATTGTGCATTGCCTGAATTTTTTTTTTTTTTTTTTTCGCACATGGCCGCGTCATTCATATTACATGGTAGAACTCCTCATGCTGAGCAACTTTGCCTGTAGGACCGCCACTGTCCATCGAAACGTTTGTTAAATATTAGAGATCATTTTAAAAACCAATTTTAGCGAACTAGTCCTAGGTTTTTGGCTCAATCTCGATAAAACCACTGTGCCACACAATTCTTGGGACTCTCTAACCCTTTTGTAATTGATGCATCTTCCTTGGATCAGCATTCCCCTTTTAAACTGATTGGGCAGACCAAACCGTAAGTCATAGAGACTTGAAACTTTCAGGGCTGGTAGTACTCACACCTCCTACAGCGTCCCCAGGGCTTGCCCCGATCGGCCTGACAGCGGCGCTACAGCGGTCAAAAGTATGAAATGGCTCATAACTCCTAAACCATTAGGCGTAGGCTCAAGTGTCTTAAATCATTGGGATCCTTGGCTCAAGACAGACGGAACAGATTTGCAAACTACTCCTAGGTTTTTGGCCCAGTCGGAACAAAACCACAGCAAATGTTCTCTGGAAAGTGAATATCAATAATTATATTTAGAAAAAATATATATTTTTGCTAAACTCGGGACACGTGTATGAGCTCAATCTGAGGTCAAGTGAAAAAAATCGTGCCGATTGGCCACTTAGTGGCTCTATAACAGGGGGAAAAAAAACAGGTTGCACTTTATGGATTGTGCAATGGTGAGATTTAGCACTTAATTTTTTTTTTTGCGAATATCTTCTAAACCACAGGAAATTCAAAAACATAGGTCGATGGCTAAACAATAATGGCAAAAAAATCCAATCAATGCAACAATTTACTATATATTTTGCCATTAAATGTTCCTTTAAAGAGTTTTTTTTAACTGATTTTACTTGTTAAAAAATATATGTAATATCCAATGGTAAATTATTCCATATTTTCATTCCCCTATACATTACAGTCTGTTGTTTTGCAGTGGTTTTCAAAACAGGAAGTAAAAAACATCCCTTTGATGCATGCCTGGTGTTAAAATTATGACTTGTACTACTATACAAAAGTTGACAGTACTGGGCTGTGTTTCCCAAAAGCATCGTAAGCCTAAGTTGATCGTAAAAACGATTGCACAAATCATCTTAGACTTATGGGCCATATCCAAAAACCATTGCAACTTAAGTAGTACTTAAAAATCTTTGTAGAACAATGAGTGCTCTGGAGTAATCATAAATCCCCAAGTCCATCGTAAGGAGCGCTATGAGGTCCCCTGCAGGACAACCGGCGAATTGCACCTAAACTTTACTCCTGTCCAATGTGACTTTAAAATTATTTTTGTGTATATTTCTTTATACATTTTTTACTTGTTTTCTGTTTAATTAAATTCATTTTGAATAATTCAATAATTCAATAAAAATGAATAGATAAAATAAAAACTACGCGACTGAACATGAAAGTGCACTGCTGTATATGGACATTCATAGGGCTTGTATGCTTATTTTCAGTACTACAAACAGCATTTAGACAGAGCAGGTATTATCTTTGTCAGCAAGCAGCAGCGCTTCCTCCCACCAATTCAGTTTTCATTTGGATTATATCATAAAATCTAGGCTATATATAGGCAGGTCAGTTAACAGCACACCGGTTTAACATTTGTAATTTGTAAGATATGGTGGAAAACATGTTTATCTTTAATTTCCAATGTGAATATGATAATGTATTCTCTTAAAAAATTCTTTCTTGTCAAATGTGTGTTGACTGTAAACTCCTCTTAGGAATTTCACCATTCAATGTGGATTTATCTGAGAATATTCTTAAAGAAGGAAATCTATTGATGTGATTAGTCCATGCCTATGCCGTCATCCAAAATCCTGTTTGTGGCACAGCAAAGTGTTGTGAATTATCTCTAAGATTGGCGCTTAAGATTCAGTCCTACACTTCACTTAAATTACGACTAAGATGCTGGATAACTAACTTTTAAGTGCAGTTTTGAGCCAAGAATTTTTTTACTCTTAAGTCAATTTTTAACAGTGTTCTTGTGAGCAATTCTCAGAGGCTTGATAAATACGGGCCCTTGTTAGTAATGCGTGAAGCTGATAATGCTGTTTGTGAAGTTGTTTAAAGATTGTGAGAGATTTAATGTCTTCTTTTATTTTCAGTTGATTTAATCTAAGGCTGTGGCTGAAGTCAGTTGTAGTTCTTGTGTTTCTCTTTCCTTCAGTGATTCTGCTTGTTAACAGCAAGTGTTCATCACTAATGTTGGATCATTACTTAATTAATCACTTAATTATCTCATTAACTTTAACACTGCTTCAGTGTTACTTTAACTATCTTTAGACCCCATCCACACGGAGACGTGTTTAGCTCTATACGTAAAATTTTTGTATTGTATCAGCATTTCATCCAGACAGATCTGGCATTTTAGGAGCCTGAAACCGGTATTTTTTCAAACCGGGTCCCAGAGTGGGTAAATCTGAAACCAATACCCTGTTTTTGTGTGTACAGCCAATCCATATATTTTGTGAAACAGTGATGTCATCACACCATGTCCCACACGGTAAAGACTAGGGCTGAATCCAAAATCCCCCCCTAAATCACTATCATTCACTGTTCCCTACGTTAGTCCACTAACACAGTTCACTAGAAGGAGTGAATGAAAACGAGTGAGTGAATTCAGACAGCCGTTGTGTATACATCAGCTGTACACTAGTTATTGCGGTGCAATGTGGGATTGAATGAGTGCACTCAGTAACGTCCACTATGGTTTCGGACACCACTACAAATGGCTGTCCCCTCAAATAATGCCCTATTTTAGGGTATAGGGGGCAATTTCAGATTCAGCCTAGAAGAAATACAGCTATGGCCACTAGGCATGCGCACATCAATATTGCGTCATTTAATTACTGTAAGGGTAGGTTTAGAGTTTTGGTAGGTGTAGGAGTTAATAAAACACAATCTGATAAGTAGAAAATTTATTTATTGTTATTTTATCGTGAGATTTTGCCTCACTTCCGACCGTTGCTTTACCCCTTCTAGCCACAACTCTTCTTCTCTGTTTTTAGTGTATTTCTGTGGCAGAATTACAGCGCCACACACTGGCCTGGACTACATCGTTTTGAGTCAGTTTCAGTGCTCTCGTGTGTATGCAGATATTTCTTGAGACAAGGGGGAAAAAAAGATTGGATAGGGAAAGCTCTGGCTTCGTGTGGATGTGGCCTAACTACACGTGACGCGATAAGAATCCAGCGACAAGCAATTTGTCTGTCTACACAAGATACAATGCAACCACGAGATGCGACAAATCAATCAAAAACCAGAGCCACGACTCTCGCGGGCAAGTGCACAGCACCAGAGATTAATCCTGACTGTATTCGCAAGGAAATAAGTAGCCTACATAATCAAATTCACAAATATTACACCATTTAAACATAACTAAAAATACATACTGAGTTACTAAAACAATCTTTGTCATAGAATATACTTGTTTGTTCACAGTTTGAATGTTCCTGTTTCCATTTGTTTTATTTCGAGATCTGAGGTGAATTATCCATTGTTGCTTTTGGTATGACAATGTTACAAAGCTAAGCACTAAATGATATTCAAAGTCACATTACACACTTTTCACATTAAATAAAGCGCATAAACACTACCTGAGATTATCATTCCTTATCAATGTTTGGTGTTGTTGTTCCAGCCGTGACGTCGCAGAATTAGAATCCGTTTCTAAAATAGAATCATTGCGTGTTGCCGTCACAGCTGGTTAGGACAAAAACTCTCATTAACATGGAAAAGACGCCTTTCATCGCCTGTCGTGGCGTTAGAGTGGGACCAAATGTACTCTGAGCGGAGTTAATTTAACACTGGAGACTTTGCTGTGTAGAGCAATTTTGATTCGATTTCT
This sequence comes from Paracanthobrama guichenoti, assembly GCA_018749465.1. Taxonomy (NCBI): domain Eukaryota; kingdom Metazoa; phylum Chordata; class Actinopteri; order Cypriniformes; family Gobionidae; genus Paracanthobrama; species Paracanthobrama guichenoti. Next base: position 22,756,496 of record CM031949.1, on the reverse strand, counting down.
GCATGTGTGAGGCTAAAACATTGAACCTGATGTAATTCTTAATGTCTTATTAAGGAAAATGATGTTAAGATGACCAACTCACCAAGATAACACACAAAAGGATATTTCAGATTACAATGCTGGTCATTCCAGAGGTTCTTGAAAACATGAACACACCACTGTGAATTATTGTAATTGTTGGGTTGTTCAGGAGCCCAGTCTGCGTATGTGGATTTGCTGTCATCCGACCAGATTAAAGGAGTCTCACCCGAAGTCCGATAGAGTCCTATCCAACTGCTTACACTTGCCATAACCTTTAACAGATTATCATTGTCTTGCTTGTTGTTAACGGTGGCGAGATCAGTGTAATGCTGTCTGCAGTACGTCTGAGCCTCGGACCAGTTCACATTCAGAGGCACAAAGATGAAGTGATGAAGCTGTGAGAACGTCCCAGGCGTCAGAGCTGGAGAACGACACACACACAGATATCTCACCTCTTCTTTATATTTGAAAGCCAATAACCGATATTGGTTGATAAATCTAAATCCAAATTTGTATGTAATTGTTTTGAGCCTGAATACAAAACCAAAAGTCTCACTGATATATTGTGCATCCCTAATACATGGTAAAAAGTAATAATAATCAAAGTGATGCACCGATATGAACATTTTGGCTGATACCGATAACCGATAATTCATTATCTGAAAGTTGCTAACCGATATATATTGGCCAATAAATTCTAAATCCAAATGTTTAGATAATTCTGAGAGCCTGATTACAACAACACAAGACTCACCATTAAAATCCATGTCCCAAGCACACAATTATGATGTTCTCATTATAATTTTATGTAGTCTTTATGACAGATTGGCACTGCACATGTCGCTCTGAACTGTATTTTCATTTTTGAAGTGATTCCAATCATATTTCAAGCAATTCAAAACCATCAGGGTGAACAGTGCGCATCTGAAGGAAATAACCCATTATTTATCGGCGCGAATATATATTGGTCAAATTTTCTTATTGGACTGATAACGATAACATTAAAAATGAACATATATCGTGCATCCCTAATGTAGCCATGTTGCTTGTGACTTTTTATTTTATATCATATTACCTTTATATTGTTTTATCTTATTTGTGTTGAAGGGAATATTTTTGTTAATGTGTTAACTTCATTAAAACTTTATGTTACCTTTTAATTGCTATTCATGTTTAGTTTTCAATGGTTCCAGTCGGGAGCTCCTACCAATTGTTGTAGGTGGGGTCTTAATTAGTGGCACACGTTAGAATAATAATAATATTACTATTATTTTTAAAAATGTGGTTGCTTGTTAGGAAAATATGACAAGCAACTTATGTCGCTGTTTTGTCCAATACATTGAGTGACACTGTCTTCTCACAGCTAATAGCCAATCAGTGCAATGTGCTGTAGTAATTCGTCCTCGTACATCCCGCCTCCTCCCCCTCATTGTAGAAAAACCGTGTTCAACGTGTGACGTTATAAATGCAAGTATTGATAGTTAGTAGACATAAATAGACATAGTTTCACAAACAATGCCACCAGCAGAGACGGAGAGGCACCTAATACAATTTTTTTATATTTTTATAACGTATTTATCATTACAGATTATAACAATAAAAAAAATAATAAAAAAACAAGTATACTAACAGTAGGAATGGTTCGAATGAATTTTGTTATAAATATGTGGCTATATTTCAGCACTTGTCTTTTGCATGGTTTGCAGTGTGTGTGTGTGTTCGCTGATCACCTGCTCCTAATATGTGTGCAAGTATGGGTTACCATAATTGGCCTTCATGTCACTTTTTCCATCTCCAGTCATATTCTGTGATTGCCATCGTCATATTCTGAGCTGCCTGCGGTCTGTCACCGCAATGTCAAAATATTTGAGATGACCGATCAACTCAAAGTAGGCGGGCTTTATGTTCACAGAAGATGCTGAGCGCAAATTCCAGCTCAATGCTCCACTACTGTTAGTAGCTACCCTTATGAAAAATAACCATGGATTTATTGTAGTAAAAGTGTAGTAACCTTGGTTTTTTGGCTAATTGATTATCATTTATATAACCACAGTTTTACCACAAATACCATGGTTAAACTATGGTTAGAGTAGCGAAAATGAACCATGGTTTTACTACAAATAAAACCAAAAAACCATGGTTAATTTGTGGCATTAAGCTTTTGTATCAGTAGAAATCCGGTAGCACATTCGAATGATCGTGCTTCCCCCCGCCTCATATCCCACTGAGACGAGAGATTTATGTGTTTTATTTCTGGAAAAAATCCTCCGATGATGCAAATATCGTCATTTTGCGTCATCTGAGGATTTTTTGTCCAGAGGCTAAAGACCACAGCCAGTAGGAGGAGCTAGTTCCGCATGTTATCAACCCACCCATGGGGTGGGATCTCACTCACAGCACTCGGATCGGGCATTCATGTAAACGGAACGGTGCGGAGCAAAGTGAGTGTTTCAACTTTTCAAATGAATTCCTATGAAAGTTAAGCTTCACGCCGTGAATGACTGCCGCGCCCCGCGCTTACCTCAGCTCTTCATCTCGCGATGAATGTAATCTGACTCCTGCTCCGTTTGTGCCGTGACACTCGCTCGGCTCACTCACATTATTTTGAACAGACACGTTCAATTTTATTATTATGAAAATGAAAACAATGGTAGGGGCGGTGCCGCAGTGGGCAAGTGATCCAGTGAGCCAGTAGCCGTGGCTTTGGGAGTGGCCTCGTAGGGCAGCGAAGCAAGTGCATTCTGGGAGTTGTTGTCTTTCATCCACATGAGCCAAAAATACATTTTCTGTCTTTTCTCAGTCTAGAAGGCACCAAATTCAAAAATAATTTCCAATTTCTACTACATAAATGACCCAGTTTAAATATATATTCATCTTCCCAGCGCTGAAATACCCCTTTAACATGTCATATTTGACACCTGTTTTGGGATAGAAATGTTAAACAACCAACAAAAATAATACAGTCAACTAATAATGTAGAAATAGGCTTATAATTTACGTGATTCATGCAGCTAATAATTTAATAATTAGTAACTGTCAATGTGAGGGGAAAAGACTTAGAGACAGTACAATTATATGGTTTTGTTTCATTAATACAATGTATACTTTTTTTTATTGATTTACCCCGAAAGAATGGAAGTGAAATGTGACAACATGCCCCATAGGTGGAGTTCATTATAACATGAGCATATGACAGATTAAATGTTATCTGATATAATAGCGAAAAAAAACAAGACAAACTAAAAAAAAATTTTTTTTGAGTTTGACAACAAACACATCACTAAACACAGCTATAGAGCTATAGTTCAAAACATAATAATAATGAATAACTCCTGAACATTGACTCACCCTTTTCTCATAGTTTCTCAATAGAATTCATAAAAGTATAGAATATAATAGCGTAGTTCTGATAGAGACTCAGTGTGACAACATTACACTTATTAACCGCGGCTCGTGTCTTCTGCTGTCAGATCAGAATCAGAATCAGAATCAGAATCAGAAAGAGCTTTATTGCCAAGTGTGCTTGCACACACAAGGAATTTGTCTTGGTGCTGAAGCTTCCAGTGCACATATACAATACAACACAACATGAACACAAATATACAAATATGAAAAATAGTATAAAATAAAAGTATGTATGTATATATATATATATATATATATATATATATATATATATATATATAAGGTCACATTATATTTAAGAATATATTGCACTAGTTTAGGATATATTGCACTAAGCAGTCAAAGTATTGTACTTATATATATTCAACTGTTCAAGAGGGAAATGGCCTGTGGGAAGAAACTGTTCCTGTGCCTAGATGTTCTAGTGGCCAGTGATCGGAGTCGCCGTCCTGACGGTAACAGTTCAAACAGGAAGTGTCCAGGGTGAGCGGAGTCTGTGATGATTTTACCTGCCCTCTTCCTCACTCTGGAAGAGTACAGGTCCTGGAGGGCTGGCAGGGGAGCACCAATAATCCTCTCTGCAGTCCGGATAGTCTCCTGATGTCAGATTTGGTAGCTGAACCAAACCAGACAGTGATGGATGTGCACAAAACAGACTCAATGACAGCCGAGTAGAACTGGATCAGCAGCTCCTGTGGGAGGTTGAACTTCCTCAGCTGACGAAGGAAGTACAGTCTCTGCTGGGCCTTTTTTACAATGGAGTCAATGTGATTGTCCCACTTCAGGTCCTGAGAGATGGTGGTGCCCAGGAACCTGAATGACTCCACTGCTGCCACTGTGCTGTTCATGATGGTGAGTGGGGGCAGAGCAGGGCTGTTCCTCCTGAAGTCCACTATCATCTCCACCGTTTTGAGCGTGTTGAGCTCAAGGTTGTTATAACTGCACCAGACAGCCAGCCGTTCAACCTCCAGTCTGATGACGGTGGTGTCGTCTGCAAATTTCATGAGCTTCACAGAAGGGTCTTTAGAAGTGCAGTCATTGGTGTACAGGGAGAAGAGCAGTGGGGAGAGAACACACCCCTGGGGGGCGCCAGTGCTGGTAGTGAGAGTCCTGGATGTGAGTTTCCCCAGTCTCACTCGCTGCTGCCGGTCTGTCAGGAAGATTTATAATTCTACAGATATATATATATATATATATATATATATATATATATATATATATATATATATATATATATATATATATATATATATAGTATTTTTTTATCCTATTTCTATATAATTTCCTCCTTGTGTTTTTAACTGTGAATTTGCACTGTCCATGGAGCGGACCTGTTTACATTTCACTGCCGGTTGTATATTCTGTATATAACTGTGTATGTGACAAATAAAACTCTTGAATCTTGAAGCTGGTGATCCACTGACAGATTGAGGATGGCATGGAGAGCTGGGTCAGTTTAGCTGTAAGAAGATCAGGCATGATGGTATTGAAGGCCGAACTGAAGTCCACAAATAAGATCCTTGCATAAGTCCCAGGTCTGTCGAGATGTTGCAGGATATAATGCAGTCCCATGTTGACTGCATCATCCACAGACCTGTTTGCTCTGTAGGCAAATTGAAGAGGATGCAGCAAGGGTCCAGTGATGTCCTTCAGGTGGGCCAGAACCAGTCTTTCAAATGACTTCATGACCACAGATGTGAGAGCGACAGGTCTGTAGTCATTAAGTCCAGTGATTTTGGGTTTTTTGGGGACAGGAATGATGGTGGAGCGTTTGAAGCAACGGGGAACTTCACACTGCTCCAATGATCTATTGAAGATCTGCGTGAAGACTGGGGCCAGTTGGTCAGCACAGGCTTTCAAACAAGCAGATGAGATGCCGTCTGGGCCTGAAGCTTTCCTTATCTTCTGTCTTTTGAAGATTTTGGTTACCTGCTCCACACAGACCTTAAGCTCAGGTTGGATGGCGGGGAGGAGAGGGGTGCAGGAGGTGTTGGGGGGACGTGTGAAGTGCAGATCAGAGCGGGTGTGAGGTGTGAGATTGGGTTTCTCAAACCTGCAGTAAAATGCATTCAGCTCATCAGCCAGATGTTGATTCTTAGCAGGTCGGGGGGATGGTGGCTTGTAATTGGTGATATTCTTCAGGCCTGACCAGACAGCAGCAGGGTTGTTAGAAGAAAACTGGTTTCTCAGCTTTTCAGAGTAGCTTCTTTTAGCAGCTCTGATCTCCTTTGTCAGTCTTGTAAGAATGGATTTCACCTGAGAGCAAACTCAAGAGATCTAAGCTGCACTAAGACAATAAAACTTCACTCATCTGAATAAGAAAAAACAAGACTCAATCTTATCTTCTCCCCTGCCGAGTTCTGACCCTCTCACTCTTCCTGCCTCGGAGACCACACAATCATGCAAATCTCACAGATACTGCCACAAGGTGTTTCTTTGACTTTTGGTGTTTCTGGTAAACAGGTTTCATTCCCACATCAGAGGAACAGGTCATAATAAAGACAACAGAGCTTGTTCCCCTGGTGTGGGAGATGCTCATAAAGATCTTTTTATAAACATTTGCTGTCATCCCCAAAGCTAGGTGTGACCATTTGGTCACGAGAAAAGTTTCAACCAAAAGCTGCATAAATATTTGGGTGCTAAATGTTTATTGTTCTTTGTTCTGGTTGAGTATTTAAAGGGAATGGGGAGACCACTCATGGAAGCATCTGTAATCAGAACTTCCCACGCTGTTGAAGTGTGTCTCTATTGCCAGGTAACAATGACTCTTGGAAACTATTTTTATGTTTTTAGAATGATGTTTTATATTGTATGCTGATCAGTTGTGTATTATGGATTCTTTCTAAATTCTTTTATTTGATATGTTTACCTGGCTAGAATAAACATTAATCTTGATTTATCTTGTATAAGTCTAAATTCCTTTATTTAAGTAGTGTCGTATGCGGAGTTTTGTAGGAGTTTCCGTAAATCTTTCTGTCAGGGCAGATTCATACCGAGGACCCCATGACCGGAGCATGGCGCTAAGCATGAGGGCAATCTGATTTCTGGCTGTCACTGGTATTAACAAGTTACAGCTCTCGTGACTATTACTAAAATTACACTTTCTGTTATGAGTGAGCATGTGCAACTCACTTAAAGGTAAAATAGTTCACTCTGTAATCCTCTGTAATATCAGAACTGACTAATTTGCGTCCGTGAGGTAATGTAATTATAATCGCGAGCATTATCCTCTGAGCGACTCCGGGTCCCATGGAGGAACGAGTATTTGCAATTAAGAGATACTAAGAAAATCAATGATCTAAATTAAATCACAACTAAACTTATGATCAGCTGTTAAATTACAAATGCAACAAAATTACAAATAATTGGAGTCAGATAAAATTATTCATGGAGTCAGATTTTTGAATTGGATCTTCACATTTTAATAAATTAAAGTGATTTTTCTAGAAGCGCCAGAAAAGACATACACGACGTCTTTTTGGCGCGACAATTCAGATCCAAGCCGAGTGAGCATGAGGTTTGAGGTTCTACTTTTCTGTCTACAAATGTCCTGGTAAGTTCATTTTTGTTTACCTTTTAGAAAGTGTTGAGGGAAAACCTAGGCACACCCAATATAAACACATTTGTAGAACGGGTCGGTATACCCACATTAGACCGGAGACCGTAGAAATCCGGTGGTGTTTAAGATTATTAGAAAACAACATGGCTTGTCAGGGAAATGGTAGTTCGAGTGTAGATAAGGAGGTAATGGACACTCTTGGAGTACAAATTAAAGATCTTCTCTTTCGCTTGCATAACAAGGAGTAGATTTTGAGTGGAGCAATGATCAAATTTTAGCCTGGTATAATACAGAGGGCGAAAATTAGAAACTAAAGCTCCTTTTAAGAAAATTCTGGTCGCGATCGTCTATATATGTTACGTCGAAACGATTTGACATCTATTACAGAAAACGAACGCGTAATAGCAAACATAAAAGAGCTAGAAACGCAGCGATCAGATGAGCTAAAAAAGTTAAGAGCACAGGTCGAAGCATCTGTATATGATAAACAAACTTGGGCAAGACAGGGCAACGCGATGGAATCGAAAATGAAAAAGCTTGAAAAGAAGTTTCGATTAGATAAAGAATACACATCTGCGCTCGAAGAATGTTGCGAATCAGCAGGATTTCCTGTATCTGCGGTAAAAGTCGCGCGATAAACAGTAAAATTGGTAGCGAGATATATAGCGACAGCGATGATGACATTGCAGCTCTATCAAGCAGTATGCAAGGCCATCTGGACCTGAGAGAGCGTGAGTTTTCCTAGAAACCGCGAATGAGGAAAATAGGCCCGAAAAGCCGAAACAACGTAGTCCCATAATGACTCGAATTAAATCAGGCTCGGTTCACCAAAACCAGTGAACATTGCTGTGCTTAAAACAATGAAAAATGCAGATGATGAAGTCACTACCATTAGCCGCCCTTTAACTTGCGAAGAATGCACCAAACACAAAGAAGTTGTGGGAATGATGCCCGAAAAGGCCCGTTCCAACCCTACTGGGACAACTTAATGTTACAGGCGTCAGTGTACAAATTAGAGATCAGGGATGTTTGGCAAGTAGCCCTCCTTACTATTCCAGACGAGCTAAAACCAAAATGCCCGTGAATTGAGAAGTGGAGAAATTGTAGTCAAACAGGAAGATGAGGACGAAAACGATGTGTATGAAAGATTGAGGGGGACTCTATTAGAGTTAAGGGGACCAACACACGCTGAGTGGAGTAGAATTTTAGAAATAAAACAGGCAAATAAAGAACCGTTTGAAATTTATGCTGAGCGCCTATGGGTGACCTACAAAGAGCATTCAGGGTTAGAAGATGCACAGCGCGATCAGGAAGTTTTACTACAACTCCTGAAAAATAACGCCGGTTCCCATATACAGCAGGCATTAGCTCACGGAGCCGATCCACCAGAGAATACCTACCGGTCATTGGTGGATTGGGCTTCCAAAATAGAGGCCAGACTAAAACAAAACAAAGCTCGTTCCATTGCAACAACACAATGGTTGGCGAAGGAAAAGATGTTGGAGATCCTAATCCTAAACCTCAGATACCGCCTCGTTGTAAGTATTGCAAGAAAATCAATCATACCGTTCAGAACTGTCTTAGATTGAAAGCGCGTGCAAAACAATCAAACCATGCATTCTAAAAATGACAGTGACATTCTCAGGCGTTTAGGGAATTTGATTGCAGGGAAGGATAATTCAGAAAACAGCTTAAAGCAAACTGAAGAAAAACAACGAGCCAAGAGAGCCCGTATAATAAATTGCAGACAGAGCTCGCAGCCCTGTTAGTGAAATTTAGCGAACCCCAATAGGGGTGCGTGGCCTCCGCCACTATAGGAAGCGTTGTCACCAGCGGTAACCGCATCAAAATACGAGCTAATCTTGGAGGCCGGTTAGTTAATATTCTCGTTGATTCTGGAGCCGCCTGCTCTTGTACGAACCTTCCGGTACCCTAAGTACGAGAACAATTCAAATTAAAGGTATAGGCGATACTTTGATGACCGCAACACAAACAAAACCAGTGAGACTCGATTTGGGCATGGTAGTGCTAACAGAACATTTCTGGTATTTACCAGAGAATAGTGAAGGAACTGTGCTGGGAATGGACATTATGAGAAAGCATGGATTTGTCATTCATTGCTTTGAAAACAAATTGAACTACAAACAAATAAAACCACAAAGAGATGCTTGCCTAAAGGCAATGCAAGCATTATGTCCATCTCCAGTTCAGATCCAATTCAACTTCTCATCAGCAAACACAGCAATGTTTGGGCTGATCATGAACACGACTGCGGCCTTGTTGACTTTGAGGTATGCATCGAGGAGAGCCCCTCCCCGCAAAAGCAATACCGCATCAAGCCAGAGGCAGAGGTCGCTGTTCATGAGATAGTACAACAGCTTGAGAAAAGAGGAATAGTTCGGCGATGCAGTTCAACCACAAACTCCCGTGTCTGCCAGTGCCAAAACCTAATGGTAAATGGCGTCTGTGCATTGATTATCAGCGTCTCAACAAAGTTTTACCCAAAGCGACACCAATAGTAGCAAATCCAGCTACTATTTTATCACAAGTCTCAACCAATGCTTCGTGGTTCACAGTGCTTGACATCAAAAATGGTTTCTGGTCTCTTAAAGTTAAACGAGAAGACCAATGGAAACTAGCATTTACTGTAAACCAAATGCAGTATACATGGGAACGAATGCCACAGGGCCTTCACAACAGCCCAGCTATTTTTCACAGAGCTGTGGCAGATGTGCTCAGTCTCTTACTAGGGAATGGCAAGGTCGTTCACTATGTAGACGACATTCTGATAGCTACAGAAGAACCACTTGAGAACCACTTGCAGCTGGTTGATGACGTTTTGCATAGGTTGGGTGACGCAGGCTTTAAAATGAACAAAGAAAAAGCCCAAATTGCACTAAAAGAGGTACACTATTTAGGGTACACTCTGACGCAAAACCACAGAGCCTTAACAGACGATAGAAAGAAATGCATTGCCGAACTGCCTCGACCTCATACTTTAAACTCGCTGCAAAAAGTATTAGGAACAGCAAACTATCTTCGAGAGTTTATCCCTGATTTTGCAAACACCGCTGCGCCGTTGTATTCTCTTCTAAAAGGAAAAACAAAACCAAATGAGGTCCTTGAATGGACTGACGAGCACGAACAAGCTTTTAGCGATTTGACAGCGTTTGTGCTCCGCGCCTGCCCTGGGACTGCCCAACGTATCCAAAGTTTTCCACATTCAGGTGGACACGCATGAAATAACATTAAGCGGAGTCTTAGCTCAGGAACATGGGGGAAGACTGCGTCCAATCGCGTATTACAGCCGTAAGAAATCTCTGGTCGAGCAAGGATTCGACCCATGTACACAGCATGTGCTAGCGGTGCATTGGATGCTAAAAATAACAGAACCCATTGTCGGTTTTCAACCTGTTGTTGTACATACCATGCACACGCCTGTACGAATGCTGCTACAGGGCCGAATAAAGGGAGTTTCCTCCCAACGTTTAGCGAGATGGATAGCAGACATTCAAGCGCGTGAAATTACAATAAAAAACACACGAATTTTGCCGCATCTGCTCGGGGATGTTGAGGGAAATCCACACACATGTCAGCCTGTCAAAGAGGCACAAAGCCTTGTGCATGACCAGCCATTACCAGGCCAAGCACCTGTGTACATAGATGGTTCCCGATTCTGTCAGAATGGTCATTTTTATGCTGGATGTGCTGTGTGGGCTCCCCCGAAACGGATGCGAGACAACAATTGTTGTTTAAATTACCATCTAGCATATCCGCGCAAGAAGCCGAACTCATTGCATTGCTAGAAGCGATTAAGGCACACCCTGAACCGCTTTGCGTGTATACAGACAGTCGGTATGCGTTTGGCGTTGTAACTGATTTTATGGCCCAATGGCAGTTGCGAAAATTCTCACCTCCGCCGGAACGCCTATAAAACATTTCAGCACTATAACGTCAATATGGCAAGCAATACAAGCGCGAGAAACCCCCATGTCTGTTGTGAAAGTGCGAGCACACATCAACAAAAACCCTGATGTGCATGAGGGAAACAATAACGTTGTTGACCAATTGGCTAAGCTGGCCGCAGTAAACGGCGACCAGTGGGAAAAAGAGACACCCTCTGCTTCTGTGGCAAGTGCTGTCCAAGTCACCCCCATTGACCTCAAACAGTATCAACAAGATCTGTGGGTCTCTAATGGAGAGCTTGTACCGCGCCTGAAGCAGGATCAGATGGTGAATGTAATTGAAGGCATAGTAATTCGAGATGGAAAATTTGTCGTTCCAGAAGCTCTTCAAAACCAATAATCAAATTATACCATGAGTATGCGCATGTATCGGCGACAAGAACCACGCAGTTGATAAAAATCAGTTTTGGTGGCAGGAATGACAGCTGACATTGAAAGATGGTGCAACACCTGCGTGGTGTGTGCTACCATCAACCAAGGAAAACACGGCCGAACAAACCTCGTGAGCCAGAACCACCGAAAGGACCCTGGGAGTCCTTACAAATGGATTTCATTGGTCCACTATCCAGTGCCAAAGGGGGTATCGATATTGCCTTGTGATAATTGATAAATTCTCAAAATGGGTTGAAGCAATTCCCACTCGAATAACATGGCAAATACTGTGGCACGTGTGATGGCGAACCAAATCATCCCTCTTTGGGGGGCACCAATTCAAATTGAATCCGATCAGGGGACTCATTTTACTGGACAAGTGATGAAAAACATGTGCAAAATGCTAAACATCAAGCAAAGATTCCATATTCCATATAGGCCACAAAGTTCAGGGAATGTTGAACGATCTAACCGCACCATAAAAGAAAATATTGCAAAACAGATAGCACAACACCAAAACAGGTGGATTGATGCCTTACCCACAGTTCTGACTGTGTTGCGAGCAACCCCATCAAAAGCTACAGGCATTAGCCCATATGAGCTTATGACTGGAAGGGTGATGAAGTTGCCCATTGATCCAGAAATTTCCCCAGCAGACCTGGGGCCTCTCATGCTTGCAACTCAGCAAACTGTGTTGGTGAAACTGCAAGAAAGATTGAAGGTGCTGCACACACAGGCTGTACTGAAACAACAACAGTCAGACCTGTCAAACGATGCGCAATTTAACCCAATCTCTGAAACAAAATTTTCAGAAGGAGATGTGGTTATGGTACGCGTCTTTGTGAAACAAAATGCATTTTCCCTAGATGGCACGGGCCCTATGAAATTAACGCTGTTTGTAACAGTTGTGTGGCCGTGAAAATCAGAGGAAAATTGAAATGGTACCACATGTCCCAGTGTAAACCATTCAAAGGTTCAGTGAGTTAAATATTATCTTCTTTCTTCTCAGGAGGATCACTGCAATTCCATGGAGGCCGGATGCCAGGGTGGTATCCGGACCAACCTGCATCGAATTGGGACAACGCATCACACTCACACACACCCTAGGATGCGAGAGATGGGTATGGAAATATACCAAGGGACCATTCACATCTTACACTCCAATTACATACAAAGAAATAGTCACATGGCCCCGGATTAGCACCGAACCAAATTGCACCACAAAAATCTGCTGTAATACAGGTTCTACCCATCTCCCATACCAAAACCTTACCGGATACACACATGCACCACAAGTTCACCATAATCTTACGGCCTGGGACCAACTTAAAATGTACCCAGATTCAGAAATTGGTAGGATGTACACATTTTATGAGAAGAACAATTATGGCACAGATCCAAAAAAATGTTACTTCATTAAAGATCTTGAATCTACAACATATAGGTGCACACACATAACAACACATAACCATACACATTTAAAGTTTAGTGAGCTTCTTTTTGATCTAACAAAGAGGGCATCTAATAACAATGTAAAAACATTTGTTTGGACTAGTCGGAAAGAAGGAACATACTGTGTGGGAAAATGTGAAGCAAATATGGACAATTTTACTAGCCCTCACAATTGCTCATGGACTTTACACCATTGCTTTAATTTGACTACCTGTGGATACGAGAAACCCACACAGTGTCCAAAATTACATCCCACCCTCCAGGTGGTCTGATCAAAGGAAATGTAAATAAGACATTGCTTCATGATGTCAACCTTGTGATAACACATGTGACGTATAACATCTCTAATATTTTGTCTGCTTATGTAAAACACTGTAACATTAATGACAAAACATACACATGGCTACAGTCACGCGTCAATGATTTAGTTTCTGATTACAAAAATAGACTTGCAGTCCAAATTCCACCTGCTCAGTACTAACGAGACCTGCTTGGAAATATAGCAGGCCTTTTTGGTTCAGTCAATTCTATATCCAACACCTACAAAATAACAGGTCAATCTCAATTTTCAACATGGTTGGCAAATCAGGTGGCCACTGGTTTCCAACACATCACTAATAGTAACGAGAATATTATCAAAGCGGTCAGATCCGAAGCGCAGGCGCTTCTGGCGACCAGCCAGACAATTTTCAATCAGACCCGTACCATCGAGCATGACTTAGCCTGTAGGTTGTATGCACAAGATTTGTTTGCTGCAGCAAGACAGGAGATTTTAGATCTTCGTCTCCATAAAACACCTAGGCATGTTTTAATTGATCTTATTGAAATTTTAGACCTGCATAGATGGCTTGCATCAGAGAAAATGAAGAATATTAATTACTCTGAATTATTATCAACGTTAATGATGTATACTGGAAATGAATGTACTGGCTGTATTGGGTTCTTTGCCACTTTCCTTTAATCCACCCAGATCAGGTTTACCTAGATTCCACCGCCATACGCTCTATTGGTGTTGTAGTAAAGGATCAGATCATTAAATGGGACCATCTTACGGGTATATGGCTTTGAAGGGCACTGAAACCTTGTTTACCACACGCACCTGTTGTCATGAAACATCAAGTTATATTATTTGCACTTGCAACACGTTACAACCTTTTTCTTCTAATGACTCTAAGCTGGTTAACGTCCAGTCATTGCATGGTCATTCTGATGCTGTTCAAGTGTCTCACACACAGTGGTGCGTCGTCAGCGAGATGAATTCCTTCACCTACGGAGGTCTGACCTGCTCTGCAAACCACACCTTCTGTTTAGAAGTGAAAGAGGACTTTACGATGGGTCAGATAAACATCCTGGGAAGGGTGCCCATGGACTCAGACATTTCTCCCTGGTGGGAGGACACTTTCTATGAACAAAGCACACAGGACTTGGTAAAAACAATGGACTTAGTACAAGAAATTATCTTGCAGACGGAATACCATCTCAACCAAGCACAAGTGGAAGCAAATCTGGTGAAAAAGACTGCAGAGATCCTGTCCAGTTCCTCTACCCGCTCAGCACATTATGCTTACACATGGTGGGACTGGATGTTCCGTGGATGTGCCATCGCCAGCGTGCTCATCTTCTTCTTCACACTCTGCCAGTGCTGTTACTTTAGATGTCTTCTTCAAACAATGCGCACATCAACCAACATGGCCATCGCACTCAGCCCATTACAGGTACCAGCTCTACGGAAAGTGCAGTTGTAAAGCAAACTTCAAGAAATCCCTGCAGATGGCCCCTCGGAGACTGCTCTGAATCTGCTCCAAGGGACCAAGGGCGGAACTGTAAGAATGGATTTCACCTGAGAGCAAACTCAAGAGATCTAAGCTGCACTAAGACAATAAAACTTCACTCATCTGAATAAGAAAAAACAAGACTCAATCTTATCTCCTCCCCTGCCGAGTTCTGACCCTCTCACTCTTCCTGCCTCGGAGACCACACAATCATGCAAATCTCACAGATACTGCCACAAGGTGTTTCTTTGACTTTTGGTGTTTCTGGTAAACAGATTTCATTCCCACATCAGAGGAACAGGTCATAATAAAGACAACAGAGCTTGTTCCCCTGGTGTGGGAGATGCTCATAAAGATCTTTTTATAAACATTTGCTGTCATCCCCAAAGCTAGGTGTGACCATTTGGTCACGAGAAAAGTTTCAACCAAAAGCTGCATAAATATTTGGGTGCTAAATGTTTATTGTTCTTTGTTCTGGTTGAGTATTTAAAGGGAATGGGGAGACCACTCATGGAAGCATCTGTAATCAGAACTTCCCACGCTGTTGACGTGTGTCTCTATTGCCAGGTAACAATGACTCTTGGAAACTATTTTTATGTTTTTTAGAATGATGTTTTATATTGTATGCTGATCAGTTGTGTATTATGGATTCTTTCTAAATTCTTTTATTTGATATGTTTACCTGGCTAGAATAAACATTAATCTTGATTTATCTTGTATAAGTCTAAATTCCTTTATTTAAGTAGTGTCGTATGCGGAGTTTTGTAGGAGTTTCCGTAAATCTTTCTGTCAGGGCAAATTCATACCGAGGACCCCATGACCGGAGCATGGCGCTAAGCATGAGGGGCAATCTGATTTCTGGCTGTCACTGGTATTAACAAGTTACAGCTCTCGTGACTATTACTAAAATTACACTTTCTGTTATGAGTGAGCATGTGCAACTCACTTAAAGGTAAAATAGTTCACTCTGTAATCCTCTGTAATCTCAGAACTGACTAATTTGCATCCGTGAGGTAATGTAATTATAATCGCGAGCATTATCCTCTGAGCGACTCCGGGTCCCATGGAGGAACGAATATTTGCAATTAAGAGATACTAAGAAAATCAATGATCTAAATTAAATCACAACTAAACTTATGATCAGCTGTTAAATTACAAATGCAACAAAATTACAAATAATTGGAGTCAGATAAAATTATTCATGGAGTCAGATTTTTGAATTGAATCTTCACATTTTAATAAATTAAAGTGATTTTTCTAGAAGCGCCAGAAAAGACATACACGCAGAAGTCCTTCGACCAGCTGCTGGATTCCTACGTTGGGCCAATCAGCTGGACCTTACAGTCTGTTCCTGACCTGGTTATACAAGACCCTATCCCCACTTCTGTAAGCGTCCTCTTTGGCATGACGAAGCTGTTTGAGTTTCCCAGTAAACCATGGTTTATCATTAGTGAATGTTAAGAATGTCTTGGTAGGAATGCATGTATCCTCACAGAAACTGATGTATGATGTTACAGTATCTGTGAGCTCATCCAGATCAGTGGTAGCAGCTTCAAAGACATTCCAATCAGTGCAATCGAAGCAGGCTTGTAGGTCCCGCTCTGCTTCATTAGTCCATCTTTTTACAGTCTTTATTACAGGTTTAGCTGATTTCAGTTTCTGCCTGTAGGATGGTATAAGATGAACCACACAGTGACCAGAAATCCCCAAAGCTGCCCGTGGGACGGAGTGATATGCATTCTTTATTGTGGTGTAGCAGTGGTCAAGAATATTACTGTCTCTGGTGGGACATGTAATGTGCTGTCTGTTCACGGGAGAGATTTGCTTTGTTAAAATCCCCAAGAATGATTAAAAGAGAGTCTGGATACTTTTGTTCAGTCTCAGCTATTTGTTCAGCCAGCTGTTGTACTGCCGCGCTGACACACGCATCTGGAGGAATGTAAACATTCACAAGAATAAACGAGGAAAACTCCCGCGGTGAATAGAAAGGTTTACAGTTTATGAAGTGGGCCTCTAGGTTGCTTCCCCCGCTTGCGTCTGGCCGCGCGATTTAAAGAAACAGTCGCGACTCCAACGAGGATATCAAACAAAACGTCTGAATAATCAAAAACTGCAGACATATTGTCTGGTGTGTGTTTCCTAATGTCCAGTAGTTCGTCTTTGGTGAAACTGATCGGAAAAGAATGACTAAAAGCAGAACAAACAAACAAAAGCAAAACAATCAGCATTAAAGAACATCTCAACTGTTAAATAACAGATATAACATTACAATATTATCAGAATTGTCTTATTTTAAATAAACACAAAAACAGATGAAAAATCTACTTAAGTAAGAAATTTACTTTTGCTATGGTTCAATAAATGTTCAGTGATATCTTCCAGAGATTTGTTCTCTATATAATGTTGATATGGCAATGAGTAAATACACTGAGTTTGGTCATCATGGCATGTGTGGAAAGTGTTAAACCATGCGTGTTACAAAAGCCCCGCGCTCCCCTACTTATCGTGAATGAATTGAAGATGTCTAAGAAAATGATTAATAAAGCACATAGGCTAAATATCAGTTGACCCTATGGTTACTTTCTTCACGGACACAGACGGAAAGACTATCAGTCAAAGCTCAGCTTCAGGAGGCTACTGCCCACTGACATGGTTTTTATTATTAATTTTTTGGCCTTAAAAATGCACATATGTAGATCAGAGAAATCTAAATGTTCTCGGGGGAGCATTCCCCCCTAACTACCTCATATCTGTGACCTCACCGGTTTTAAGACCCTGCCTACGGCCCTGGTTGCAATTTGATGATTTTTGTAAAATCACATCTGTTTTTGCTTTTCAAACTCCGAGAGGTATCAGTTTAATATGTTGCAGGTTAATTTATTGATAATAAATAATTGATCATAAATAATATTTATGATAATACATAATATAATAATATGTGTTAGACTAACATTGTCAAGTACCGGTTCAGTCTTATTCAATGACATGGCTTGATTGTACCAATATTTCACATATTTTCGTGATGTGTTTACATGATGGAGTGTTGCAAGTACGCTGAGTATTTCTTCATTTGCATTAACTGTTATATTGCGTAGTTATATTTTGTTGCCTACATGTATGCGTGTAATGTAGCTCATTCATGCCTTTGAGCTTTCGCACTTAGTCTGACTGCAGACGGGAAGCATGGAGTGAGAGCTACTCTACTACTCTAATTTAAAGGGAGTAAATGCCATCACTCATCCCATCCATGTGTGGTCGTGCTTCTGTCCTGAGGGTTCTGCTTGATATCTGCTACACTAACACACAGTAAAAAGTAATAATCAGTTGTTTTTAGGGATGCACCGATATGAATGTGTAAGCCGATGGCAGACGGCCGATAACCGATAAATCTTTATATTTGAAAGCCAATAACCGATATATTGTCCAATACATCTAAATGCCGATTTATCGTGCTTCCTTTAAAGAGCTATTTATAACTGATTTGACCCATAAAAATGAGTTTTGTTGGTATAATGCATTTGGATTGAAGTGTTTTTGGCGTGAATAAAACCAGTTGATTTACAGTAGATGATACTTTGGTAAGAACCTCTTGCACTTTTATTAATTTATGTTAAGAAGCCATTTTTCCAAAACCAATGAAACTCACTTGATAGCAGCACAAAGACCCAAGCGCTCCTCGTGACGAAAGATCTGCTCTGAGAGCTTGTGTGGGATAGATGGACTCAAAGTGTCATAATCTTCTTATTTGCTTGATAGTGACACACTCGTGTTTTACATTTTACATTCAAAGCATGTCATCGGAGAGCAGATCCCAATCGGATGAAAGCCAGGCGCTTCAGACATCACTCGTGTGTCATATTTAGGATTCTTTTACTGAACATTGATGTTCAGTAAAAAAAATCTAACAAATATTCAATCATCTTATTTGTATTTTTTAATTTGTATAACAAAGTCTGGAGTCAGTGAGATAATTTTGTTTTGTATAAGATATTCTACATATATATATATATAAGGAAGGAAGTAAGGAATAATGTACAGCACGTTATTTGACGGACAGATGCATTTTTAAGGACTTCAAAAACAGAACAATCACTGCCATTATAAAGCTTGGGTTAGCCAGGACTTTATACATGTAACTCCGATTTTATTCGTCTGACATAAGAATGTCATATACGCCTAGGATGACTCGAGGGTGAGTAAATCATGGGCTAATTTTCATTCCAGTCTTCCAGTGTAACCCATGGTGGTGAAGTGTTTTTCAGTCACAAGATGGCGCCAGACAGTCAGCGACAGTGGAGTGACACGTTAAGCATACAAGTAGTACCGGTCAAGATAACTCGTAGTACCCGGATGAGCGGTGTGTTATTCACTTTGGCGGTTGTTATCTGGGAATAACATACCGCTGGAATGCGTGATTGACCAATCAGAATCAAGTATTCCACAGAGCCGTGTAATAACATTTAAAAATGTCTTAATTGTATGTGATGGCAAAGTTTTCAGTGTTTATAATTATTTAGCTTCTAGTCATTCTAATATGTTGATGTTGTGCTCAAGAAACATTTCTTATCCCTATTGAAAATGTTTCTGCTGCTTTGATTGAAATAGAAATGTTTTCAGGTTTCAATGAAGAACAGCATTCATTTGAAATGTATTTTTTTTTTAACATTATAAATGTTTTTACTGTCACTTGTAATACATTTTGTGCATTCTTGATGAATAAAAGTATTAATTTTGTAAAAAAATAAAAATAAAAACACGGTCCTCGGTTTCTTTCCTTCTGCAGACAATCCCAAATTAACTACTGACTTTCATATGATTAAATATTCAGAAATATCATTTTTAAAATCATTGAATAAAAACCATTCTGTTTCCAATGTTTCTCACCTTGATATGTTCATATCGTTATTCTCCCTCCAAACCTACATGACATTCTTTATTCTGTTCAACAAATAATTTTATATAACATTTGCTTATCGTGCTTCATTCTGGACACGAAGTTCAGACTCATTTGTTTCTGGGATCAAACCCTCAAACTTTGCATTAATCTAATAATCTTCCTCCAGATTCATGTGGAAACTGCGTTTTGTGGCTCCGTGAAGTCATTATAGACTGGAGTGATAAATAAAATGTTAATGTGAAAACAAATAATAAAAAGCTGACAGCTTCTGTTACAATGACGATATTCAGTTTATTTCAGATTTGCAAATCCTCTTGTGATGATTTTTTTCAGCCATTGTGTTCAGAAGATATTTTCTGTACTCATTTCCATCTGCAGTCTGGTGTTTGTATCACATTTGTATCTCCAGATTTGATTTGTAAATCACTGAAATGAAAGATGAACGTGAGCTGAAAAAAAGGCATTTCAGCAGCTCTAATGACAAACTTCTTTCTTTAACTATCAGCTGTCACGATATGCCACGATTTGAGTTTTTTCTTCATTCATCACACGTTCCTTTGTTTGAGTTTCCCGCCACTCATGTGTTACTACTGTCTGTTTGCCTGTAGAAAATCATTAAATCTGTTTGAGCTTTATTCATCATCTTCGTGCCTTCTTCTTCAACACACTGTGACAGAAGACCGGACCATAATGGATTATGCATGGATTGGATTTTTTTGTTCTTTACTGAAAAGTTCTGTCGTTTTGCCATCAACAGCACCTTTGACGACTAGACCCTGAAGTCATTGTTCTGGATCGGGGCTAATTATCAACACCGTGTAGACCTCCCAGACACCTCTGGACTAAACGGGAGGGACACCATCATCCGGTGTCTAGAGAGCGTCTACCCCCGGTCCAGAACACAGCCGGACCCAGAGCCCATTTTACCACCTTCAACTATGGAGGAATCGTGTGATCCCACCGTAGACGGAGAGCCACCGCCCACCATGATGTGTCAGCCAGAGCCCGAGGAGAAGAGGACAGCACTGACACTCACCTCAGAAGAGGAGTCTGACCAGAGGTGTGAGCCCGCGACACCTGTGGCTAAGGGTATACTGGTGGAGACAGGACAGGCTCAGGCTGATGTCGACTCCCATCCTATCCCACCCAGTTTTGTGTTCTTCATCACTGTTCCTAGACAGCACTGAGACTGTTTCGTTGGCCTGTTGGGAATTGAAATTAGGCTCCGCCTTCAGCCTCTGATCACCTCGCTCGACCTCAGCCTGTGGACCTCTCGGCTTCACCTTGGCTCCTCTCACCTTAGGCTCCACCAGAAACACTCTGCCTTGTGCCTCCACCTCTGTCTCCTGTCACGCCGATTTCGCATCACTCCTCGGGCACACTGGCTCCACCTCAGACGCTCTTCGCTGCTACTCCGCCTAGGTCTCCAGTGCCCGCGATGTCACTCAGTAAAAATCGGCTCTCCATCTGCGCCCTGGGATCCATTGGCTCCTTCTCTGTCAACTCCACCGCAGGCTGTCGTCACTGCTGAGCTCTGGGTTTGCTGCATCGGGCACTCTCCATCATCGCTGCCAGGGTTTAGTCGTCACCCTCCCTTTGCCGTCTTCTAAACCGCCTCTGTCTCCTCTCCACGCCGCGAGGTTGTGCCTTCCAGGAGGGGGCTTGTTACAAAATATCAGTTGTGTTGTTTTTTTGTTTCGTTTTCATTGGTTACGTTCCTTTGTTTGAGTTTCTCGCCACTCATCAGTTCCCATGGACACTAATCATCATCACACCATGTGTATTTAAGTTCCTCACCTTCACTCTGTGTTTGTCCGGTCTCGTTTGAGTTAGTGTTTATGTGTTGGTACTACTTTCTGTTATTTTTGCCTGTTGGATTATTATTAAACCCTGCATTTGAACTTTATCCTGATCTACATCAGTCTGTCTGCAACCTTTCTAAATCAATCTAAATGCAATTTGAAAAGTTGTGTGTAGAAATCTGTTCATTTATGTTTGACATTGTTTATTAGTTCATGTTAAAACTGGAATCCAAACACATGGATATTTTATATGCAAATTCAAATCATTTTTAAGTATTTGCTTTCACGTCTTGAATGAATGGCATCTACGCTAATGTTAGTCTCTCTGTTTATCCTGAATGTAATTATAATCGCGAGCGTTATCCTCTGAGCGACTCCGGGTCCCATGGAGGAACGAGTATTTGAAATTAAGAGGTACTAAGAGAAATCAACGATCTAAATTAAATCACAGCTAAACTTATGATCAGCTGTTAAGTTACAAACGTAACGGATTTAACAAAGTCACATAGAATTGGAGTCAGATCAAATTATTCATGGAGTCAGATTTAAAATTCAATAACGCTGAAAAGGCTTAGTGCAGTGGCTGGCTTCTGATGTTCTCAATTGCCAGTAATTATAGTTTATAAAGTAATAAATACAATATTACAGTTTTGTTGCTCTGGGTTTGTTTTATTTCACTCCTATTCGTGAGAGTATGTGTAAATTCAAAATGTAAATCAGTGTCTGTTTTCATACTAAAACACTTTGCATCTGAGAGGACAGGTTTTTGCATGCGTGATAAAGTACAAATCGAGACTAAAAACTGATTTGACGAGAGGAACGCAGACGTCATCAACCTTCAGTCTGTCACTGCTGCAGGTAAATGATGCTCATGCTTATTTGAGGAAGATCTCTGTGTTTAAAACTGATAAGTTGTTTAAAGATGTTTTGATTTTGATCCTGGAAACGCTGAAGCACTTCTGCTGGACTGTGAAACAGCATTTTCTGGGTGTAAGTTAAACCTCTTTGGTCCATTTGAAAGGAGTTTTTGGTTTTGGTTAAATCAATGTTATTGGCCTTTTGTGATTTTAACATCATGCTGTTGTTATAACATGAAGATCTCATTGAATTAACTCCTTTTGTCTACGTAACCCTGAGGCAGAAATATTGAATCACTGAGATTTACTTTCAGAGAGACGACATTGAAACACTTCATCACAGAGTGAAAATTACAGGTAAACATGTTTTGACTAATCCTTCAGGGGTGAAGAGAGAAAAACCCCATTTCCAGAAAAGTTTGGACACTGTACAAATTGTGAATAAAAACAGAATGCAATGATGTGGAAGTTTCAAATTTCAATATTTTATTCAGAATACAACATAGATGACATATCAAATGTTTAAACTGAGAAAATTTATCATTTTAAGGGAAAAATAAATTGATTTTAAATTTCATGGCATCAACACATCTCAGAAAAGTTGGGACAAGGCCATGTTTCCCACTGTGTGGCATCCCCTCTTCTTTTTCTAACAGTCTGCAAACGTCTGGGGACTGAGGAGACAAGCTGCTCAAGTTTAGGAATAGGAATGTTGTCCCATTCTTGTCTAATACAGGCTTCTAGTTGCTCAACTGTCTTAGGTCTTCTTTGTGGCATCTTCCTCTTTATGATGCTCAAATGTTTTCTATGGTGAAAGATCTGGACTGCAGGCTGGCCATTTCAGTCCCCGGATCCTTCTTCTACGCAGCCATGATGTTGTAATTGATGCAGTATGTGGTCTGGCATTGTCATGTTGGAAAATGCAAGGTCTTCCCTGAAAGAGACGACGTCTGGATGGGAGCATATGTTGTTCTAGAACTTGGATATCCCTTTCAGCATTGATGGTGCCTTTCCAGATGTGTAAGCTGCCCATGCCACACGCACTCATGAACCCCATCCCATCAGAGATGCAGGCTTCTGAACTGAGCGCTGACAACAACTTGGGCTGTCCTTGTCCTCTTTAGTCCGGATGACATGGCGTCCCAGTTTTCCAAAAAGAACTTCAAATTTTGATTGGTCTGACCACAGAACAGTTTTCCACTTTGCCACAGTCCATTTTAAATGAGCCTTGGCCCAGAGAAAATGCTGCGCTTCTGGATCATGTTTAGATATGGCTTCTTTTTGACCTGTAGAGTTTTAGCCGGCAGCGGCGAATGGCACGGTGGATTGTGTTCACCGACAATGTTTTCTGGAAGTATTCCTGAGCCCATGTTGTGATTTCCATTACAGTAGCATTCCTGTATGTGATGCAGTGCCGTCTAAGGGCCGGAGATCACAGGCATCCAGTATGGTTTTCCGGCCTTGACCCTTACGCACAGAGATTGTTCCAGATTCTCTGAATCTTTGGATGATATTATGCACTGTAGATGATGATAACTTCAAACTCTTTGCAGTGTTTCTCTGAGAAACTCCTTTCTGATATTGCTCCAGTATGTTTGGCCACAGCATTGGGGGAATTGGTGATCCCCTGCCCATCTTGACTTCTGAGAGACACTGCCACTCTGAGAGGCTCTTTTTATACCCAATCATGTTGCCAATTGACCTAATAAGTTGCAAATTGGTCCTCCAGCTGTTCCTTATGTGTACATTTAACTTTTCCGGCCTCTTATTGCTCCCTGTCCCAACTTTTTTGGAATGTGTAGCTCTCATGAAATCCAAAATGAGCCAATATTCACTTTCAACATTTGATATGTTATCTATATTCTATTGTGAATAAAATATAAGTTTGTATTGTATTGTATAAGTTTGTAAAATATTAGATTTGTAAATTATTGCAGTGTCCCAACTTTTTTGGAATCGGGTTTGTATCTCTGAAGTAGCCAGCAAACTCTTCACATTTCCTGTTTGGTAACTCAGAGCTATCAATTTTATGATTTATTAGTGAATCTATTGTATTAAATAATAATCAGGGGTTGTTAATATTTGCATTTATAAGGTTTGCGAAATAAGCTTTGCACATTCTACGAATTTCTTTATTATAAGTCTTAAGATTTTCAATGAGTTTAAGTGAACTTCTAGTTTAGTTTTACATGCTGTTTAAAAGACATGCATTCTAATAGTTCCAGAAATTCTTTAGCTCTAATGTCTGATGAATTGTCAACATGTATGTTAAAATCCCCAGTTAAAATACAGTTGTCATAACTAGTATGAATGACAGACAGCATGACAGAGAAATCCTTTATGAAGGGGGGCTGGGTAATTTTGGTGAACTGTTTAATGTCACTGCAAGTAGACGAGGTTGAGAGTTTAAAAAAATAGCATTATATTCAAAGGTGTTAAATGTACCAAGGTCAATGTCCCTTCCCTTGAGGGTTTCTCTGTAAATTGCTGCTGTCCCTCCACCCTTTTTTCCTTTTCTAGTTGAAAATGTATAGGTATAGTTGGGTGGACATGTCTTAATCAGTGTGGTAGATGCATCTATGCCCAGCCAGGTCTCAGTAAGAAAAACACAATTCAAGTTAAAATCACTGATTAGATCATTAATACAAAATTATTTGTTTGTTAATGCTCTTACATTAAAGAGAGCCATGTTAATTTATGTTGATTTCATTACCATAGGTGTTAAGCTAGACGTAGGAATTTGCAATAAATTATGCATATTTATTCCCACTGTGTTATTCTTAGCAATATAATGATGAACTGAAACAATAGGTTTTATGAATTCAACAGTAGTACATTGGGTAGGTAGTCATGATAAAGTATGTTGTTCAATATGGCACGCAAGCATCTGTGATTTGGGTGCAGGCCATCTCGCTTTAAAAGCGCTGTACGGCCCCAAAACAGATTATTATATTATCTATAAAGATGACCTTGAATTTGTCTCATGTAGATTTTAACCATGTGTTAAGGGAAAGCAGATGACTGAATTTTTCAATACCCCTGTTGTAAGTAGGCAGTGGACCTGAGATAGCAATATTTGTCCCTGTGTTAGTGAGAGAAATGAGCAAAGATTTAAAAAGTCCTTTAAAGTCTCAGATTCACGGCATGAGGTATCATTGCTACAAACATGCGCTATAACAGTGTTTGTGTTTCCAAGCACATCAGAAAGTTATGTGTTTATGTCCAGTACCTTAGCTCCGGGAAAACAATGGACTGCTGCTTTAGCTCCGTAAGAAGGGAGTGAGAGACCTCGGACGATGGAATCACCGATTACGATGGTGGAGGCAGGCGTTGTTCGTGAGGATGGGAGTTTGATCAGGAAGTGAGTCTTAACCCAGCACGCCGAAACGTTTTGACAACTTCAGATCCAGAGGTGGCCGAGTTTCACACGTTGCTCGCTTTCCTGCATCAGTCACCCGTTTCCACTGATATTCCCTTGGGCATGGTGTTGCGCAAGAATCAGTTGAGCGTCTCATAGTCGGAGGTGTAGCGTCTGAAATCAATTGTGGTAAAAGTCCCTCGGCCAGCATATCCATACACGGTTCTTTTACTGGGAGAGTTGTTACAAGGAGTGCAGAGCTTTGTATGCCCATGCCAGCAGATCCAATCAGTACAGTAGAATTAAAAGTATCTTGAATTTTTGACGTCTCATTTAAAACGGCGTTTAGTTCAGTCATTCATTGGAGCTTCATGTGCATTTCAGTAAGTTTTTCTTGCAATTCTTTGATCTTGTCACATTTAGAACAAATAAAGTTTTCGACAAAATCCTCTGCTCTAGTGATTAAAAACATCTCACAGAGTTCACATTTTTGAGCCCTCTTGTCCTCACTGGGTACTCTCGACTCCTTGCTGTGGTTTCCGCCATGTTCCGCCAAGTTCTGTCAAAAAAAAAAAAAAATGAAATTACAGAAGTTCTTTCAAGATCATCAACATCAGTTGTATAGTCAGAATATCTCTCTGTATGAGTTACTTAAAGCAGCTGTTGATAAGTCCCTACAGAGTGAAAATGGAAACCTGGATCTTTTCCTGCGGTTCCTGCTGAGGCAGCTCCTGCTGTCTAGTCTAGCTGGTAGCTCTGTGTCAGTCAAGTTATTTTTTCATTATGATTCTTTTTAAGCCATGTGCGACTTTCAACCATGTTCATGTTCGTTCTTAGCAGATCAGAGGAGAGGCTAATTAAGCAGATGCCCTGGACTGCAGGCAGTTTCAGGATCTCAGTCACATGCATATTCTCTGTACTTGTAGACCTAAGCATACAGAATTATTAATGATGATTAATGCATGAGTTCACACCTACTATTCGTGGCTTCATGCATGGCTGCACATTGAAACACCCCTCCTGACTGGTGCTGTATGGACAAAACCGCTTCACAACGTGCCACGCCAAGGGTATCAGGATTCTGAGGGTGGTCCCCTCTGAAGGCAGGCGGTGTCCACCTCAGTATATGGTGCCCACCTCCCTTCGGTGCCATCACAGGGTCGATCCACTAACCCTGCCAGAGGATGGGCTCTGCTCTGCATATTATAAAAAAAGGGATATGCCATTCAATTCAAGTGTCGTCCGCACAGTTTCAACTGGGTTCTGCCCACAGTGGTGGGCCCTGAGCAGTCTCTGGTTATGACTCAGGAAGTACAGACTCTTCTGCGAAAGGAGGCTATAGAGAGGGTCCCTCCTCCCAGCAGGGAGTCAGGGTTTTACAGCTGGTACTTCATCGTGCCAAAGAAGGATGGGGGGTTGCGTCCCATTTTAGATCTGTGCGTTCTCAATTGCACAGTAGCAAAGCTCAAGTTCAAGATGCTTACACTCAAACAGAGAGTGTCACAAATCAGGTCCGAGGACTGGTTTGTCACGATAGATCTGAAAGATGCATACTTCCATATATCCATCCTTCCACAGCACAGGAAGTTCCTGCGGTTCGCTTTCAGGGGAGAAATGTACCACTATCGGGTTCTTCCATTCGGTCTAGGATTGAGTTTATATCCCGGGGTATCTTAATGTGGAAGCAGACATCCTGTCGAGACAGGGGCCGAAGCCCAGGGAATGGAGAGTCCACACCGAGGTGGTGGAGCTCCTGTGGGAGAACTTCGGCAGGGCAGAAGTAGATCTGTTTGGGTCATCAGAGACGGCTCACTGTCATCTGTGGTTCTCCCTAACACCTTCAGCTCCCTTGGGACTGGACGCCATGGTACAGGAGTGGCCGAGGCTGCCTCTGTATGCATTTCCCCCAATTGCTCTGCTTCCGGGAGTTCTAGAGAGAAGACCCGTCTGTTGCTAGTAGCCCCATTCTGGCCAGCCCGAGTTTGATTCTCGGACTTAGTATCTCTCCTCGACGGCTCTCCATTGGAGATTCCGATCAGGAGAGACCTACTCTCTCAGGTGAGGGGGACAATTCTGCACCCTCGCCCAGAGCTGTAGAAACTGTGGGCTTGGCCTCTGAGGGGGCCCAGCTCACAAGTTCAGGTCTCTCAACTGCAGTTGTGGAGACCATTCTACAGTCTAGAGCTTTGGGGTGACACCTGTTAATCACTTGTTTCCTTTGTGGCACTTTGAGGCTTAGACTGGTGGTTCACACTAGGGTGCCGACATGGGATTTGGCCGTTGTATTACAGAGCCTTTCTTTGGCTCATTTTGGGCCAATTGAATAAGTTCCTGAGAAGTTTCCCACTCTAAAAGCTATCTTGCTGCTTGCTATTTCGTCTCTTAGAAGAATTGGAGACATTTTTGTCACAAGCTTTGTCTGTGGCACCCTTGTGCTTGAATTTGTGCCCGGTATGGTTAAGGCTTTCTTATATCCTAGGCCGGGTTACATTCCTAAAGTTCCTACTAATGTTGTAGGACCAGTAAAACTGCAGGCCTTTTATCCTCCTCCCTTTCGGACGTCAGACCAGGAAACGCTTAATCTGCTTTGCCCCGTTTCAGGCATTAGATGCTTATGTCCACAGAGCTACCCTGTGGAGGAAAACTGAACAGCTGTTTGTGTGTTTTGGGCCACCCTCAAGCAGCATCCAAGCAGAGAATGAGCAAGTGGGTGGTCAAGGCCATCTCGCTTGCTTATGAGGCGGTCAGTCAGCCTTCTCCCTTGGCTGTATGGGCCCATTCTACTAGGAATATGGCGGTTTCAAAAGTTTTGTTATCAGGGGCATCCCTGCAAGAAGTCTGTGATGCGGCGGGGTAGTCCTACGAACTTGACCTTAACTCCACCCCAAGAGCACGGGTGCTTGTTCCGTAGACAATGTCAGACAGGCATCTGGCTCATATGGGGACATGGGGATTGTCGTTCCCACAGCGGTGACACAGCGCTTGTTCCCTGAATAGGGAACGAGACGCTGCGTCACCCGGCCATACTCCCTGCATGCCCATGAGCGCGTGCTTCAAGCTTTTCGAAGCTAGTTTCTGTTTGTGTTCATGGGTGCTTTATAGTTTCCAGGTCTATGACGTCACCTGCCTATGACGTTCTGTCACTTCATTGGACTGGTTACACACGTGCTTCAGGACGCAATCACGCAGAGGCATTCCCACAGCGGTGACGCAGGTTACACATGTAACCTGGACGTTTTTTTTTTTTTTTAACCACTAGCGTGCCAGAAGTTACCCAGTGTTGCTTTAATAAGTGTTTGTTTTTCTCATAGGTGTCTCATCATGAGGAGCGGGTTACAGTTTCTGCTTTTCTCAGGTTAGTTCAGGGTTTTGGGAAATGTGTTCATTTCTTGTTCAAGGTAATTTTCCCATCCAAGTAGCAAGCCAGCTTTTTTTTTTTGGTCCTTAATAATGTTCTCAAAATGTCTGCACAAAAACATTATCTGAACATTTATCATGTTTTGTTGTATTTTATATTTTGGTTGCATGTTCGTCTAACACTTTGTAAATGTTGATAGTTGTTTTGGAATGTACAGAGAAAATTCAAATGTAACGTTTCCATAATGTTTGAAGAATGATAAAACGGAATGTTCCCTTTAAATTTAAATGTTTTGAACATGGTAAGAGAACATTCAGAAATAACGGTTTCATAACCTAAAGCAGAACATATTTTTGTTCTAGCTTAGGAAAAGGGGTGAATATAATATTTTAATCCTCTGAATCATGTCTGCTGAGTATAACCTGAACGTAAACTCTTGTCATCTTTCATCTTTCTCCAGCTCTGTTGCACGTGACATTCTCTCTTCATGAGTTTGTCTATGTGTCTCAGCACATGAACTGGGCGACTGCACAGAAATACTGCAGAGCGCATTACACGGATCTCGCCACCGTCGATGACCAGGAGGATCACGACCAGCTGCTGAAAACTGTGGGAATGGGACCTATATGGATTGGATTGTTTCGCACTACATCTTCTGGAAAGTTTGTCTGGTCAGATCAGAGTAGCTCCTCATTCAGATATTGGAGCAAAGGAATTTTGGGTCTTCAATTGTGTGCTAAAGTTTACAACGGTGTTTGGTATGACAGTGACTGTGTGTACACTAATCCTTTTGCGTGTTATACTGGTGAGTTATTATCTTAATATATGCATTTCTTCAGAACTTCATTTAGTTGAATGTGTTTTGCTTCACACATGGCTTTGGAATCATATAGGCTATTTTTATATAGTGTTAATGCTTAACTAAACAATGAGAAGTTGAACTAAATCTAAAACCTTTTGAATGTTTTTTTTTTTTTTAATGTAACACTTGCTACTTTTGAATGTTCTCTGAACTTTCTGAAATGTTCCTGTAATGTTGGCAAAATTATCTAATGGAACGTTCCCTTAAAGTTCACATAAAAACATAACATAAACATTTAAAAACATTCAAAAATAATAATCATCTGGGCCCGTATTTATCAAGCTTCTCAAAGTGCCATTTTACTCTTAAGCACTGAGAATTCATGACATTTACTCCTACTTTCAAACTTAAGTATAAAGTTAGTTATCAAATTTCTTATAATGTTAAGAATCCTCTTTATAGTCTCCTCAGTGCCATCACAAGCCCCTACTGGCAACTCCTAACCACTTTAGAGACCTCTCGAGCTCTTAAATAACTGGGAGAGTAAGAGGGATTCTTAGCTTTAAGACATTTGATCACTTGCTTTTATACTTAAGATTAAATTGACCACTTAAGACTAAAATGGCGCTTGATATATATGGGTCCTGATCTGTACCACTTTGAGATCTTGCTGGTCAAAACTCTGAAAATAATGATTCCTCCCTCTGTCTCATACAGTGCAGACGTGTTTTCTCTCTGCTCCCGCTGTGCTCTGGCGCTTTAGTATTCTGTCTATTCTCTTCTCTCTGACCCGCTGCTTGCTGGACTCCTGAAAATACTGAAATGGAATTGATTAACTGGTCAATCAACGCGATCGATAGGATTTTCTCACAAAGGAAGGGTGCCCCGGGAGAACCCACCTGCCCGGACGGGACCTTTGCTGCAGGGGACGTGATGGACAGATGGAACAACTGGCAAGTCCTGTGCCTGGAGGCTCTGTCCGTGGAGGATGCGGAAGATTTATACATGATTGGATTATTGATGGCGGGTTCCTATTCTTTGGCTTTGGGATTGCCCTGACCTATCGGAAGATTGGTAAGACAGCTGCAAGCAAATTCACCCAGCCGCTGTCTGTGGAAATTAAGGAATGCTTCGGGGCTGTGTGTGACCGTCTGAAGGAATTAGATCAGAGAGTGATACAGATTGAGGAACTGAACCGTAACAACGCAGTCCGGACTGCGGATACGCAGGGTAGAGTGGGCTCCATCGGAGGTCAGATCGGTGAACTTTTACGGACTGTAACCGGTCTGGCCATGAGGCTGGATGTAATGTCTAGGGAAACTGCACGGACCGGACGCGAGTGCTGAGGACCAGAACTGATTGATTGATTATGATCTGGACAAATTACCGAAGATCATCAAATGGTTAAAAAAATAAATAAATTGTATTTGCCCGAACCTCACTTGTCCCTATCTCTCGGTTGGGAGGTCAGCCTGACAGCTTGGTCTGCTATCTTCCCCTGTGCACTGCCTTATCTCCCTTCAAGGACAAACCATAGAACTGAACTCAAAAACATCTGAAGTTATGGCTAACATTCTCACACAACACAATCTCAGACTCACTCGCACCATACACACCGATCCCGATCCCAGCCCCCACTACAACCGTCTGCCTGTCCTTATCTATCTCCTCTCCCACTCCATACAAAAAATCCCATCACGTTACCACGTGTACTGTGTTATGTTATGTTTTGTTGTGTTTTGCTATGTAATGCTTGCTAAACTGCATTCTTGTATTTCTGGAGAGCGTGTGGCGGCGCCTGAATAATCGGCTGCGGCCCGGAGGCTTGCTCCAAACTTCATTTCGTTATACTGTACTTGTACATGTGTAATGACAAATAAACTTGAAACTTAAACATTAACCCCCGGTTTCACAGACAAAATGCATGTTTGAGCAGTTTTAACTGAAAGTAACTTGCACCGAGATATCTTAAAATGTTAACGCCATTGTTTCGTCTCAAGATGCACACCAGCAATGTTTTTTCTTTCTAAGGCACATTTATAAAATCTATTTTAATGTCCTAATTGACTAAAGGCCCATTCCTGGCTTAGTCTAAGCCCTCTTTATGACTCTGAATTCTTCATCAGCGTGTTTGTCCCACAGGTCGGAAGAGACAGATCGTGAAACTGGAGGTGAAATCAAGTGAAAATCTGAATGATCCGGAAGTGATGAACAAGATTTTATCGGAGGTGAGTCTCGCTCTTCTTACCACTGTAATTCCACTGCAGAAATATCCTTCATAAGTCTGTTTGTGTTCTTCAGATGAAGCAGATCCTGAAGGACAAGGGACTGGCAGAAGATGCTAAACTTTCATGGAGAATCCAATCCGATGGGAAAGCCTTCCAAAAGGACCAGAAGCGAGACGCCACTGAACAGACTTGCGCTTCCAATTTTACAGAAAATAACTGTAGTTTATTTACAGTCATTTTCTTAAATTTTAAATTGAACTCAAAACTCGTAAAATCACAAACAATACCTGTAAATTAACAACTCGGATGTTATTTTAAATAGTATACCATTAATGACAAATTACAGTAATATATATATATATATATATATATATATATATATATATATATATATTTTTTTTTTTTTTTTTTTTTTAATTACACCAAATTAATGGTGAAAAACGGTTGGATAATGGCAGCGGCTGCCGTATAAAAAACATAAAAATGAAATATCCCAATTAAAAAACTTTTACAGAATTTTTGTTGTACATACATTTGTTGTACAAAGTTGTACATCAAAACAGTTATTTTACAGGCATTTCGTGAATTATTGCAATCAAACACCAACTGAACACGGATGTGTAACAATACTCTCTCAGTTTACGGTTTACGGTGAAAATGCAGAAATCTTTTCTTCAGGGATGTTGTATTTGTGTTTCCGGTGCTTGGTGGGCTATGGGTGTTTATTCAATGCTGGATTTCGGTTTCTGTATTTAATAATCTCTTGTCTGTTGTATTTGATAAATTCACTGCACTTTTTATGACAAAGTTGAAATTGTTGACATAAAAGTTTAATAATTTCACTTAATTATTATTATTTTTTTAATACTCATTCATAATTAAATGCATGTCATTAGATTTACCAAAGCATGAATTTTTTTTTTCTTCTTTTGTGGCAGAAATTGGCTTCCATAAGCAAACAGTTAAAATATGAATGTATTTCATTTCCTTCTTGAAGTAAATGTGATGTATTATTGGCTATACGAATGTCTTTCCTTTGAGCCGCATCGGAAACACCAGTTTGATGGAAAGTGTTCTAGTGTACAAACGACTGTGATTGGTCCATCCTCACCAGTGCTGAGAAAAGTAACTGCTATCATGTGGTAAGTGTTAGTACATTGTACCCCAGAGGCGGTTTGGACAATTATTTGTATTTGAATAATGATACAGAGAAAGAAAATACCCATGAAGTGTTAGTGAAATGGTAGCTTGATATTGCGGGAAGGTGCCGTGGTGGAGGATTTTAAACAAAATCCTAATATTAAAAACCAAATTACCAAATGAGCTTGACCTGGGATGTCTAACTGGGACACCGTTTGTTTCGGCTGTACAGCCACTCTAGAGAAAACAGTGATGTCATCCAGCTCAGTTCAATTTGCATATAGTGTCAATGCTGGCATATCAGCAATATAGTTGAATATTTAGTGTCCCCAACTAAGCAAGCCAAAAAGCCAAAGGCAACAGAGGCGATGGTGGCAAGGAACCAAAACTCCATCAGTGACAGGATGGAGAGAAAAAACCTTGGGAGAAACCAGCCTCAGTTGGGGGGCCAGTTCTCCTCTGGCAAACAAACAAAACGGTGTATGATTATGATTCAGGCAAACATTACAGATCAAAAGTCAAATTAGATGGGAACATTCCGAATATTTATCCAGTTCCATCTGTTTGAAGATCAGAGTTATCACGCCGGAGACGGGTTTGTTGAGGATCAGAGCCACTGGATGTTGTGTTGATGAGGCCTTCACGGGAGACTCTAGTTCAGTGTTTCCCAACCCTGTTCCTGGAGGCACACCAACAGTGCACATTTTGGATGTCTCCCTTATTTGACCCATATATTTCTGGTCTTGGAGTCTCTACTAACAAGCTGATGAGTTGAATCAGATGTGTTTGATTAGAAAGAGTTCAAAATGTGTAGTGTTGGTGTGCCTCCAGGAACAGGGTTGGGAAACACTGGTCTAGTTGACACGGTCTCTGCTGACACTTCAGGGATGCGTTGTGGTTGGACCTGCGCCCAGACACACCATCTGATCTGGATACGGCCCTATCATTTAGTGTGCAGCCTAACAATCATTTAACTGATTTGAATAATAGAAATTGATAATGTTCTATGTCTATGCCTGTCAAAAAGCGACCCTATGGATCTGCTTTGGATAGAGTGAGGGTTCGTTTGTGAAGGGAAAAAAAAGATGGCTCTACCCACAACAGCACTGTCAATGCAAGGTGTAATTTATTTACAGCACCGAAGATATATACAAAAGTCCACAAGTGATGGTGTGAAGATATATATATATACACAGTGTAAAATTCAAAAGCCTTAAATTATAAAGTATCAAAGAAATTATATATAAATAACACACACACACACACACACACACACACACACACACACACACACACACAGGCACACAAGGGCATCTTCACTATACTTTGGTAGATTGCTGACGGCACCACAGTTGCACGCTCCAAGTGATGAAGTTGAGTCTGGCCTCTACTTTTATAGTGACTTTCACAAACATGATTAATAATTGCAAATATTCAGAAACACTCATTTTAATAGTTCACTAACTTACCAATCACTTTTTACATCATTTAATAAAAACATTCTGTTCTCAAGTTCTCTCACCTTGATTTTTCTTCTCAAATTACGTCTAATGTTACCATCCATCCATAAATCCGGGGCCGGGTCGCAGGGGCAACAGTCAAAGCAGACGGTCAGATGGTCTCCAGGCCAGCCGACTGTGTGTACACTAATCCTTTTGCATGTTATATTGGTGAGTTATTATCTTAATATATGCATTTCTTCAGATTCACACTTACCCTGTAACTACATGAAACAAGAGGGGAACAAACACCACTTTGTAAGGGTGGATCGCCTACAGTGGTTCTGACTGCAGGGTTGCCGAATGACTAAAGAAACGTTATCAGCAAGATGATAGAAAACTGTACATTTCTCGTCTTTACCACCCACTGCAGCTTATACCAATGACGGAAATAAGCGCAGTTACAATAGCTAAACATGTGGGAGAGCATTGCTATAATGTGACTATATTGTATTGCAATAGGTAACACTTCAAAGTCAATACCAAAGCAAAACTAGTTAGCACATCATTTGTAATTGAAAGAATTTAATGACAAAATCTGGTTACACTTAAAATAGTTACAAAATAAATGTATGAGATGATGAAAACTTACACCATTAATCGTACCCAGCATGTGTTACCTGAGGATAGAGAGAGAGAGAGAGAGAGAGAGAGAGAGAGAGAGAGAGAGAGAAGAGCCAAGAGAAGGCCCCCAAGAAGAGAGAGCCAGAGAATAAAAGAGCCAGAGCAACAGTTACAATCTTCTTTTATCTATTCCTTGACCATGTGACTTAAACCCTAACGTGAGCCATTCAAACTGACCAATCAGACCAAACTTCCCCCACGGTGTTACAGGTGTGACACACATTTGGCCTACAGGCCTTCAGCATTTCATTGTCTTTAGGAATTCCAAATGGCCCTTCTGGAGAGAGATGGGGGTTGAAAACAGTAAAGCAAATGTCTTTGTTCATTTTCAAAAATCAAATATCTTTGATTATTTTCAATTCCTTCACGTTTATTCAAACGCATGGCCAAAATCTTGGCAATCACTTTTTGATCGCAATTGAGAAGACTTATTGACCTGTAACTAGAGGGCTCTGTAACATCTCTTTTTCTTCAGAAGGCAAACATGTGCCTCATAAAAAGAATCAGGAAATAATTTATTTTCAATCGAATGGTTTACCATTCTAAGCAACAAAGGAGCGACTGCATTTGTATTAGCCTTGTAGAATTCTGCACCGAACCCATCAGGACCTGTGGCTTTCCCATTAGAGAAAGAACTAATTGCCTCCAAAATTTCACAGAGAGTAAACGTTTTTTTTAAATCCACTCATTAATGCACATTCATTAAGTTTTGGAAAGTCCACCGAATCAAGAAATTGATGCCCTGTAGTGCTCAGCTCAGAGCAGCTGGAGGAGTAAAGGTGCTTATAAAATTCAACAAAACGTTTATTAATTTCTTTAGGATGTGTTAATAAAGTACCATTCTGAGATGTTGATGAATGGCTCTACTAGCACCCCTCAATTGCGCAGCAAGAAGCTTATCTGCCTTGTCTCCCATTTTAAACTGTTTCTTTTTAAGTTTAATTAACAAATTAGAAACCTGATTGTTCAAAATAGAGTTGTATTCATACACTCACCTAAAGGATTATTAGGAACACCATACTAATACTGTGTTTGACCCCCTTTCACCTTCAGAACTGCCTTAATTCTACGTGGCATTGATTCAACAAGGTGCTGAAAGCATTCTTTAGAAATGTTGGCCCATATTGATAGGATAGCATCTTGCAGTTGATGGAGATTTGTGGGATGCACATCCAGGGCACGAAGCTCCCGTTCCACCACATCCCAAAGATGCTCTATTGGGTTGAGATCTGGTGACTGTGGGGGCCATTTTAGTACAGTGAACTCATTGTCATGTTCAAGAAACCAATTTGAAATGATTCGAGCTTTGTGACATGGTGCATTATCCTGCTGGAAGTAGCCATCAGAGAATGGGTACATGGTGGTCATAAAGGGATGGACATGGTCAGAAACAATGCTCAGGTAGGCTGTGCCATTTAAATGATGCCCAATTGGCACTAAGGGGCCTAAAGTGTGCCAAGAAAACGTCCCCCACACCATTACACCACCACCACCAGCCTGCTCAGTGGTAACAAGGCATGATGGATCCATGTTCTCATTCTGTTTATGCCAAATTCTGACTCTACCATCTGAATGTCTCAACAGAAATCGAGACTCATCAGACCAGGCAACATTTTTCCAGTCTTCAACTGTCTAATTTTGGTGAGCTTGTGCAAATTGTAGCCTCTTTTTCCTATTTGTAGTGGAGATGAGTGGTACCCGGTGGGGTCTTCTGCTGTTGTAGCCCATCCGCCTCAAGGTTGTGCGTGTCGTGGCTTCACAAATGCTTTGCTGCATACCTCGGTTGTAACGAGTGGTTATTTCAGTCAAAGTTGCTCTTCTATCAGCTTGAATCAGTCGGCCCATTCTCCTCTGACCTCTAGCATCAACAAGGCATTTTCGCCCACAGGACTGCCGCATACTGGATGTTTTTCCTTTTCACACCATTCTTTGTAAACCCTAGAAATGGTTGTGCGTGAAAATCCCAGTAACAGAGCAGATTGTGAAATACTCAGACCGCCCGTCTGGCACCAACAAACCATGCCACGCTCAAAATTGCTTAAATCACCTTTCTTTCCCATTCTGACATTCAGTTTGGAGTTCAGGAGATTGTCTTGACCAGGACCACACCCCTAAATGCATTGAAGCAACTGCCATGTGATTGGTTGATTAGATAATTGCATTAATGAGAAATTGAACAGGTGTTCCTAATAATCCTTTAGGTGAGTGTATTTCAACTTAAGAATAGCGTTATGGTCACTCTGTGCTTTAGATGGAAGTGTAGATCTCAGACAGACGCCTACGCTTCTCTCTCCTTAATGAAGACTCATATGCAATAATATGACCTCTTAACACTACTTTACAGGTTTCCCACAGACAAGAGTCTGAAACATCACCCTTCATTGGTCTCCAAAACCGGCTTAAACACTCAGACATATAAGACTGAAACTGTTTATTCATTAATAATTGAGGATTGAACCGCCAACAAAATTGCGCTTTTGGTAGCGAAATTTTCAAACCCATAGAAATAGGGCTATGATCAGAAATGAGAATATTATGATATTTGGACTGGGTCACCCCCTGAATGAGTTTAGAATCAATAATAAAGTAATCAATATGTGTATAGGATTTATGAACCCGAGAAAAAGAAAGAATAATCACGAACAGTCGGGTTAAGTAATCTCCATACATCAGCAAGATTCATGGACTTTATCAAATTATTTAGAACACCTACAGACTGAATAGGAGGAGGATCTTGTGAGGAATGACGATCAAGATGAGGATCCAAATAGCAATTGAAGTCTCCAGCTATTATCAAATTAGTCGAGTTAGTGTCTGGAATGAGCCTGAATAATCTCCTAAAAAAAACAGGATCATCTATAATTGGCCCATACATGTTAACACATGTAATCAGGAAATTATTAATGAATCTGGATACAATAATATATCTTCCTGAAGGGTTAGACACCACAGAGTGCATTCGAAAAGGAATGGATTTCCGAAAAACTATAGCCACAACTTGTGCCCCATTCCTCTTACATTCCAACTAACAAATGTAATATTCACTCCAGCATCGCTAATATTATTAGTAATAGCGCCAGTCATACAACTTCAAAAACATAGCAAAATCAGTGATAACCGCTGTAAGAATAAACATCATCTGGTGCAAAAAAAAAAAAAAAAAAAAAATACAAAAGAACTCACGAACTCTCCATAGCTGCCCCATAAACCAAAGCAGCAAGTATTCCCCATCGTCTCGGAGACAACAAGAGTGCAAGACTAACTTAGCTTAATGAAAACACACAAGGAGTAAAAAAATAAATAAAATAAAACAACCTCTGTTCACCGCACAAATAGCCAGTAATCAAAATCACGTACCACAATGAGAATTAACAAAATGTTCCAAAAGTAGTCCACTTTTATTAGCCAGGGTCCATACTCAGACCAACCTGAGTAAATTCATACATAGAGGCTACGCTGAGTCATTCAACAAGTTATCCACAAACTTCTTGGCCTCTACCGGAGATTCAAATGAGAGCTTGCGTCTGTTGTAATGCAGCATCAATTTCGCTGGAAAACGCAGGGACCATTTCAACCCAGCCCGCAGAGCTTTCGTGACCGAACTACAAACCCGATTCCCAAAAAGTTGGGACACTGTAAAAATTGTGAATAAAAACAGAATGCAATGATGTGGAAGTTTCAAATTTTAATATTTTATTCAAAATATAACATTGTGACATTGTGCAAACATTTTGACATGTCAAATGTTTAAACTGAGAAAATGTATACTTTTAAGGGAAAAATAAATTGATTTTAAATTTCATGGCATCAACACATCTCAAAAAAGTTGGGACAAGGCCATGTTTCCCATTGTGTGGCATCCCCTCTTCTTTTTCTAACAGTCTGCAAACGTCTGGGGACTGAGGAGACAAGCTGCTCAAGTTTAGGAATAGGAATGTTGTCCCATTCTTGTCTAATACAGGCTTCTAGTTGCTCAACTGTCTTAGGTCTTCTTTGTGGCATCTTCCTCTTTATGATGCGCCAAATGTTTTCTATGGTGAAAGATCTGGACTGCAGGCTGGCCATTTCAGTCCCCGGATCCTTCTTCTACGCAGCCATGATGTTGTAATTGATGCAGTATGTGGTCTGGCATTGTCATGTTGGAAAATGCAAGGTCTTCCTGAAAGAGACGACGTCTGGATGGGAGCATATGTTGTTCTAGAACTTGGATATCCCTTTCAGCATTGATGGTGCCTTTCCAGATGTGTAAGCTGCCCATGCCACACGCACTCATGAACCCCATCCCATCAGAGATGCAGGCTTCTGAACTGGCGCTGACAACAACTTGGGTTGTCCTTGTCCTCTTTAGTCCGGATGACATGGCGTCCCAGTTTTCCAAAAAGAACTTCAAATTTTGATTAGTCTGACCACTGAACAGTTTTCCACTTTGCCACAGTCCATTTTAAATGAGCCTTGGCCCAGAGAAAACGCCTGCGCTTCTGGATCATGTTTAGATATGGTTTCTTTTTTGACCTATAGAGTTTTAGCCGGCAACGGCGAATGGCACGGTGGATTATGTTCACGACAATGTTTTCTGGAAGTATTCCTGAGCCCATGTTGTGATCTCCATTACAGTAGCATTCTTGTATGTGATGCAGTGCCGTCTAAGGGCCGGAGATCACGGGCATCCAGTATGGATTTCTGGCCTTGACCCTTACGCACAGAGATTGTTCCAGATTCTCTGAATCTTTGGATGATATTATGCACTGTAGATGATAACTTCAAACTCTTTGCAATTTTTCTCTGAGAAACTCCTTTCTGATATTGCTCCAGTATGTTTGGCCGCAGCATTGGGGGAATTGGTGATCCTCTGCCCATCTTGACTTCTGAGAGACACTGCCACTCTGAGAGGCTCTTTTTATACCCAATCATGTTGCCAGTTGACCTAATAAGTTGTAAATTGGTCCTCCAGCTGTTCCTTATATGTACATTTAGCTTTTCCGGCCTCTTATTGCTACCTGTCCCAACTTTTTTGGAATGTGTAGCTCTCATGAAATCCAAAATGAGCCAATATTTGGCATGACATTTCAAAATGTCTCACTTTCAACATTTGATATGTTATCTATATTCTATTGTGAATAAAATATAAGTTTATGAGATTTGTAAATTATTGCATTCCTTTTTTATTCACAATTTGTACAGTGTCCCAACTTTTTTGGAATCGGGTTTGTAAATGCTCGTCGGGTAATCAGGTAAGATATGAATCTGCTTTCCTTTATATTACAGAGGATTAAGTCTTTATCCCGATCATTGTGGACCTGTGCAATAATGGTACGAGGTCTCTGGCCTTCAGACGGCTTGGGTAACAGCGCTCAATGCGCTTGGTCAATCTTCACAGGTTTGGGGAAGTTGTCTCAGCCGAAAAGCTCGGTAATCAGGTCCGAGATGAACACCGAAGGGCGCCCTCGCTCCTCACTTTCACTTATTCCCACAAATTTTATATTCAGCCTCCGGGAGCGTCCTTCCAAGTCGTTCAGTTTAGCCCAGAGAGATTTGTTTTCCGCACGCAAATCTTCACACAATTTTTCAACCTCTCCGAGGAGTAAATCAGTACCAGTCAGGGCACCTTCTAACTCCACAATTTTTTGTTTAACACCGGCCTGATCTGACTGCAGGTTAACCAGCGTAGCATCAAACGTATCCAAGCGAGCACTTAATGCGGTCATCTTGTAGAGGACTTCAACTTTTTCAAATCATCCCTTTGGGCACCGATTGTGGCAAGTATCGCATTCACATTTCCCTGAGAGATAGAATCACCTGGGTTGACGTCCTCCTTAGTTGCAACAGTTTTTGAAGATTTCTTAGACGCCATTTTTTATCAAATGAGTTCTTTCAAAATAACGAAAGTCGCCTTGAGCGCAGTTAAATTTCACAAAATACTCAAAACAACTGACTAAAATTAACTTTCAGGAAGTCATTATCGACCGAGAAGTGGATAGACGGTACGTTACAAAAACATTCAAAATGTAACGTCGGCGGAGAGGAGCTCAGAAAATATATATATGCCTATATATAGCCTAGATTTTATGATATAATCCAAATGAAAACCGATCTGGCGGGAGGAAGAAGCTCTACTGCTTGCTGAATTAGTCGAACAGCAATTTAAAAAAAAAATTTTTTTAATAAAAGGCAAGTTCATGATTCACGGAGCTGTGGATGGCATTCATATTTGCATCATGGTGTAGCCGGAACAGTCTGCACTTCGCTGATTACTGCGTTGTGTTCTGGTGCACTGAAGACAGGACACTGATGTTCCTTATCTTCAATCAGAATCAGCCTAACATAAGAAATAGGACAACTGAAACATCACAAGATGATAGAATCACGAGCGCTAGCATACAGCAAAACAAAACACAAGGTTAGCTATGTTAGCAATCTCTTTAAGCTCTCAAAACAGCAAAGTTCTCGACACATCTCGAATAAATGTATATGCATTCATCATAAAATATACACACGTTACCATGTGCACTAAAACTAAAGTCAAAACAGGTATATTTCAAGTTTATGAAATGTCCACAACACCTGCACCCTTCTGTTCAAACCTCCCACTCCAAGTGGGACTTGAACATGGGTCCACCGGCATGAGAGTCGGACGCTCTAACAAGGAGGGTAAAGGCTGCGACCTCTAGCATCAGCCGCTAGAGCATCTCTTGAGATCAGAGGAGTGAGGTTTACTCACACAGCGACTACTAGCTGGCCTCCGTTACACTCACCCCCCTAAACCGCACTCCCATCCGGGTCACTGCACCAAAGATGTAACCCTCTTCGTTGGTGTGCTCCCCCAAATGTCTCTGCGTTGTGTGATGTATGATGAATAGGGAGGACACCAAGATCGATAGTGTCACATCAGTGAAGCTTTTTATTCTGCTTTCTTTATCCACATCCACCACTATTCACAAGGAAAGAGAATGATATACTGTGTTAATACAATGCAAACCCCATAGCTGTAGCTAATCAAACATGTGGATGCAAACTAAGATAAACTACAACACATGATAAATAAAGATAGATGAACAACCTTGAAAACAATACAAAATACAGAAAATATACTCCACTGCATGGAATCTACAACACATGAAATAATATAAAAATACAAAACCATCGAATAAAAAAATATGCACATATACATTTGTAAACATCTTTAAAATAAATATATGTCTCCAAATAACATGGATGGACAAAATAGTCAAATTTAACAGATGACAGATAACACACAAGGAAAGAGTATTATGAACAAACAAAAGCTCCACCCATGTAAAGAGGGGCTCACTCATACAATGAAACACTCACAAAACACAGCTCCCCCCTAAGGCAATGAGAACATATTACAGCTTCCTTACATCTACATTGACTCTCTCTGTCAAGTAGAAAGCACACTGAAAAAGGAACACAGAAATTCAGTATATGACCACCACTCTAGCCTCTATCCAATAGAGGGAGTACTTACACAACAAATAACTCTCCCAATACCTATACCATAAAATGAAAGAATTGAAGATTGAATCTTGAATCTTGAATCTTGATCTAGAAAATTTACACACAAAATAGAAAATGAAAGGTTGAAAAAACCACCTCACAACCCAGCTGACTACTACAACCGCAAAGGCCACAATATGAAGTTTTGGGATGTCAACATCGGCTGGCCTGGGAGGGTTCATGATGCCCGCATGTGCTCAAATTCGTCCTTTATGAACGAGGGCA
This sequence comes from Paracanthobrama guichenoti, assembly GCA_018749465.1. Classification (NCBI taxonomy): domain Eukaryota; kingdom Metazoa; phylum Chordata; class Actinopteri; order Cypriniformes; family Gobionidae; genus Paracanthobrama; species Paracanthobrama guichenoti. The sequence continues at coordinate 22,713,645 of CM031949.1, read as the reverse complement.
GAATGGAACGCTATTGCCAGGATTGCAAGAAACCATTCAGGGTGTGGCGGTACCTCTGGTGACACTAGGAGATGCCGTGTATCCACTGCTACCATGGCTAATGAAGCCATACCCAGAGGGCAGAGGGATAACACCGGAACAATCTGTTTTCAATCACTGCTTGAGTCAAGCCAGAATGACTGTGGAAAGGGCTTTTGGACACTTGAAATGAAAGATGGGGGTCCCTACTGAAGCGATGTGATTATCACGTCACCTTAGTCAGTGACATCTCCGCCTGCTGTGTCCCGAGTCACAATGAAGAATACATTGGCAATGAAGATGAAGATTATGATGAAAGACCAGACCCTGCAGGCCGTGTCATTGGTGGTGACAGTGGGGCAAATGTTAGGAATGCATTATGTTCTCATTTTTTAAATCTGTAGGTATGTACATTATTTTGGCACTTGCAGTCTTCACATTGCATTATTGCTTGTTCTGTCGTGAAACACAATCAGTATTGCCTGTTATGTTCAGCAACCAACTGCAGTAAAGGTATCATTATTTTACTAAAGTTTATTGGTGAAATAGTTGTGTTGATCTTGTTCTGTTCATAACTACATCGCACTTCAGTATGTAAGGGAGAGATGACATTTGATCAACATTTATTATAGAAAAATAAAATAACTTTAACAATGTTGAATAACACTTTATGGAATAAACTTTGGTGCTAAAGACATATTGCAGACTCAAACAATAATAGACATTGACTAGGAGAATATGGCTCTTTTGAGACACACTTTCTGCATAAATGTTTTTCTTTTTCAGCTCCAAACAGACTTGGCCATATAAAATATAACTCAATACAGCTATAGGTCAAATGAAAAGTAAAACCACAGCATCATAAATACAGCATACAAATTACTGAGTATAAACAAACAAGTGCTGAGTGCTGTTGAGTAAAACAAATTAGAACTGCATAACTGCATACCTGAAAAGAGTGCCATTCTCCCTCTGCTGTCTCCTGTCTGCGTTGTTGAACTCATCCTACAGCCTCTTGTACTCCTGAATTTGTCCTTCGCATTTGTCGATGCACCACTTTTTCTCATGGCAACTCGCGCCTTTGTATATTGCTGCCGCAGTTTCTTTATCTTCAGGTGGCATTGCTCCCCCGTCCTCTCATACCCTCTCTCTCTCTCTCATCCTCTCTGAAAATACGTGGAAAGTGTCTGCATTTTTGTGCGTTTTTTTCCAGTTGACTTCTTATGTCGTCAGACCATATTTCAATTAAAGACCTTGTCTCCTCCTCTCCCCATGTGCTACCACGGCTCATTTTTCCTGCTATCTTCTGTTGTTTAGGGTACGCAGGAACCACAGGAACTTCCTGTAAATGGTCTGAAAGTCCAAACCATACAGAAAATGCTTTCACACTAAAACGAGACTACCTCTTTTCGTCAGACCAAATTTCATCTGTTTGGTCAATTCTGTCAATTTTGGCCATAAGAATGGCACACCGATACCATCAACCATGCTGTTAGCGCCAAACCAATCTAACTTCTTCTGTCATTAACTTGCTGATATACCCAAGCAATAGGCGCAATACTCCCCCTGGTGTTTTTACGAGAACGAGAACCGTAACATTTTTATGGTATTGGTATCGACTACTGGGATTTTGGTGGCATCCCTACTGCAGTGCATGCTGGGTACTACCAATCAAAACTCACCCATGGCTCCCAGCATGCACTGCGGCATTAATAAATTTGAGTTTATCTGTTTATCTGAGTATTTTATTGATTGTCACCATTGTTGAGATTCAAGTGCTGATTATTGATGTCTGTGTGTGTCTAAGTAATGCTGTAGATGAAAACTCTTTGTGGACTAAATATTTAAGAAAATCCTTCATATTATTTGATTACCACTACACTGCTAGATCTCATGCCGTAGAATCACATGGCTACCATTATACTGTAATTTTGTAAAATATTGTAAAAACTATTGTATTGTATATTGCAATTATATTGAAATATTGTATTGCTTTCCTGTAGCTCAAACGATAAGAGCGTGGCGCTAGCAATGCCAAGGTCATGGGTTCGATTCCCAGGGAAAGCAAGAACTGACAAAATGTAAAAATGTGTACCTTGAATGCAATGTAAGTTGCTTTGGATAAAAGCGTCTGCCAAATGCGTAAATGCAAAATGTAAAATTATGAATAACACCAATTTAACAACATATCCCCTGTACAACCAGAGCATTAGACTCTGAATGAGCTCAGTGTTTCAGGCCACTACATGATGATTATGTCATCATAAATAAATAGCCAATATCACCTGATAACAAATGCGCTTCATTCAGATACAGCAGCCAAAAAACTACTACAGTCAAGGGTCAAGCACTGTCATTATCATCAGGTGTTCATCCTTAATGGTCAATCATCACTTAATGATCTCATTAACTTCAACACTGCTTCAATGGTATTTTAACTTAGTAGTGAGCACACACATTTAACCCATTTAACATGGGTCCTTTGTTGCTGAGCTCAGATTAGTTGCTCCAATTTACTAGGAGTAACATTTCCTTTGGATTCAATATCAAGGGAAAAGTTTCAGGCGGGGAAAATCCATGGGTTGCAAGTTTATGCACATAGAATTGTGCCGCAGTGCTGTATGGCAAGGAGCTCTCCGCACAAATCACCTGGAGATCACAAATCAAGCTGGGTGGCTCGCCACTTCCTTCCAGAAGAAAGTATTCAAGGAGGAACCAAAAACCTGGCCTTATTATTAGTATTGGCTTCAGCAGAAACTGGGGGAGGAGCCGCTTGATGCAAATAAAGTATCCAGGTAAAGGGACCCGCCCCAGACTCTAGAGTGTCACCAGTCCTAATCCAATCAGCATAACAGTGTCATTCAAATGCATAGGTGCTAATCCAATCGCTCTGACAGTATTGCCCATACCTTGTAGCTTGAATGTAATTTAACTGCTTTATCTTATGAGTAGCTTCCCCCGATACTGGGAGTAACTGCGTACAAATTTCATTGGCTACTGTCGTAGAAACATTTGAATATTCATAAACTGAAAATAAAAACTGAGTGTAACAGAGGATGACGTACATGGGATGGGACTCAGGTTGAAGTGATGGATTTTCCCAAATCAGACTGTGATTGATAATTTATTCAACATATCATGCAATTAATTAGATTAAAATGTTTAATAAATTGACACCTCTAGTTTATGCTTTCACCTAATTTACCCAGGGTGGTTATGTCCCATACAGCAGCTTTAATGCTGTATATTTTTTGTTTATTAAATGCTTTACACAGCCTTCCATGCAAACCACTCTTGCTGCTCAGATAACATGTCACAGATGGAATAAAAGCTCTCGAGGTTTTCCAGTCTGTCAGCACAGTCTTTTTATTCAAAATTATGCACTTTATGCAAACACAAACAAAAACTGGAAGATGCAATGTCTGATTTACACAACATGAGGGAGAAGCTAAATAACCATACGGTATAAAATCTCTCTGGAAATTAAATGATTGAAATGATAAGAAGTGTGTTTATGTGTGCATTTTAACAGACTAAAATATCAGGCATAAACAAACGAACATGAATAAGGATCATTAGGCAATAAGGATGCTGAAAATAACTTTATCTATTAAATCTACTTTAAAACCCAAACACCCGAAAGTTTTTAGAAATGCAATGTTTTTATTCATGTTTTGAGTCACACAATGACTCAGAAACACTAAATAAAAAGTAATGATGTATTTTATGTTGCGCTTTTATTTAGAAATATCTTGTCTTTGATTTTAAAGTCCTTTTCCCCCTTCATGTTGATTGTGCTCATCTGCTAGTTTAGCTATAGCGTATTCTTTGCTTGATGAATGCTCGATTAAACTACCTCCAGATTCATGTGGAAACAGCATTTCTTGGCTCTGCGATTATTGACTGGAATGATAATATTTTCACATGAAAACAAATGCAGTCGTAATAATAAAAAGCTGACAGTTTCTGTTACAATGACGATATTCAATTTATTTCAGATTTGCAAATCCTCTTGTGATAATTTTTTCAGCCATTGTGTTGAGAAGATATTTTCTGTACTCATTTCCATCTGCAGTCTGGTCACATCGTCTTCCACAAATTATGGAAATCATGATGAGCATAGCATCTGTAAAACCGTAAAACCATCTTCCATCGTAAAAAATATATTTAAATTATGGCACATGCTCTCAATGCTGAACAGTTAATTCATGCGTTCATGACCTCAAGGCTAGATTACTGTAATGCTTTACTGGGTGGTTGCCCTGCTCGCTTAATAAACAAACTCCAGCTGGTCCAAAACGCAGCAGCTCGAGCTCTTACTAGAACCAGGAAGTATGACCATATTAGCCCGGTTCTGTCAACACTGCACTGGCTCCCTATTAAACATCGTATAAATTTTAAAATCTTGCTTATTACTTACAAAGCACTAAATGGTTTAGCTCCCCAGTACTTGAGCGAACTCTTAACGCATTATACTCCATCACGTCTATTGCGGTCTCAAAACTCTGGCCAGTTGATAATCCCTAGAATATCAAAATCAACTGCAGGCGGTCGATCCTTTTCCTATTTAGCGCCTAAACTCTGGAACAGTCTTCCTAGCATTGTTCGGGAAGCAGACACACTCTGTCAGTTTAAATCTAGACTAAAAACGCATCTCTTTACTATGGCTTACACATAAAACATTATCAATCTCTATTATTCAAATCAGTAAATGATTGTTAGGCTGCATTAACTAGGTCAGCCGGAACCGGGAACACTTCCCATAACACCTGATGTACTCGTTACATCATAAGAAGAATGGCATCTACGCTAATGTTAGTCTCTCTGTTTATCCCGAGGTTTACTGCAGTCAACCGGATCCGGGCCGTATCCACACCAGATGGTAGACCTGCGCTAGACACGACCACAATGCAGTCTGAAGTGTTAGCAGAGACCGTGTCAACTAGACTCTCTGTACAGATGAAAACGTTATCCAAATTATCGGAAACATCTAAAAATGCTGTACAATGCAGACAAGTAATTTGGGAGTCATTTTGAAAAGAAAAACAACACGCTCAGCACACAACACGTATTCAAGCATGCTTGCCTATAGACTAAACACGTAATGCTTACGTGCATGCCGTCACCATTCTCACAGATTTGCCTTTTTTTGAAGTTTACACGAAGATGATAATGGTATCGTTTCAAAACTATTTCAATGTTTGCGTTCTCCTGCCACCAGGCATTGTTGCCCTGCAGATGATCGGCCGGAATGCACTGAGAGTTTTCTATTTTGTCTGAAAATGGTGTTGTGTAAGTGGCACCGAAGTTAATAACTAATGATTTTTACTAAGGAAATGAATCAAACAAAAACTTAATTTAGCTGGACAATAACTTTTTTTCTAGAGCTGATGTACAGCCAAAACAATCTCTCTTCCATTAATCTCCTGTTATCACTGTGAAGCTGCTTTGAAACAATCTGTATTGTGAAAAGTGTTGTATAAATAAAGGTGACTTGACTCGACATGAGATTCACTATGAGGTTTAAAAACACTTGAATTCTGATGATACAATTGATAGTTTGTATTGTTGATTGATTGTTTGAAGCCTTGAAACTTGCACATCAACTCAATTGCCAGTAATTATAGTTTATAAAGTAATAAATACAATATTACAGTTTTGTTGCTCTGGGTTTGTTTTATTTCACTCCTATTCATGTGAGTAGGCCTAAGTGTAAATTCAAAATGTAAATCAGTGTCTGTTTTCATACTAAAACACTTTGCATCTGAGAGGACAGGTTTTTGCATGCGTGATAAAGTACAAATCAAGACTAAAAACTGATTCAATGAGAGGAAAGCAGAAGTGAAAAGAAACAGCATTTTCTGGGTGTAAGTTAAACCTCTTTGGTCCATTTGAAAGGAGTTTTTGGTTTTGGTTAAATCAATGTTATTGGCCTTTTGTGATTTTAACATCATGCTGTTGTTATAACATGAAGATCTCATTGAATTAACTCCTTTTGTCTACGTAACCCTGAGGCAGAAATATTGAATCACTGAGATTTACTTTCAGAGACAACATTGAAACACTTCATCACAGAGTGAAAATTACAGGTAAACATGTTTTGACTAATCCTTCAGGGGTGGAGAGAGTAGTTTGATCGCTCTGAATTAAAACATGATTTTTAATATAGGCATTTGTACGGAGCCCTTAAAGGGACATGGTGGTGGAAACACCATGTTTACATTTCACTGCTGGTTGTATATTCTGTATATAACTGTGTATGTGACAAATAAAACTCTTGAATCTTGAAAAAAATATATATGGGATGGGAGGAACATTTTTGTTTTCAAAGTTTAAATGTCCCGCTAGCAGTGTTTCAGACAGGTTCATAGAGTTTTATTTTTAACTTGGACATAAGTATAAAGAAATACAGTCAGTGCATAACTCGAGGTGTTCAGTAAAGTTGGCAATATATTCACAGATTCAAACTTCCCGGATCAATAACTCATGAGCTAAACATTGTTAAAACACAAATTACAACTTTTTTCCAAACATAGTAATGTATACAACAAGCTACAACCTAATTTTCCAAAAAATGAGCCCTCCTCTGCACTGGATGAATACAAATAAATAATGCTCAGCTGAGACATTCACATTGTTGAAAATAAATAAGTACATTCCTTGCTTTAGGATCCTTTGGAAGTTAAATCTTATTTTAGTCCAGTGATCCTGTATCGCTCTTCTCTTCTCGTCATCTCACTAACACGCCAGTGGGCGGAGCCAAAGTTGCAATGATGAAGTAAGCGTTGGTCTTTCACCATCTATGACATCAAGTCACTCTCTGGGCTTGGTTACAATACAAGCTGTTTTTGAACTAATGAGAGAGTTTTCAGTTCTGAAACTTACAGGATATTCTTAAAGGTTATCACTTATGTGTTACAACCCTGGCTCTAGGGATGCAACATAAATGACACAAAAACAGAAATCTACTAATCAAAAGAAAATGTATTAAATATAAAAAGAGAAAGGGGACTGTAGAGACAAAAACACTGCTACTGCTGTGCTGGCTGCAAGACGAGAGAGAGAGAGCATGTGTCCTAGATTTAAAATGGCTCCCTTCAGGTGACACCAATTACCCGGTCGATTGCAGGAGAGCTACCAGGGAAACGGCAATGAAACACAAATTAGAACACTCCCACATAACACTCCCTCCCTTAAAATGTTGCTATAGGATGACCCAGGACAAAATCAACAAATACATGAAATATAAACAAACACAAGCACTTACGACCTTGACAGAGCATCCGCCAAAACATTATCCTTCCCACAAATGTGGCGGACTGTTAGGTCATATCTCTGCAAAACAGTCTCCATCGCATTAAGCACTGGTTAAAGTTTCTCATGCTATGGAGGAACACACACTAGGGGATTATGATCAGTGTACACAATAAGTGAAACACTGGATGAAACATATAGATCAAAATGATTCAGTGCAAGAAAAAGGGCCAAAGCTTCCTTTTTGATTGTAGAATAATGCTTGTGTAAGGCCCGCTAAAATCACTCCAATGAGGGTAACGATCCGCGGTCGAAGGTCGCTGCACGTTCTGTGTTTTCAGCTGGGCAAAAGGATTTAATTCCAACTTATCTTTATCTGACTCCATTTTATCATAATTTCGAATTTAGGTTAAAATGCCAATTGGTTATTTGGTCATTTATATTTAATAGTTACCATTTAATTATTCTGTTTAATCCTTGGTTGAAATTATACCCGATCATAATCTACTAGAGATAATAATAGTTAATAATTCCAGAGTAAATCAGAATAGATCAAAATGTAACAATTTATTAACAGTCAGGTAAATGTATAACGGTGATTACATAATCAGTTCAAAGATAGTCCATACATAACATCAAATACTCTGAAGTAAAGAATGAAATATGGATACCTGACTTCTTAAAATTACATAACGCTGAGCATCTATAGGAGACACTCAGTGTTACGGGCTGACCGATATAAGAGTTCCAGCCCTAACCCTTTCTGAAACATCTCCTTAAATATCAGACCAAGATGCAAAACTTTCAAATGTAAACACGTGTTAACAATAGGAATTTAAATTGAATCTCTCTCCCATATGCCTGTATTGTTAGAAGACCAAATGGCCGACAGCCACACCCACTGTATTTAGCAAAATGTCTCTAAACTTCTTAAAACCTTTATTATTTTCTTGTTTACTTCTGTGGGGATGAGATCTTTGTACCAATCGCAGTGAGACATTTCAAACGATATCAAACATGTATAATATTGTATTATGAGAATTCATATTAAACCATATAGATTTTGATGGTGAAATCTGGAGGAGGAAAGGGGGAAGAGGCAGTGAAAAGAAAGGCATGTAAATTAAAGTCATTCTTAGATGATTCAGTCAGCATGACGTCGTCTCCGATGGGGATGCTAAATGAATGAGTGAGTTTAGATGCTAATTTCCTTTATTTTCTCAGATAGTCTTTGTTCCTCAACCAGACATTCTGGCATTATTCAAGTTTTCCTAGTCTTTCACTTGTGATGGATATCAAATTTCTTTGGAAAAAAAAGCACACAGGATGCTCAATTCCCACTGAATCATCTTGGAGAAGAACAGCACCCACACCGAAATCACTGACATCCACAGCTAGCTTGAAAGGTCTGTTAAAATCAGGGGCGGCAAGAACAGGACAACTGCTCAACAATGCGTTCAGACTGTCAAAGGACACCTGACATAACTCAGTCCAAACAAAAGGAACCTTGGGACTAAGCAGGTTAGTTAAAGTTGTAGCAACAGTGGCAAAATTTCTGCAAAAACTCCAATAGTATCCTGCCATACCCAGGAAACATTTTAGTTCCCGCCAAGATGGTACAGCGAAATTCACAATGGCCTCCACTTTTGCTCCTGCTGGAGACACATGACCATGGCCAACAACTTTGCCCAAGTAAGTTACTGTTGCCTGCCCAATCTCACATTTGGAGAGGTTCGGTGTCAAATTTGCAGCCTTTAACCACTTGAACACATCCCCAAGCTGGGTCAAGTCCTGAGACCAGGTAGAACTATAAATAACCAAATCATCAAGGTTCACCTCACATCCTGCAACTCCTTCCAACAGCTTATTCACCAGATGCTGGAAAGAGGCAGGTGCATTTTGCATTCCAAATGGCATAACGTTATAATGGCAGAAGTTATCTGGCATCACAAAAGCAGAGATCTCACGGGCTTGCTGGCTAAGTGGAACCTGCCAGTAGCCTTTCAAAAGATCTAACTTTGAAACAAAGGATGCAGAACCAACTTGATCAGTGCAGTAGTCATCTAGCCGTGGAAGAGGATAGGAGTCAGGCCTAGTAATGGCATTTAGCTTACGAAAATCATTACAAAACTGAAAGAAACCATCATGCTTCTCAACTAGTAAACATGGTGAACTCCAAGCACTAGAAGTCGGTTCAGCTATGTTATGTTCTAACATATACTCTACCACTTTGCACAAAAGCTGGTGTTTAACAGGGTTCACCCTATATGGGTGTTGCTTAATAGGGTTAGTTTGACCTACATCAATATCAAGCTCAAAAAGGTGAGACATAAAATTAGACCCTTGATCGAACTGAACAACTCTTGGTAGTCCAAACAATGTGAAAAACTTAAGGGCCTTGGAAATGGCAGAGACTGTGACCTTTTGCAAAGGGACAGCTTCAGGAAGTCTTGTGGCGGCATACATAACTGTGAGATATCAATAGATTATAGATTGATATTGATTAACTGACTTGGTACAGGGAAGAGGTCCAACACAATCAATCAAAACATGCTCAAATGGCTCTCCAATGACAGGAATAGGATGTAGTGGAGCTGCAGGAATAGACTGGTTAGGACTGGACTGGTTACAACCTGACAAATATGACATGATGTACAATACTGAGCCACATCGGACCTTACCCCAGGTCAGACAAAATGCATTTTGCTCAAGTATCAACTGTTCACGAGTTCCCCTGCCAAGTTCATGTCACCTTGGGCCATGAAAGTATCATAAAGTGGTATCACAGATTTACTGTTGGAAGATTTGTCTTCAAAATGCCTCTTAGCCGACATTGCATGAGTAGTTACACAAACAGGAAAAGATTCTGGAAATGCCAATGCAACTTCATCTGGACCATCTGATTAGGACAGTAGAGGTTACTTCAGGGACAGCTAGCACTTTCCCACCAGCTAAATCATTCCCTAGAATAAAGGACACACCATCTATGAGAATCTGGGAACAAAGTGCAACAACATCATCCCCAGAGATTAAATCTGATTGGAGATTAATGCTATGTAAAGGCATAGACAAAAATCCTCTACCAAAACCTTTGACAATTACCTCTGACTTTTCATTGAAGGTAAAGACATCACGTAAAATCACAGATTGAAAAGCTCCAGTATCTCTCCAGATCTTGATTTTGACACACAAAACGAACTAACTCATCTTTCTTTCATGAAACATTAGCAACTGAAGAAGCCAGAGGAACTTGGGAAAGGACTTACAAATGCTACAGTCTATGCAGATTTCTGTTTCTTCCCGGACGAGTCCCCATTATGTTACAACCCTGGCTCTAGGGATGCAACATAAAGGACACAAAAACAGAAATCTGCCAATCAAAAGAAAGTTTAAAAAGGGGGACTGTAGAGACAAAAACACCTGAACACCTCCGGAGCAGATTATGTTCAGAGAGTGAGTTGCCATGGTTACTTACATACCCTGAAAGTTACCTCTGTTTTTGGAACCGTTGAGGTTATCCGCTAACTTACTCTTAAACATACCCAGGTATGTCACATAACCTGCTTTCTGGAATACCCCCCTGGTAAGTAGCACATTTATTTATTGTTATTTTATTGTGAGATTTTGCCTCACGTCCCACAATTGCTGTACCCCTTCTAGCCACAACTCTTCTTCTCCATTTTTAGTGTATTTCTGTGGCAGAATTACAGCGCCACACACTGGCCTGGCATGTATACTACATCGTTTTGAGTCGGTTTCAGTGCTCTCGTGTGTATGCAGATATTTCTTGAAATGAAAAAAAAAAAAGATTGGATAGGGAAAACTCTGGCTTCGTGTGGACGGGGCCTCAGTTCATGATCCCTTTAACAATGTTTAGCTCACGAGTTATTGATCCGGGAAGTTTGAATCGGTGAATACATTGCCAACTTTACTGAACTCCTTGAGTTATGCACGGACCGTATTTCTTTATCCTTAAGTCCAAGTTCAAAATAAAACTCACTGAACCGCTCCATTGTTAATGTAGTTTTGTTTTTACCCAGTTATCAAGTGTTGCTTTAATAAGTGTTTGTTTTTCTCATAGGTGTCTCATCATGAGGAACGGGTTACAGTTTCTGCTTTTCTTAGGTTAGTTCAGGGTTTTGGTAAATGTGTTAATTTCTTGTTTAAGGTGATTTTCCCATCCAAATAGCAACCCAGCTAACAGGGAGTGTTCTCTCAATGTTATGAACAAATGTTCTTAGTTTTTTGGTCTTTAATGTCTATTTTGCAGAAACATTTTGGTTGCATGTTCGTCTAACACTTTGTAAATGTTGATACTTGTTTTGGAATGTACAGAGAAAAGTCAAATGTAACGTTTCCATAATGTTTGAAGAATGATAAAACGGAATGTTCCCTTTAAATTTAAATGTTTTGAACATGGTAAGAGAACATTCAGAAATAACGGTTTCATAACCTAAAGCAGAACATATTTTTGTTCTAGCTTAGGAAAAGGGGTGAATATAATTGTGACGACTTTTCAATCGCCGGTACAGGCTCACACTTGGACAGCAATGATTTAAGCGTTTTATTGGGCTGACAACAAAAATAACTCAACAGCATCAAGTGCACCCAAAACTTAAAGGCTTTTCAGCAGTCTCTTGTGGTGGTGCCACGATCGCCCACTTCTCTCTCTCTGGGCCCGGCTTTTATCCCATCTCTCGAGTCACTGCAAAATGTTTACACCTGTTAGATCTCGTTAACAGAGGCGTGTTTCCTTAACCATTAGCCCTCCCAAGACTCCTCCTCCGCCTGCAGCAGCCTCTAGACCACGCCCCGCCTGCCACATACCCCCACCGCCCGACTCAGGTGGAGCCATTGGAGCGGCGCGTGGTCCGAACAGAGGGTGAAAGCCCGTCCCAAAAGGTAGTACCGGAGGGTGAGGACCGCCCACTTGGACCGCTAAACATTCCCTCTCAATCGTGCTGTACTTCGTCTCTCTCATTGAGAGCTTTCGACTAATGTACAGCACGGGGCGCTCCTCCCCCCTCCACCACCTGGGACAACACGGCTCCCAGCCCCCTGTCCGACGCGTCTGTCTGCAAGACAAAAGGGAGAGAAAAGTCAGGAGAGTGTAACAATGGCCCACCACACAGTGCAGCCTTTATACAGGTGAAAGCCTGTTGGCACTGCTCCATCCATTGGACCGGATCAGGGGCTCCCTTTTTAGTGAGATCAGTCAAGGGACTGGTGACATCCGAAAACTTGGGTACGAACCGCCTATAGTAGCCAGCCCCAAGAACGGTCTCACCTCCTTCTTGGTCTTGGGACGCGGGCAGGCCGCAACAGCAGCGGTTTTCTCAATTTGGGGCCGCACCTGCCCATGACCCAAGTGGAACCCCAGATACCGTACTTCCACCCGCCCAATTGCACACTTCTTTGGGTTGGCCGTGAGCCCCGCCCTGCGCAACGACCTCAGGACCGCCCTCAGATGCTGCATATGCCGCTGCCAATCATTACTATAGATAATAATATCATCCAAGTAAGCAGCGGCATACGCTTGATGGGGCCGTAAGATGCGGTCCATGAGGCGCTGAAATGTAGCGGGAGCCCCGAACAACCCTAATGGAAGCGTGACGAATTGGTGTAAACCAAACGGAGTGGAGAAAGCAGTTTTTTCTCGGGATACTGGCGTTAGGGGGATTTGCCAATACCCTTTTGTTAAATCCAATGTCGAGTAAAATCGAGCAGTGCCTAACCGATCGAGCAGCTCGTCAACCCGTGGCATGGGATACGCATCAAACTTTGAAACCGCGTTTACCTTACGGTAATCCACACAGAATCTGGTCGAGCCATCAGCCTTCGGAACCAAGACTATTGGGCTGGACCAGTCACTGTGGGACTCCTCAACTACCCCCATGTCTAGCATGGCCTCTAATTCTTCCCGAACTATTTTCTTTTTGTGTTCAGGTAACCGATAGGGTCGGGATCGTACCACCACCCCGGGGGTCGTCTCTATGTGGTGCTCAAGGAGATTCGTGCGGCCGGGCAAAGGGGAAAACACATCGGCAAAGTCCTGCTGCAACTGACTCACGTCGGCCAGCTGGTCAGACGAGAGGTGCGGCCCACAGGGGACCGGAACTACGGACTCGGGTTTTACGGTTGGTTCCGGCCCCAGCTCGTCCCTCTCTCTCACTGTCGTGGCCAACTGCACCGACCCCACCTCTCTCCACGGTTTTAGGAGGTTGACGTGGTAAATTTGATGTGTCCCCACCCTATCCGGCCACACAACCTCATAGTCAACATCCCCCACCCGCCGTGTGACCACGAAGGGCCCTTGCCACTTGATGAGTAATTTTGAGCTGGACGTGAGTAGTAAAAGGAGTACTTTCTCTCCCGGAGTGAACTCGCGTAGCCGGGTACCACGGTTGTAGAGTTGGCTTTGATGTTCCTGGGCCCGGAGCAAATTCTCCATTTTGAGCCGCCCCAGTGTGTGGAGCTTTGCTTTCAGGTCCAGTACATACTGAATTTCGTTTTTCGCGTTTGTAGGCCCGTCCTCCCAAACTTCCCTAAGGACGTCGAGTACCCCTCTGGGTCGACAGCCATAGAGAAGCTCGAAGGGGGAAAACCCTATGGAGGCTTGGGGGACCTCGCGCACTGCAAACAGAGGTTCCAACCAGCGATCCCAATTTTTTGCATCTTCGTGAACGAACTTACGAATCATATTCTTTAAGGTGCGATTAAATTGTTCCACCAGCCCATCGGTTTGAGGATGGTACACGCTCGTGCAAATGGATTTAATCCCCAATAATTCGTACAGTTCGCGTAGTGTGCGTGACATAAACGTTGTGCCTTGGTCGGTGAGGATCTCTCTCGGGATCCCCACCCGGGAGATAATGCGGAAGAGGGCGTCCGCAACACTCTTCGCCGAGATGTTGCGCAGCGCCACTGCCTCCGGGTATCGGGTTGCATAGTCCACGAGAACTAATGCAAAGCGATGCCCTCGTGCTGACCGTTCTAATGGCCCGATGAGGTCCATCCCGATTCTTTCGAAGGGGACCTCCATGAGCGGTAATGGGCGCAATGTCGCTTTTGGGGTGGCCGGGGGATTAACTAGCTGGCATTCGCGGCAGGCCGCACACCACCTGCGGACGTCCCCGCGAATGCCCGGCCAATAAAATCGGGCCATGATACGGTTGAGTGTCTTATCCTGACCCAAATGCCCAGCCATCGGATTGTGGCGGGCCGCCTGGAATAGCATTTCCCGACGGCCCTTCGGTACTAACAACTGGGTTATATCTTCCTTTGTCTGAGTGTCCTGCGTCACGCGATATAACCGGTCTTGGATTATTGCAAAATAGGGGTAGGAGAGGACACGCGTGGGGTCCGCGAGGTGACCATCAATGGATTGCACCTGGTCAAAAGCATGCCGCAGTGTCTCGTCCCGGGACTGCTCCAGGGGAAGTCCCCAAGGGGGGAAAAGGCCATAGGGCCCTCCCCTGACGGGCCCCGGGGCTGTCCCGGACGGACCTGGGGGTCACCTCGCCCGCCCCAGCGGTTCTCTCCCCAGCCTTAGCTTTGTCTTTGCAGGGGCCACCCTTAAACAACCCTCTTAATAGTATTGGAAATGGCCAATCTGTTCCCAAAATTACAGGGTGGCTGAGGTGGGGATTAACCGCCGCCTCCACTCTATGCTTTTGGTCCCCCAATTGAACTGTGACTGGAGCAAGTGGATATTCCCGAATCTCCCCGTGCACACACCTCACCTTTACCATACGGCTTGTATCCCATGCCCCGGCTTGCATCAGTCGTTGGTGGATAGAGGTTTGGTTACAGTATCCACCAAAGCCTGATAGGTATTTCCCCCGACCCTTACTGATACGTAATACTACCCGGCTCAACCGGGGGCGCTGGGTGGCGCCTCGGGGACCCGGATCAGCGTGTCCACCGCCATCGAGGCGCACTGATCCCGGAAATGTCCCGGCTCCCCGCAACGCCAGCAGAGCGGCCCAGACCTCTCCTCCACACTGGTGGCAGCAGAAACAGCCTCCTGCAGGTGAGACGAGAGAGGGGGGTTAGTAAAGGATACCGGGCCGGAGTCTGTTGTTGCCAAACGTGGGAGCGGCACGGGCCGGGCCACCGGGCCCCGGATATGGCGCCGCTGGGCAGGGATCGGCGAAGGGGCCCTTTGCCGGGTTCTCGGAGCCGGCAGCGGTCGACGTCCTTCCCGAGGCCTGGGAAGAGGGACAGAGGGAGAGGAGACAGGCAGAGACAGGGGAGGGGGGAAAGAGGGGAAAAAGGAAGGGCCATCGGCTGCCCCATAGGCGGCCAGGTGGTCCTCTGCCAGCTGGACCGCCTCCTTTAGAGTGGCGGTGGCACTGCACCCACTCCGCAGTGCATTTTGGAAGTTGTCGACAGTACTGCTCGAGAACGACCACCTCGATCACCCCATCGACGTCCCGGGGCTCCAAGAGCAGCCACTGCCGACATGCCCCCCGTAGGTGTTGGGCGAAGGCAAGGGGATCCGCCCTCCTGGAGGGTGAGGGACCGGAAACGCTGCCGGTGTTGTTCCGGGCTGCGCCCCACCCATTGCAGAATCGCCTTCTTTAAGTCTCCATAGCACAGCAGATACTGGGCCGGCAACTGCCGCGCTGCCAGCTGGGCATCTCCTGAGCGCAAGGGGATCAGTCGAACGGCCCACTCCCCCTCTGGCCAGTGGCACGCCCCGGCCGTGTGCTCAAACAGTTCAATAAACGCCTCAGGGTCGTCCCCCGGCCCCATTTTCTGCAGGGGCACCTGGGGCGGTGAGTGGCTCCTGGAAGATGAGGTGGGCGCAGCACCGGTGTTCAGAGCGTCGCGCAGCAGTCGGCGATCCTCTTGTTGGAGCTCCATCAGGGCCTGGAACTTCCTGTGGTGTTCCTCCCTGATCTCCAGAAGGGCCTGGTGCTGTGCGTGGTGAAGGTTGGCAAGGGATTTCACCACTTCCACCAAAGGCAGCAACTCCATACTTCCCACCGTCAGTTCCTTGGGTGTGTCCCAGGTTTCGGCACCACTGTGACGACTTTTCAATCGCCGGTACAGGATCACACTTGGACAGCAATGATTTAGGCGTTTTATTGGGCTGACAACAAAAATAACTCAACAGCATCAAGTGCACCCAAAACTTAAACAAAGGCTTTTCAGCAGTCTCTTGTGGTGTTGCCACGATCGCCCACTTCTCTCTCTCTGGGCCCGGCTTTTATCCCATCTCTCGAGTCACTGCAAAATGTTTACACCTGTTAGATCTCGTTAACGGAGGCATGTTTCCTTTCCCACCAAGCTAACCTCCAAACTCCTGGATCTCGGCCTGAATCCTTCTCTCTGCCACTGGATTGAGGACTTCCTCACTGGCAGGCCTCAGGTGGTGAGAATAGGCCAGTCCACCTCCACCTCCATCACCCTGAGTGTGGGAGCTCCACAGGGCTGTGTCCTGAGCCCCCTGCTCTACTCTCTCTACACGCATGACTGTTTGTCCACACACAGCTCCACCTCTATCATCAAATTTGCTGATGATACTGTTGTCCTGGGCCTCATTTCCAACAACAATGAGACGGCATACTTGGACGAGGTGGAGCATCTAACATCATGGTGCCAGGACAACTGTCTCTCTCTGAATGTTGGCAAGACCAAAGAAATGATTGTGGACTTCAGGAAGAGACAGCAACGGACATACTCCCCCTCATGATCAGCGGGTCACCAGTAGAGAGAGTGAGCAGCTTCAAGTACCTGGGAGTAAACATCTCCGAGGACCTGACCTGGACTGCTCACATTCAGACACAGGTGAAAAAAGCCAGGCAAAGACTGTACCACCTGCGCCAGCTGAGGAAATTCAGGGTTTCACCAGCTATCCTGAAAACTTTCTATTTAGGGCGATAGAAAGTGTTTTAACTCAGTGCATCACAGCGTGGTATGGGAACAGCACCAGTCATGACCGCAAAGCCCTGCAAAGAGTAGTGCGCTTATCCGAGCGTATCTCAGGGTCAGCTCTCCCGTCTCTGCAGGACGTCTACACCAAACGCTGCAAAGGTAGAGCTACCAAGATCATCAAGGACTCTAATCACCCTGCAAACCCTCATTTCACGCTGCTACCATCTGGTAAGCGCTTCCGAAGCCTGATGGCCAAAACTGAGAGACTCAGGAGGAGCTTCTTCCCCCAGGCCATCAGACTCCTGAACTTAACATCACGTGACTTCACGTCAGGATAAACATCGATACACTGACATTGCACTGCACTTTCTGTTCTCGTTGTTACTGTGTAACAACCTGTCATAAACCTGTTTGCACATTATACTCTTTATACATTTGTTAACCACATATTTATAAGTCTACAGTTTACTCACTGCAAAGTCTACTTCAATTATTTTATTCCACTTTATCCTTATTTGTTACCTTTTTTTCTCTTGACTTGATTATTTATAATTCTACAGATATAGACATATATATATATATATAGATAGTACTTTTTTATATCCTATTTCTATTATAATTTCTTCCTTGTGTTTTTAACTGTGAATTTGCACTGTCCATGGAGCGGACCTGTTTACATTTCACTGCCGGTTGTATATTCTGTATATAACTGTGTATGTGACAAATAAAACTCTTGAATCTTGAATCTTGAATCTTGAATCCATTAGCCCTCCCAAGACTCCTCCTCCGCCTGCAGCAGCCTCTAGACCACGCCCCGCCTGCCACAATAATATTTTAATCCTCTGAATCATGTCTGCTGAGTATAACCTGAACGTAAACTCTTGGCATCTTTCATCTTTCTCCAGCTCTGTTGCACGTGACATTCTCTCTTCATGAGTTTGTCTATGTGTCTCAGCACATGAACTGGGCGACTGCACAGAAATACTGCAGAGCGCATTACACGGATCTCGCCACCGTCGATGACCAGGAGGATCACGACCAGCTGCTGAAAACTGTGGGAATGGGACCTGTATGGATTGGATTGTTTCGCACTACATCTTCTGGAAAGTTTGTCTGGTCAGATCAGAGTAGCTCCTCATTCAGATATTGGAGCAAAGGAATTTTGGGTCTTCAATTGTGTGCTAAAGTTTACAACGGTGTTTGGTATGACAGTGACTGTGTGTACACTAATCCTTTTAAGTGTGTTATACTGGTGAGTTATTATCTTAATATATGCATTTCTTCAGAACTTCATTTAGTTGAATGTGTTTTGCTTCACACATGGCTTTGGAATCATATAGGCTATTTTTATATAGTGTTAATGCTTAACTAAACAATGAGAAGTTGAACTAAATCTAAAACCTTTTGAATGTTTTTTTTTTTTTTTAATGTAACACTTGCTACTTTTGAATGTTCTCTGAACTTTCTGAAATGTTCCTGTAATGTTGGCAAAATTATCTAATGGAACGTTCCTTAAAGTTCACATAAAAACATAACATAAACATTTAAAAAACATTCAAAAATAATAATCATCTGGGCCCGTATTTATCAAGCTTCTCAAAGTGCCATTTTACTCTTAAGCACTGAGAATTCATGACATTTACTCCTACTTTCAAACTCAAGTATAAAAGTTAGTTATCAAATTTCTTATAATGTTAAGAATCCCTCTTTTATAGTCTCCTCAGTGCCATCACAAGCCCCTACTGGCAACTCCTAACCACTTTAGAGACCTCTCGAGCTCTTAAATAACTGGGAGAGTAAGAGGGATTCTTAGCTTTAAGACATTTGATCACTTGCTTTTATACTTAAGATTAAATTGACCACTTAAGACTAAAATGGCGCTTGATATATATGGGTCCTGATCTGTACCACTTTGAGATCTTGCTGGTCAAAACTCTGAAAATGAATAAACATTAACCCCCGGTTTCACAGACAAGGCTTGAGCTAGTCTCAGACTAAAATGCATGTTTGAGCTGTTTTAACTGAAAGTAACTTGCACCGAGATATCTTAAAATGTTAACGCCATTGTTTCGTCTCAAGATGCACACCAGCAATGTTTTTTCTTTCTAAGGCACATTTATAAAATCTATTTTAATGTCCTAATTGACTAAAGGCCCATTCCTGGCTTAGTCTAAGCCCTCTTTATGACTCTGAATTCTTCATCAGCGTGTTTGTCCCACAGGTCGGAAGAGACAGATCGTGAAACTGGAGGTGAAATCAAGTGAAAATCTGAATGATCCGGAAGTGATGAACAAGATTTTATCAGAGGTGAGTCTCGCTCTTCTTACCACTGTAATTCCACTGCAGAAATATCCTTCATAAGTCTGTTTGTGTTCTTCAGATGAAGCAGATCCTGAAGGACAAGGGACTGGCAGAAGATGCTAAACTTTCATGGAGAATCCAATCCGATGGGAAAGCCTTCCAAAAGGACCAGAAGCGAGACGCCACTGAACAGACTTGCGCTTCCAAATTTTACAGAAAATAACTGTAGTTTATTTACAGTCATTTTCTTAAATTTTAAATTGAACTCAAAACTCGTAAAATCACAAACAATACCTGTAAATTAACAACTCGGATGTTATTTTAAATATTATACCATTAATGACAAATTACAGTAATTCTAATTGGTTTATATAGACACAGAAAAAATTACTGCATTTATACAGCATTTAAAAAAATAAATAAATAAATAAATCACACATCTATGTAAAATTACAAAATTAGCAGCGGCTGCCGTATAAAAAACGTCAAAATGAAATATCCCAATTCAAAAACTTTTACAGAATTTTTTTTAAAGTTGTACATCAAAACAGTTATTTTACAGGCATTTCGTGAATTATTGCAATCAAACACCAACTGAACACGGATGTGTAACAATACTCTCTCAGTTTACGGTTTACGGTGAAAATGCAGAAATCTTTTCTTCAGGGATGTTGTATTTGTGTTTCCGGTTCTTGGCGGGCTATGGGTGTGTATTCAATGCTGGATTTCGGTTTCTGTATTTAATAATCTCTTGTCTGTTGTATTTGATAAATTCACAATTTTTTTTTTTTTTATACTCATAATAAAAACTCATGCATTTAGATTCAAGAGTTTTATTTGTCACATACACAGTTATATACAGAACATACAACCCGGCAGTGAAATGTAAACAGGTCCGCTCCATGGACAGTGCAAATTCACAGTTAAAAACACAAGGAGGAAATTATAATAGAAATAGAATAAAAAATGACTATATATATATATCTGTAGAATTATAAATAAATCAAGTCAAGTAGAAAAAATAAAAATAAATAAAGAAGTGAAATAAACTGTGCAGTGAGTAAACTGTAGACTTATAAATATGTGGTTAACAGAAATGGACAAAGAAGTATAATGTGCAAATAGGTTTATAACAGGTTGTTACACAGTAACAACGAGAACAGAAAGTGCAGTGCAATGTCAGTGTATCGATGTTTATCCTGAAGTGAAGTCACGTGATGTTAAGTGACTGAGTTCAGGAGTCTGATGGCCTGGGGGAAGAAGCTCCTCCTGAGTCTCTCAGTTTTGGCCATCAGGCTTCAGGAAACGCTTACCAGATGGCAGCAGCGTGAAATGAGGGTTTGCAGGGTGATTAGAGTCCTTGATGATCTTAGTAGCTCTACCTTTGCAGCGTTTGGTGTAGACGTCCTGCAGAGACGGGAGAGCTGACCCTGAGATACGCTCGGAAAAAGCGCACGACTCTTTGCAGGGCTTTGCAGTCATGACTGGTGCTGTTCCCATACCACGCTGTGATGCACTGAGTTAATACACTTTCTATCGCCCCTAAATAGAATGTTTTCAGGATAGCTGGTGAAGCCCTGAATTTCCTCAGCTGGCGCAGGTGGTACAGTCATTGCCTGGCTTTTTTCACCTGTGTCTGAATGTGAGCAGTCCAGGTCAGGTCCTCGGAGATGTTTACACCCAGGTACTTGAAGCTGCTCACTGTCTCTACTGGTGACCCGATGATCATGAGAGGGGAGCATGTCCATTGCTGTCTCTTCCTGAAGTCCACAATCATTTCTTTGGTCTTGCCAACATTCAGAGAGAGACAGTTGTCCTGGCACCATGATGTTAGATGCTCCACCTCGTCCAAGTATGCCGTCTCATTGTTGTTGGAAATGAGGCCCAGGACAACAGTATCATCAGCAAATTTGATGATAGAGGTGGAGCTGTGTGTGGACAAACAGTCATGTGTGTAGAGAGAGTAGAGCAGGGGACTCAGGACACAGCCCTGTGGAGCTCCCACACTCAGGGTGATGGAGGTGAACTGGCCTATTCTCAGTGAGGAAGTCTTCAATCCAGTGGCAGAGAGAAGAATTCAGGCCGAGATCCAGGAGTTTGGCGGTTAGCTTAATGGGAACTATGGTGTTAAAGGCTGAGCTATAGTCAATAAATAGCAGCCTTACATAGTTCCCACTTTTGCTGTCGATGTGAGTGAGGGAGGAGTGGAGGACATGCGAGATGGCATCTTCAGTCGATCTATTGGGACGATAGGCAAACTGAAGAGGGTCCAAAGTGTCAGGAATGTTGTAGCAAATGGTGTTTTTAATGAGTCTCTCAAAGACCTTCATGACTATAGACGTGTGAGCCACTGGACGATAGTCATTTAGGCAAGAGGGTTTACTGTTCTTAGGGACAGGGATGATGGTGGATTTTTTGAAGGAGGTGGGGACCACAGATGTAGCGAGGGACTCATTAAAGATGGATGTAAACAACCCGGCGAGCTGATCAGCACAGGACCGCAGAACACGACCTGAAATACCATCTGGCCCAGCAGCTTTCCTGACATCCACACGCTTGAGTGCCCTCCGAGACAGAGATCACGTGGTTGTTGCTGCTCTGAGTGATTCCCTCTGACGCGTCACTTGGCAGAGTCGTGCTGCCGCTGCCACAGAAAGAGTTTAACTCATTCACAAGCAACGGATCAGCTCTCACCTCTGCAGAAGATTTAGATCCAAAAGAACAGATGGACCTCAGACCCTGCCACATGCGCCGGGAGTCGTTGAGTTGGAAATGAGACTCCACTCGATCCTTATAACGGAGCTTTGCGGCTTTAACTGTGCATCGGAGAGCATAGCAGGACGATCTGTATTCATTCATATTCCCCTTTAGGAGACCGGTGTTGTAAGTGGCAGTGCGTGTGTTCACTGCAGCGCGGATTGAATTGTCCACCCATGGTTTCTGATTTGAGAAGGACGTTATTGTTATTGTTTGTGTGGATTGCTCTGTTAGCGTGTTGATGAAGCAAAGCGCCACATCCATGAACTCGCTGACGTCAGATGAACTCGCCCGGAACATGTCCCAGTCGACATCATCAAGAGCTGCCTGTAGCGTGGTCTCTGAGTGGGGTGACAAGCGTTTAACTTCCCACCTCACCAGGGGTTCCTGAACGAGCCTTTGTTTGTATTCAGGTGTGAGGAAAATGGCGGCATGATCCGATCATTAACAAAATGGCGCTGCCGTGTTTGGTCGCCGTTCAGGTCACTCCGCGAAGACTGTGCTTTTATTTACTATTTTACTTTCTTTTACTCTCAGTTTTTACAAACTTATCATCTGCATTGATCTACTATGACAGCAAAACTCTTTTGGACATTGGTTACCTCTACACTGGACTGCTTCAGGACACTTTCACCGATCCCCTGTGGCCATCTGAGATTCTGAGGGTCTGAGGGACCATCTGAGGGTCAACGGCGAAGAATCAAGAAACACCGTGGGAAACGCGCTGGGATCCGCAACAGACTGAGGAAAAGGGCATTCAGACCTCCTCTCCCGAGCATTCTTCTAGCAAATGTTCAATCCTTGGATAATAAGATGGACGATCTTAGAGCCAGGATAAGTTTTCAACGGGACATGAGAGACTGTAACATCTTTTGTTTGTCCGAAACATGGCTCACGCCCACGGTCCCGGACACAGCTGTGACGCCGTCGGAGAACTTCTCTGTTTTTCGGATGGACAGAACAGCCGAGGCCGGTAAATCCAAAGGCGGTGGAGTATGCTTCATGATCAACAAGAAATGGTGCGATCCCAGGAACATCACCATTCTCTCGCGGTCCTGCTCGCCTCATCTGGAACATTTAACAATCATTTGCCGCCCATTCTATCTGCCGAGGGAGTTTTCTGCGGTTGTCGCAACCGTCGTTTACATCCCACCGCAGGCAGACACAGCGCTGGCTTTATCTGGCCTTCATGATGTTGCCAGCGGCATCATAAACAAACATCCCGACGCTGTGTTCATTGTCGCGGGCGATTTTAACAAAGCAAACCTAAAGAAAGTCCTGCCAAACTTTCATCAGCACGTCTCCTGCCCCACACGAGGAGCAAACACACTGGATCATTGCTACACCCCGTTTAAGAACGCCTATAAAGCGCGGTCACTTCCAGCGTTTGGCAAATCGGATCATGCCGCCATTTTCCTCACTCCCGAATACAAACAAAAGCTCCTCCAGGAACCCCCGGTGAGGCGGGAAGTTAAGCGTTGGTCGCCCCACTCAGAGACCGCGCTTCAGGCAGCCCTGGATGATGTTGACTGGGACATGTTCCGAGCGAGTTCAGCTGATGTCAGCGAGTTCACGAATGTGGCGCTTTGCTTCATCAACACGCTTACAGAGCAAGCCACGCAAACAATAACAATAACGTCCTTCTCAAATCAGAAACCGTGGGTGGACAATTCAATCCGCGCGGCAGTGAACGCACGCACTGCTGCTTACAACGCCGGTCTCCATTCAGGGAATATGACTGAATACAGAACGTCCTGTTATGCTCTGCGGCGTGCAGTTAAAGCCACAAAGCTCCGATATAAAGACCGAGTGGAGTCTCATTTCCAACTCAACGACTCGCGGCGCATGTGGCAAGGTCTGAGGTCCATCTGCTCCTTTGGATCTAAATCCTCTGCAGAGGTGAACGCTGACCCGTTGCTCGTGAACGAGTTAAACTCTTTCTACGCTCGCTTTGACTGTAACCGCGGCAACGCAACTCCGCCAAGTGGCACGTTAGAGGAAATTACTCAGAGCAGTAACAACCACGTGATCTCTGTCTCAGAGGATGAAGTTCGGAGAGCACTCAAGCGTGTGGACGTCAGGAAAGCTGCCGGGCCAGATGGTATTTCAGGTCGTGTTCTGCGGTCCTGTGCTGATCAGCTCGCTGGGTTGTTTACATCTATCTTTAATGAGTCCCTCGCTACATCTGTGGTCCCCACCTCCTTCAAAAAATCCACCATCATCCCGGTCCCTAAGAACAGTAAACCCTCTTGCCTAAATGACTATCATCCAGTGGCTCTCACGTCTATAGTCATGAAGGTCTTTGAGAGACTCACCATTTGCGCCTTCATTCCTGGCACTTTGGACCCTCTTCAGTTTGCCTATCGTCCCAATAGATCGACTGAAGATGCCATCTCTCATGTCCTCCACTCCTCACTCACATCGACAGCAAAAGTGGGAACTACGTAAGGCTGCTATTTATTGACTATAGCTCAGCCTTTAACACCATAGTTCCCACCAAGCTAACCTCCAAACTCCTGGATCTCGGCCTGACTCCTTCTCTCTGCCACTGGATTGAGGACTTCCTCACTGGCAGGCCTCAGGTGGTGAGAATAGGCCAGTCCACCTCCACCTCCATCACCCTGAGTGTGGGAGCTCCACAGGGCTGTGTCCTGAGTCCCCTGCTCTACTCTCTCTACACGCATGACTGTTTGTCCACACACAGCTCCACCTCTATCATCAAATTTGCTGATGATACTGTTGTCCTGGGCCTCATTTCCAACAACAATGAGACGGCATACTTGGACGAGGTGGAGCATCTAACATCATGGTGCCAGGACAACTGTCTCTCTCTGAATGTTGGCAAGACCAAAGAAATGATTGTGGACTTCAGGAAGAGACAGCAACGGACATACTCCCCCCTCATGATCAGCGGGTCACCAGTAGAGAGAGTGAGCAGCTTCAAGTACCTGGGAGTAAACATCTCCGAGGACCTGACCTGGACTGCTCACATTCAGACATGTATTGGTATTTTGAGACTTCACAGACACATTTTGGGGACACCTGAGACTTACATTACATACATAAAAAGGGATAAAAGTGGTACAACAATAGTACTTAAGTAAAAGTATTGCAATTTAAGAAATTATTTACATTTAGAAGTAGAAGTACTGAAAAATAATATGACTCAAGTAAGAGTAAATAAGTAGTTTACTGAAAAAACTACTCAAGTTACTACATTACAAAGATTTATTTATTTATTTTTCTATTTTGACCCAAAATGAGGCGATGTGAGCAATATGGCGCGTTAAACACTCTCATGTAACTTGTTTCATTCATACTGGAAGCCCTCGCGCAGAAGGTCCACAAGTGAGAGATTCATGCATAGAAGTATTAATAATATTTAATAGAAGTATTAAACGTGTGACATTACAGGAAATCCCTTATATGGACATCTGATGTGGCTACAGCTGAATAACATACAGATAGAGACGCTTCTGATGAAACATGAAGACAATAAACACACGACTGCAATGATATATCTGTTTATCTGTGATTTTCAAACCATATTGGGTATTTTCATAAGAATGATGTAATGCAATCTTTAATGCAATGCTAATCGTGTCATAGAATTTTATAAAATAATATATTTTTTGTCTAACATGGGACCACAATACTTATTTCAGACTGACGAATATATAGTGAATTTGGAGCAAAACGTGATATTAATCTCATAAATTGCTGCGTTTGATGCTATGCAAACATACTAGCTATCCCTGTTGCCAAGAGTGATTGTTTTATGACTAATTTTGAAAAATCAAGTCCACGTAAGATCACTTGAATGTTTTTTAAGAAGTACAAAAGCAAAGAAGGTTAAGTGACAGGTCCGATCAAAGAAATGAGGAGGATTAAAACACTATGAATAGAAAAGTGCCAGTAAAAAAAATAAGTGGGGTCCGGGTTAACAGGTAAATAAAATGCTCTTTTTTTTCGTTCTACCAAAAACGTGCCGGGAGCTCACTGTTGCTATAGTAACGAACTACACTTTTACGTCCATCTGATTTCACTGTAGTTGCTAATGTTGAGGTTATTTCAGCTTCGTACATTTAGTTTAACTGCATTGTTAAAGAGAGCAAGCTTTACCATTAAACTGAACTGTGTGCATGCATTTCAGACACTTACATTGTTCTTGTTCCGTCCATGCAATACCTGCATCCTAGCATGAGCCGAGTTTTCTATTTACTTCAGCTGCAGTGCTCTGGTAATATAAGTGGTTTCTGAAGCTGCCAAAATGACAGCTCACACTTAAAATTATGGCTCACACTTACATTCACTAAAATATTTAAAAACGTTAGCAATATCAAATCAAATCAAATCACCTTTATTTATATAGCGCTTTTAACAAGTCCAATTGTTTCAAAGCAGCTTCACATTGTTAACAGGAAAATAATACAACAGAATTTGATTCGGCTGTACAGTGAAAACGGTGATGTTATCCAGCTAATTTCAAGTATCATATAGTGTCAATGCGGGCAGATCGGTAATATAGATGAGATTTAGGTGTCCCCAACTGAGCAAGCCAAAAGCCAGAGGCAACGGTGGCAAGGAACCAAAACTCCTTCAGGGTCAGAATGGAGAAAAAACCTTGGGGAGAAACCAGGCTCAGTCGGGGTGCCAGTTCTCCTCTGGCCGACGAACAAACAGTGTATGATTATAATTCTGGCAACATTGCAGGTCTTAATTCATATTAGGTAAATAGATATTCGTAAGATTATTTGAAAGATTGGAGTCATCACGCCGTAGACGGGTTTAATGAGGATGTCGTGTCAATGCAGCATTTACAGGGGGACACACTTTATTTGACATGCTCTCTGCAGACATTTCAGGGATGCATTGGTCATGTCCAGGCGCAGGTCCACCATCTGATCTGGATACGGCCCGGATACGGCTGACTGCAGTAAACCTCGGGATAAACAGAGAGACTAACATTAGCGTAGATGCCATTCTTCTTATGATGTAACGAGTACATCAGGTGTTATGGGAAGTGTTCCCGGTTCCGGCTGACCTAGTTAATGCAGCCTAACAATCATTTACTGATTTGAATAATAGAAATTGATAATGTTTTATGTGTAAGCCATAGTAAAGAGATGCGTTTTTAGTCTAGATTTAAACTGACAGAGTGTGTCTGCTTCCCGAACAATGCTAGGAAGACTGTTCCAGAGCTCAAGATTCAAGATTCAAGAGTTTTATTTGTCACATACACAGTTATATACAGAATATACAACCGGCAGTGAAATGTAAACAGGTCCGCTCCATGGACAGTGCAAATTCACAGTTAAAAACACAAGGAGGAAATTATAATAGAATATATATATATATCTGTAGAATTATAAATAATCAAGTCAAGTAGAAGAAAAAAAGTAAAAAATAAGAATAAAGAAGTGGAATAAAATAATTGAAGTAGACTGTGCAGTGAGTAAACTGTAGACTTATAAATATGTGGTTAACAAATGTATAAAGAGTATAATGTGCAAACAGGTTTATAACAGGTTGTTACACAGTAACAACGAGAACAGAAAGTGCAGTGCAATGTCAGTGTATTGATGTTTATCCTGAAGTGAAGTCATGTGGTGTTAAGTGACTGAGTTCAGGAGTCTGATGGCCTGGGGGAAGAAGCTTAGGCGCTAAATAGAAAAAGGATCGACCGCCTGCAGTTGATTTTGATATTCTAGGGATTATCAACTGGCCAGAGTTTTGAGACTGCAATAGACGTGATGGAGTATAATGCGTTAAGAGTTCGCTCAAGTACTGGGGAGCTAAACCATTTAGTGCTTTGTAAGTAATAAGCAAGATGTAAAAATGTATACAATGTTTAATAGGGAGCCAGTGCAGTGTTGACAGAACCGGGCTAATATGGTCATACTTCCTTGTTCTAGTACAAGTTTACAAGTTTACAAGTTATTTATTTGTCATTACACATGTACAAGTACAGTATAACGAAATGAAGTTTGGAGCAAGCCTCCGGGCCGCAGCCGACTAGTCAGGCGCCGCCACACGCTCTCCAGAAATACAAGAATGCAGTTTAGCAAGCATTACATAGCAAAACACAACAAAACATAAACATAAACATAAACATGACACAGTACACGTGGTCACGTGATGGGATTTTTTGTATGGAGTGGGAGAGGAGATAGATAAAGACAGGCAGACGGTTGTAGTGGGGATAGGTTGTGTATGGTGCGAGTGAGTCTGAGATTGTGTTGTGTGAGAATGTTAGCCATAACTTCAGATGTTTTCGAGTTCAGTTCTATGGTTTGTCCTTGAAGGGAGATAAGGCAGTGCACAGGGGAAGATAGCAGACCAGCTGTCAGGCTGAAATCCCAACCGAGAGATAGGGACAAGTGAGGTTCGTTGGGCTAGTTGATTAGGTCAGGCAAATACAATTTATTATTTTTTAATCCATTTGATGATCTTCGGTAATTTGTCCGGATCATAATCAATCAATCAGATCTGGTCCTCAGCGCTTTGTTAATCCTCGGTCCGGTCTGTGCAGTTTCCTTAGACATTACGCCCAGCCTCATGGCCAGACCGGTTACAGTCCGTAAAGTTCACCGATCTGACCCCGATGGAGCCCACTCTCCCTGCGTATCCGCAGTCCGACTGCGTTTGTTACGGTTCAGTTCCTCAATTCCTATCACTCTCTGATCTAATTCCTTCAAACGGTCACACACAGCCCCGAAGCATTCCTTCATTTCCACAGACAGTGGCTGGGTGAATTTGCTTGCAGCTGTCTTACCAATCTTCCGATAGGTCAGGGCAATCCCAAAGCCAAAGAATAGGAACTCCGCCATCAATAATCCAATCATGTATAAATCTTCCGCATCCTCCACGGACAGAGCCTCCAGGCACAGGACTTGCCAGTTGTTCCATGCATCCCTCACGTACCCTGCAGCAAAGGTCCCGTCCGGGCAGGTGGGTTCTCCCGGGGCACCCTTCCTTTGTGAGAAAATCTTGTCGATCGCGCTGATTGACCAGTTAATCAATTCCATTTCAGTATTTTCAGGAGTCCAGCAAAGCAGCGGGTCAGAGAGAAAGAGAAGAGACGAAACACTAGACAAAACAAAACAGCGCAAGAGCACAGCGGGAGCAGAGTGAAAACACGTCTGCACGGATTGAAGGACAGAACAGAAGATCGGTGTGATATCTCTTCATTTACTGCTACAAACTGATAACGGTCAGATAAGTATGATTTAAACCATGCCAATGCAGTTCCACTAATGCCAACATAATTTTTGAGTCTATTCAAAAGAATGTTGTGGTCGATAGTATCGAATGCAGCGCTAAGATCGAGTAACACTAATAGAGAGATACAACCACGATTGGATGATAAGAGTAAATCATTTGTAACTCTGATGAGAGCAGTCTCAGTACTATGATACGGTCTAAATCCTGACTGGAAATCCTCAGAGATACCATTTCTTAAAAAGGAACATAATTGTGAAGACACTGCCTTTTCCAGTAAGAAAAGGGTAGATTTGAGATCGGCCTGTAATTGACTAATTCTGTAGGATCAAGTTGAGGTTTTTTAATAAGTGGTTTGATAATAGCCAACTTAAAAGTTTTTGGTACATATCCTAATGACAAAGATGAGTTAATGATATTAAGAAGAGGATCTATAACCTCTGGTAGCATCTCTTTTAATAGCCTAGTCGGTATAGGGTCGAGCATACATTTTGTTGATTTAGATGATTTAACGAGTTTAGCCAATTCTTCCTCTCCTATAGCAGTGAATGAATGTAATTTTTTCTCAGTGACACAACAATGCTCTGTCTGATGTGATACTGTAGTAGACAGTTGCATGGTTATAATTTTCTTCCTAATATTATCGATCTTACACGTAAAGAAGTTCATAAAGTCATTACTGCTGTGCTGTTTACAACCATCAGAAGTAGAAGCTTTATTTTTGGTTAACTTAGCCACTGTATCGAATAAATACCTAGGGTTGTGTTTGTTTTCTTCTAAGAGAGTCGAGAAATAAGCAGATATAGCAGTTTTTACGGCCTTTCTGTATGCGTTCATGCTCTCTTTCCATGAATTACAAAAAACCTCTTAGTTTTGTTTTCTTCCAGCTGCGCTCCATTTTTCTGGCTGCTGTTTTAAGGGCCCGGGTGTGCTCGTTGTACCACGGCATTGGACCATTGTCTTTAATCTTCTTTAAGCACCGGGGAGCAACTGTGTCTAAAGTGCTGGAAAAAAGAGAGTCAATAGTTTCTGCAACATCGAGTTCCTCTAGGCTATCTGGGATGCTGAGGAGATGAAACTGATAAGAAAGATTATTTAAAAAGCAATCTTTAGTGGCGGCAGTGATAGTTCTGCCATATTTGAAGCGAGGGGATGGCTTTGCAGCCTTAGCTAAATTAAGTAGCTAAATTAGGTAATGATCTGAGATGTCGTCACTCTGCTGCAGAATTTCAACGGTATCAACATTTATTCCATGTGACAATATTAGGTCTAGAGTATGATTAAGGCGATGAGTGGGTTCTGACACGTGTTGCCTTACTCCAATAGAGTTTAGAATGTCTCTAAATGCTCAAGATTCAAGAGTTTTATTTGTCACATACACAGTTATATACAGAATATACAACCGGCAGTGAAATGTAAACAGGTCCGCTCCATGGACAGTGCAAATTCACAGTTAAAGCACAAGGAAGAAATTATAATAGAAATAGGATAAAAAGTACTATATATGTAGAATTATAAATAATCAAGAAAAAAAAAAATTGCTAATCCCAATGCGTCTTTTTCATTGTCTACATGGATATTAAAATCACCAACAATTAGTACTTTATCTGCAGCCAGTACTAACTCTGATAGAAAGTCAGCAAATTCTTTGATAAAGTCTGTATTGTGCCCTGGTGGCCTGTATACAGTAGCCAGCACAAATGTCAAACGGGATTTATCAATTACACTACATAATGCTACATAAAGCACCAAAACTTCAAAAGAATTATATTTGAAACTAGACTTCTGAGTAATACTGAAGATATTATTATAAATTACAGCAACCCCTCCCCCTTTACCTTTCAGACGCGGCTCGTGTTTATAACAATAATCGTGTGGGGTGGACTCATTTAAAGTAATGTAGTCGTCAGGTTTTAGCCAGGTTTCTGTCAAACACAGCACATCTAGATTATTTTCTGTAATCATATCATTAACAATTAGTGCTTTTGGGGAAAGGGATTGAATATTCAGCAACCCAAGCTTTATCATTTGATTATCTGTATTATATCTGTTGTTTATTTGTTGGACATCAATTAAGTTTTTACTGTTAAATGGTCTTGATGGTTTTTTGTATTTACTAATTCGGAAAACAGACACAGTCTCTATGTGATAATATCTAGGTGAAAGAGTCTCTATGTGTTGGGATTTATCTGACTTCTGTAACGGGAGACAGCTAGCAGACGGTCGGGTAAGCCAGTCCGTCTGCTTCCTGACCTGGGCCCCAGTTAGTCAAGGTTTAGCTTTAAGACTATATGCCAAATTACTAGAGAGAAGAGCAGCACCACTCCAAGAAGGATGGATGCCATCCCTCTTCAACAGGTCAGGTCTGCCCCAAAAGCTTTTCCAATTGTCTATGAACCCTATGTTATTTTGCGGACACCACTTAGACAACCAGCCATTGAGTGATGATAGTCTGATAAGTATCTCATCACTCCTTTTAACAGGGAGCGGACCAGAACAAAAAACTGCATCTGCCATCGTACTTGCGAGTTCACATACCTCTTTAATGTTAATTTTGGTGATCTCAGACTGATGAAGTCGAACATCG
This sequence comes from Paracanthobrama guichenoti, assembly GCA_018749465.1. Taxonomy (NCBI): domain Eukaryota; kingdom Metazoa; phylum Chordata; class Actinopteri; order Cypriniformes; family Gobionidae; genus Paracanthobrama; species Paracanthobrama guichenoti. The sequence continues at coordinate 22,681,625 of CM031949.1, read as the reverse complement.
TTAGTGCTGACGTGAATAATAATCTTAGAGAATTTACGATTAGCTTTAGCCAGCACTTCTAAATTTGCTTTGATGTCAGGCGCTCTGGCTCCCGGTAAACATGTGACTATGGTGGCTGGTGTCTCTATTTTCATGTTCCGTGTAATATTATCACCAATAACTAGGGCACTTTCAACAGGATACTCAGTGGGTACGTCACTGAGTGGGGAGAACCTGTTTGATGTTCTAATTGGAACGGAAAAGTGTTTTTTTGATCCGCAACTATGCCGTCTGACCGTTACCCAACTGCCCTGCTGCATGGGCTCTACAGCCAGAACCGAACAATGTACAACATTCACTAAGCTAGTCGCATCCAAAGCAGTGTCTAAAGCTGTTACATTCTCACTACTCTCAAATAAAGTCTGGATGCATGTCTCTAATTCTGAAATCTTCTCCGTCAGCCTGACTATCTCCTTACATTTATCACATGTGAAGCCCTACTCACCAACGGAGACAGATACACTAAACATGAAACATGCGGTGCAAGTGACAATGACTGGAGAAGAAGACATGGCTTACCGTATTTGTTGATTAATCCAACTTACCAAAGTTGTTTGATGGAGTCTATTTACTAATCCAACTCACCACAGTTGTTTAGTGAACTCAGAAAACAGGAAACCCGGGTGCAGAGATGGCAAGCTAACAGGCTAGCGAAAAGCTAACTTGTGATAGTGATTTAGATTAAAAGCTAGTGATGTCAGATTTAATGTGGTAGGCAATGTTAGACAATATATGAAGATGAGTAGGTTATAATTAGCAGTTTAAATAGAGAATTATATCAAATAAAAATCCCAAAAGAGCAGAGCAGAGCACATGCGAGCACAGCAGCAACAGCAAACAGGGTAGAAAGGAGCAATCGAAGACAGGAGCAATCAATCAGACAGGAGCAATCCAATCAATCCATTAACGCAAATTCAACTGCCTGATTCAAATACTGATTCAAAACGTGAGCGCCAGTGAATGCATGTCAAAGCGAGGTTTAAATGCCCCGCCCAGACCTGTCTGTTATTGGTTGAAGCAAGTCAGACCTGTCTGTTATTGGTTGAAGCGAGTCAGACGTGTCTGTTATTGGCCGAAGCGAGTCAGACCTGTCTGGGAGTCAGACCTGTCTGTGATTGGCTGAAGCGAGTCAGACCTGCCTGTTACTGGTTGAAGCGAGTCAGACCTGTCTGTTATTGGCTGAAGTGAGTCAGACCTGTCTGTTATTGGCTGAAGCGAGTCAGACCTGTCTGTTACTGGTTGAAGCGAGTCAGACCTGTCTGTGATTGGCTGAAGCGAGTCTGACCTGTCTGGGAGTCAGACCTGCCTGTGATTGGCAGAAGCGAGTCAGACCTGTCTGTGATTAGCTGAAGCCAGTCAGACATGTCTGTTATTGGCTGAAGCGAGTCAGACCTGTCTGTTATTGGCTGAAGCGAGTAAGACCTGTCTGGGAGTCAGACCTGCCTGTGATTGGCAGAAGCGAGTCAGACCTGTCTGTGATTAGCTGAAGCCAGTCAGACCTGTCTGTTATTGGCTGAAGCGAGTCAGACCTGTCTGGGAGTCAGACCTGTCTGTGATTGGCTGAAGCGAGTCAGACCTGCCTGTTACTGGTTGAAGCGAGTCAGACCTGTCTGTTATTGGCTGAAGCGAGTCAGACCTGTCTGTGATTGGCTGAAACGAGTCAGACCTGTCTGTTACTGGTTGAAGCGAGTCAGACCTGTCTGTGATTAGCTGAAGCGAGTCAGACCTGTCTGTTACTGGTTGAAGCGAGTCAGACCTGTCTGTGATTGGCTGAAGCGAGTCAGACCTGTCTGTGATTAGCTGAAGCGAGTCAGACCTGTCTGTTACTGTTTGAAGCAAGTCAGACCTGTCTGTTACTGGCTGAAGCGAGTCAGACCTGTCTGTTACTGGTTGAAGCGAGTCAGACCTGTCTGTGATTGGCTGAAGCGAGTCAGACCTGTCTGTGATTGGCTGAAGTGAGTCAGACCTGTCTGTTATTGGCTGAAGCGAGTCAGACCTGTCTATTATTGGCTGAAGCGATTCAGACCTGTCTGTTACTGGTTGAAGCAAGTCAGACGTGTCTGTGATTAGCTGAAGCGAGTCAGACCTGTCTGTTACTGGTTGAAGCGAGTCAGACCTGTCTGTGATTGGCTGAAGCGAGTCAGACCTGTCTGTTATTGGCTGAAGCGAGTCAGACCTGTCTGTTATTGGCTGAAGCGAGTCAGACCTGTCTGGGAGTCAGACCTGTCTGTGATTGGCTGAAGCGAGTCAGACCTGCCTGTTACTGGTTGAAGCGAGTCAGACCTGTCTGTTATTGGCTGAAGCAAGTCAGACCTGTCTGTGATTGGCTGAAGCGAGTCAGACCTGTCTGTTATTGGCTGAAGCGAGTCAGACCTGTCAGTGATTGATTGAAGCGAGTCAGACCTGTCTGTTATTGGCTGAAGCGAGTCAGACCTGTCTGTGATTGGCTGAAGCGAGTCAGACCTGTCTGTGATTGGCTGAAGAGAGTCAGACCTGTCTGTTATTGGCTGAAGCGAGTCAGACCTGTCTGTGATTGGCTGAAGAGAGTCAGACCTGTCTGTTATTGGCTGAAGCGAGTCAGACCTGTCTGTTACTGGTTGAAGCGAGTCAGACCTGTCTGTGATTGGCTGAAGCGAGTCAGACCTGTCTGTTATTGGCTGAAGCGAGTCAGACCTGTCTGTGATTGGCTGAAGAGAGTCAGACCTGTCTGTGATTGGCTGAAGAGAGTCAGACCTGTCTGTTATTGGCTGAAGCGAGTCAGACCTGTCTGTTATTGGCTGAAGCGAGTCAGACCTGTCTGTGATTGGCTAAGCAAGATGGCGCCGCCGTGTTCGGTCGCCGTTCAGGTCGCTCCGCGAAGACTGTGCTTTTATTTACTATTTTACTTTCTTTTGCTCTCAATTTTTACAAACTTATCAACTGCATTGATCTGCTATGACAGCAAAACTCTTTTGGACATTGGTTACCTCTACACTGGACTGTTTCAGGACACTTTCACCGATCCTCTGTGGCCATCTGAGATCCTTCGGAACGCCGAGTTGAACAATGGACAGACAAGTCAATGGCGAAGAAACAAGAAACACCGTGGGAAACGTGCTGGGATCCGCAACAGACTGAGAAAAAGGGCATTCAGCCCACCTCTCCCGAGCATTCTGCTCGCAAATGTTCAATCCTTGGAGAATAAGATGGACGATCTTAGAGCCAGGATAAGTTTCCAACGGGACATGAGAGACTGTAACGTCTATTGTTTGTCCGAAACATGGCTCACGCCCGCGGTCCCGGACACAGCTGTGACGCCGTCGGAGAACTTCTCTGTTTTTCAGATGGACAGAACAGCGGTGGAGTATGCTTCATGATCAACAAGAAATGGTGCGACCCCAGGAACATCACCATTCTTTCGCGATCCTGCTCGCCTCATCTGGAACATTTAACAATCATCTGCCGCCCATTCTATCTGCCAAGGGAGTTTTCCTCTGTCATCGCCACTGCCGTTTACATTCCACCACAGGCAGACACAGGGCTGGCTTTATCTGGCCTTCATGATGTTACCAGCAGCTTCATAAACAAAGACCCCGATGCTGCTTTCATCGTCGCGGGCGATTTTAACAAAGCAAACCTAAAGAAAGTCTTGCCAAACTTTCACCAGCACGTCTCCTGTCCTACACGAGGAGCAAACACACTGGATCATTGCTACTCTCCATTTAAGAACACCTATAAAGCGCGGTCACTTCCAGCGTTTGGCAAATCGGATCATGCCGCCATTTTCCTCACACCTGAATACAAACAAAGGCTCGTTCAGGAACCGGTGAGGCGGGAAGTTAAACGCTGGTCACCCCACTCAGAGACCGCGCTACAGGCAGCTCTTGATGACGTCGACTGGGACATGTTCCGAGCGAGTTCAGCTGACGTCAGCGGTGAACTCGCTTTGCTTCATCAACACACTTACAGAGCAAGCCACACAAACAATAACAATAACGTCCTTCTCAAATCAGAAACCGTGGGTGGACAATTCAATCCGCGCTGCAGTGAACACACGCACTGCCGCTTACAACGCCGGTCTCCTATCGGGAACATGACTGAATACAGATCGCCCTGCTATGCTCTGCGGCGTGCAGTTAAAGCCGCAAAGCTCGTTATAAGGATCGAGTGAGTCTCATTTCCAACTCAACGACTCGCGGCGCATGTGGCAGGGTCTGAGGTCCATCTGCTCTTTTGGATCTAAATCCTCTGCAGAGGTCAGTGCTGATCCATTGCTTGTAGATGAGTTAAACTCTTTCTACGCTCGCTTTGACTGTAATTGCGGCAGCGCGACTCTGCCAAGTGGCGCGTCAGAGGGAATTACTCAGAGCAGCAACAACCACGTGATCTCTGTCTCGGAGGATGAAGTTCGGAGGGCACCTGCCGTGTGGACGCCAGGAAAGCTGCCGGGCCGGATGGTATTTCAGGTCGTGTTCTACGGTCCTGTGCTGATCAGCTCGCCGGGTTGTTTACATCTATCTTTAATGAGTCCCTCGCTACATCTGTGGTCCCCACCTCCTTCAAAAAAATCCACCATCATCCCTGTCCCTAAGAACAGTAAACCCTCTTGCCTAAATGACTATCGTCCAGTGGCTCTCACGTCTATAGTCATGAAGGTCTTTGAGAGACTCATTAAAAACACCATTTGCTCCTTCATTCCTGACACTTTGGACCCTCTTCAGTTTGCCTATCGTCCCAATAGATCGACTGAAGATGCCATCTCTCATGTCCTCCACTCCTCCCTCACTCACATCGACAGCAAAAGTGGGAACTACGTAAGGCTGCTATTTATTGACTTATTTATTGACTTATTGACTATGCCTTTAACACCATAGTTCCCATTAAGCTAACCGCCAAACTCCTGGATCTCGGCCTGAATTCTTCTCTCTGCCACTGGATTGAGGACTTCCTCACTGGCAGGCCTCAGGTGGTGAGAATAGGCCAGTCCACCTCCACCTCCATCACCCTGAGTGTGGGAGCTCCACAGGGCTGTGTCCTGAGTCCCCTGCTCTATTCTCTCTACACGCATGACTGTTTGTCCACACACATCTCCACCTCTATCATCAAATTTGCTGATGATACTGTTGTCCTGGGCCTCATTTCCAACAACAATGAGACAGCATACTTGTACGAGGTGGAGCATCTAACATCATGGTGCCAGGACAACTGTCTCTCTCTGAATGTTGGCAAGACCAAAGAAATGATTGTGGACTTCAGGAAGAGACAGCAACGGACATACTCCCCCCTCATGATCAGCGGGTCACCAGTAGAGAGAGTGAGCAGCTTCAAGTACCTGGGTGTAAACATCTCCGAGGACCTGACCTGGACTGCTCACATTCAGACACAGGTGAAAAAAGCCAGGCAAAGACTGTACCACCTGCGCCAGCTGAGGAAATTCAGGGTTTCACCAGCTATCTTGAAAACTTTCTATTTAGGGGCGATAGAAAGTGTATTAACCCAGTGCATCACAGCGTGGTATGGGAACAGCACCAGTCATGACGGCAAAGCCCTGCAAAGAGTCGTGCGCTTATCCGAGCGTATCTCAGGGTCAGCTCTCCCGCCTCTGCAGGACGCCTACACCAAACGCTGCAAAGGTAGAGCTACTAAGATCATCAAGGACTCTAATCACCCTGCAAACCTCATTTCACGCTGCTGCCATCTGGTAAGCGCTCAAGCCTGATGGCCAAAACTGAGAGACTCAGGAGGAGCTTCTTCCCCAGGCCATCAGACTCCTGAACTCAGTCACTTAACATCACGTGACTTCACTTCAGGATAAACATCGATACACTGACATTGCACTGCACTTTCTGTTCTCGTTGTTACTGTGTAACAACCTGTTATAAACCTGTTTGTAGACTTATAAATATGTGGTTAACAAATGTACAAAGAGTATAATGTGCAGTTTACTTCACTTATTTTATTCCACTTCTTTATTTTTATTTTTTATTTTTTCTACTTGACTTGATTATTTATAATTCTACAGATATAGATATATATATATATATATATATATATATATATATATATATATATATATATATATATATATATATATTAGTACTTTTTATTCTATTTCTATTATAATTTCCTCCTTGTGTTTTTAACTGTGAATTTGCACTGTCCATGGAGCGGACCTGTTTACATTTCACTGCCGGTTGTATATTCTGTATATAACTGTGTATGTGACAAATAAAACTCTTGAATCTTGAAAGCGAGTCAGACCTGTCTGTGATTAGCACAGGGCTCCAGGAGTTTAAAAAGTGTCTGTAAAACTAGTTACTTTCCAGCTCTGCCTTTAAGTCATAAATTACATAAAACTGGCACAAAAAAAAAGCAGAGCGCTATAATACAATAACTTTACCCACAGCACTGAAGCTTAGCAGATCATTATTTGTACAAGCATGAGCAGAAGTTTTATTTTATTATTTAGCTTTATGACAACAGGGTGAGTGAAAGGTGGGTAGTCAAGGCAAATTGAATTGTTTAAAAGAAGAGTGTGAAAATAAATCTTTCGTTTATCCTTTTGATCTGTCATTCAAAAAATGACAAGTGGCCATTTACAAACTGTAATACAGAATAAACACACCGGAGGGAGCTCCAACATAAGCAAGGGGTTTCTTTCTCTTACTGTCTCCAGGTTTCTCTACTGAAAATAGACATCACTGCACTGTGAATTACAATGCTTTTATTGTGTGTGTGTATATATATATATATATATATATATATATAAGTAGAAATGTAGAAATACTTGTAGAGCCCTTCTTCTGATCCTTTACTCATCTGTCATTATTATACTCAGAGATATTTAGTTAAAGACTTGTTTATTGTTACTTACTGTTAAAAGCCTATTATTACTTACATATTTACTGAACCATTCATTTTTTATTCTTTACATTATCATTTTATTTTTTGCTTATAAATAAAGAAATCCCTTTTGATTCATCACTTCTGTCTGACTGGATCTCACTGCATCAAAATGAAAAACTTAGTTGTGATCTAATTCTGTACTCAACGTTTACTATTGTTACACTTAAAAGTATACTTTTATACACTAAAAAGTGGGCTAATTTAGTCCCAAATTGTATTGAAACAGTACACTTACAAGTATACTACTAGTGCATTGATATTAGTATACTTACTACATAAAGTATACTTAAAACTTAGTGAGCCAGAGAGTCTCTCACACACACACACACACACACACTCACACACACACACACACACACACACACACACACACACACACACACACACACACACACACACACACACACACACACACACACACTCACACACACACACACACACACACACACACACACACACACACACACACACACACACACACACACACACTCTCACACACACGCACACACACACACACACTCTCACACACACGCACGCACGCACACACACACACACACACACACACACACACACACACACACTCACACACACACACACACACACACACACACACACACACACACACACACACACACACACACACACACACACACACACACTATACGTTGGTGTTGTTCACATTATATATGCACTTATGTGCCGATTGCCAACAAAACACAGACATTTGATGCAGTTTCACTCACCGCCTGCGGTTTCCACTCATGACCGGGATCTTTTATCACTGGGATGGCTCCATCTGGGCCTCATCACCGAAATGCCTGAGGTTTGGGAGCAGGGCCACGCCTCAACCAATCACCTGACTTCTCAAACCTTCTTATATCAGGCCGCCCCTTACGATACTGTTTGTCTCGTTCTCTCGAACCCTCCCTTCCCCTGCCTCTCTCATCCATTCAACCATCTTTACAATCCCCTGATCTCTTCCCTTCCAGGTTGTATCGGGGGTCTTAATCTCTCTGCCTACATTTAACGGAGATGATGCCCCCACTCTGAATCTCCCGGCTGCCAACAGCAGATGCCCAAATCACCCTGACTATCATCCCCTTCTCTCTTCCCCTTCATCCTCTCGCTATTCATCCCTAACTTCTTCAATAAATAATTCTCCAACATTCATGGTTGTGGCGTGGTCCTTGCTCGTGAAGTATACTTAATAAAATTAATTTAAAGTATACTTATGTTTTGTAATTAGCAATATAACATAAAAATTTAAAATAAAATAAGTTTAAAGTTCATTCTTGTGGACTGTGTTGTCTCCTAATTTGGTCCACAGTTTCTCTGCTTTTGTCTCTGTCGGACTGTGCTGACTCAAATCACTTGCTCTTCCTGGTCATGTCAGCAGAGGGCGCTGCGGAGCCACGAAAGGCCTCGATGCCATGACATCAGCTCTTCAGATTTTCAGTTCTCACCGGCTGCATATGAGCACGTTGCAACATTCATCCGCTGTGCTCTTTGTGTGTATGTACCAGACCGCACCGGAGTCATATGAGCTGTGTGTTAAACTGGGCCAGAAAGATTTGGAATCGAGTCAAAAAGAAAAAAAAATAGCTGAATAATTGTCATTACATTAAATTTCACACACACACACACACACACACACACACACACACACACACACACACAAGTAAAAAAAAATGTAAGAGTCTTTCCTAGAGAGACAGTAACTATCTTAACCAAGTGGTCAAGGTTAAGCTGGCCATCTGGCAGCAGAACTTATTTTTAACTACTGACGGACATTCAATAGATGACATGTATTCTGAAATAATAAAACCCCTTTGCATTATTTGAATCTGCTATTATTCTTTAAGGGGGCTCTGTGTGTATTTATGTCATCAGTCAATCAGCGTTGTCATGACACAGTGTTCATTATTGCTATTGTTCAGGCGGTGCCCATGAGAATGACTTCAAAAACCATCAGATGCATGAGTCTCATCTGTTCCTAAAGCAATTATCAGTGTTAAATTGAATATTTACATCAAATTATGTGCAAATGATCATTTAATATATGAATATTAGTGAAGAAAAACAAGCTTGCATTAGTTGATGGCTAAAATTCAGTTATTCTGTATCATTTTACATAAAAAAACGGCTGGATTGCAGGAATAAAGGAAGCTGGAATGCATGTCTTTAGTCTTCATTGCATGCATGATATACAGCATCAGGAAGTAATTTCTGCACTAAAAATCACAGAACGTAAAGTGCTAACAGTTATACAGTGCACCAGGTATTCGGACAAAATGGCGGATGCAGGGTGTAGAGCAGGGGAAGAGCCCAGCAAACACAGCATGTCAGAAGGAAGACATTGGACTCCAACTAATCCAACGTCAGTCAGATGTCATATTTTTGTTGAAAATTAAAGTCAGGCTGACGTCCAAACCTAACGTTTGTTTGACGCAAAGCTCCAACGTCAGACGTTGAATTTTGGTTGGAATAAACACTGCACTGTTAAAAAAGGGTGAAATGCATGGCAGCACATTAAATCTCTGAAGATCTCAGCAGAGGAGGATTAAACAACTCCACAAACAGCATTACATTATAAAAAACATCTTAAAAAACATTCAAATGATCTTTGGATCGTGGACTTTTTAAAATTAGTAATAAAACAATCGGGACTCTTGGCAACAGGGACAGCTTGTATGTTTGCTCAGCATAGCGTCAAACTCTGCAATTTATGAGATTAATATGTTTTGCTCCAAAATCACTATATATACATCAGTCTGAAATAACTATTGTGGTCCCATGTGATTGCATTACATCATTCTTATGAAAATACCCAATATGGTTTGAAAATCACAGATAAACAGATATATCATTGCAGTCGTGTGTTTATTGTCTTCATGTTTCATCAGAAGCGTCTCTATCTGTATGTTATTCAGCTGTAGCCACATCAGATGTCCATATAAGGGATTTCCTGGAACGTCACACGCTTAATACTTCTATTAAATATTATTAATACTTCTATGCATGAATCTCTCACTTGTGGACCTTCTGCGCGAGGGCTTCCAGTATGAATGAAACAAGTTACATGAGAGTGTTTAACGCGCCATATTGCTCACATCGCCTCATTTTGGGTCAAAATTTAAAAATATTACTAAATAATACTTTGTAACGTAGTAACTTGAGTAGTTTTTCAGCAAACTAATTATTTACTCTTACTTGAGGCATATTATTTTTCAGTACTTCTACAAGTACATTTTTTAAGTAGCAATACTTTTACTTCAGTACACCATTGCTTATTACTAACCAGACTGGCTTTATTTCTGTCAGGCGTCTACAGAAGCTCTTATTGAGATTAACAGAGCTTTAGATGCTGATGATTTATTGACAATAATGGTTTGGTTAGAAGTCACCATTATGGAGATCAGTATTTGCTTTAGCTGGGCAGTTTGACAACATTAGTGCTTCTCTGACTGCTGTAACTGTGTTTGTCATGGCAAGAGAAGCAAGAAAATGTGATCAGGTGATATAGTTTAGTAATAATTCACTAGTCTTATCACTGACCTAAAGTGGTTATTTGTTATTAATAGATTATCCAACATTACTTTCTTGTCACAGATTAGACATTCAGAATTTTTAAACACGTCACTGGAAAAAATCTTTAAACACACATATGAATCTCAACAATGGTGACATTCTTTATGCAGCAATGCATTCTGGGAGCCATGCGTTTTATACTATGGTGGCTCCCAGAATGCATTGCAGCATTAAGTATGTCACCATTGTTGAGATTCATATGTGTGTCTAAAGATTTTTTCCCATGATGCATTTAAAATTCAAAATGAATTGAACAGTCTGTCCTGTTGCAAGAAATTATTGTTGGTGAATATAATCTATTAATAAATAACCACATTTGGTCAGAGATAAGACTAGTGAATTACTTTATGATGCTGAAAGCTATATCATCTGATCATATTTGTTTCAGGCTTCTTTCACAACAAATTATGCATTTTGGTAAACACTGTTACAAAGACCACAAACTCAGATAAAAGAGAGTTGAACTGCCCAACTAAAGCAAACACTGATCTCCATAATGGTGAGCAAACATTTTCAATAAAACATCTAAAAGCTCTGTTAATCTCAATAAGAGCTTCTGTAGATGCCTGACAGACATAACGAGAGTGTGATTAATAAGTGAAGCTGGTAATGTGTACGGCCATGCATTTCATATTTTTTGTGTTTATTCCAACCAAAATTTGATGGCTGCCCAATGCTGGAGCCTGACGTCAAACAAACGTTGGGTTTAAACGTCAACCCGACTTTCATTTTGAACCAAAATCCAACGTTTGATTGATATTTGAGTCTACATCCTGTGCCTGCTGGGAGGAAACCATTTTGGACACATAAAATATAAAATAATGAACAAGATCTACATGAAGGAGTGAAATTAGCTCAGAGGCCTCACTGTGATTCACACACACACACACAGAGCTGTTTAATTAGTCCAAGAGTTTGTCATCGTTTGGCACCAACAATACTGTGTTGTTTTCTACTAGTGACTGTGAGCAAAAAGGCGCGCTGACACGTACTCTAGTCCTAATGAAGTGAGCCAGCTGTGCATTTTCACATCCTGAGACAGCTGATAAACAAGAGGAGCTCCATCACTTTAATAAACCACTCGCTCCATCTCTATTTCTCTCTCCTCTATGTCTTTTCATTCAGTAATGAAATCTATGGACTATTATAATCCTGTGCGATTTGTGCTACACTGATATGCTCTCGTTAACACAGTCATTCCCGTTTCATTACTTGATCTACTCAAACTGACCTTTTTTTCCTTCTTACGCTCACTCTATCTCGCACTTACTGTTATCTGACGTGCATTTTATCCATTGTCTTTTCTGGATTGGGATCATGTCAAAAATTGCTACCAAAAATTTGATGAACATATCAAGCAAGTCATGTGTCAAATCACAGATGTAACGTTTACAACTATCGTCAAAACTGAGCTGTGGCCATGAATATGATGACCAATGAAACTTCACTTATACTTTCTGAATGTTATTGATATTATAACAGAAAAGCCTTTTATCACTTAAACTGAAAAAAGAGGCTGGTTTTTGTTTCAGTAATGAGATACAAGTCTTTACTCAGAGAGAGAGAGGGAGAGAGAGAGAGACGGGTGGAAGGTGGTGGGACAGTGACACTGTGTGTAAGAGAGAGTGTGTGTGTGTGTGTGTGTGTGTGTGTGTGTGTGTGTGTGTGTGTGTGTGTGTGTGTGTGTGTGTGTGTGTGTTAGCATGTGTGTGAGTCTGTGTCTGTGTGTGTGCATGTGTGTGAG
>CM031949.1:22626869-22661869 GCA_018749465.1 Paracanthobrama guichenoti | reverse complement strand
ATGTGGTTAACAAATGTATAAGAGTATAATGTGCAAACAGGTTTATGACAGGTTGTTACACAGTAACAACGAGAACAGAAAGTGCAGTGCAATGTCAGTGTATCGATGTTTATCCTGAAGTGAAGTCACGTGATGTTAAGTGACTGAGTTCAGGAGTCTGATGGCCTGGGGGAAGAAGCTCCTCCTGAGTCTCTCAGTTTTGGCCATCAGGCTTCGGAAGCGCTTACCAGATGGTAGCAGCGTGAAATGAGGGTTTGCAGGGTGATTAGAGTCCTTGATGATCTTGGTAGCTCTACCTTTGCAGCGTTTGGTGTAGACGTCCTGCAGAGACGGGAGAGCTGACCCTGAGATACGCTCGGATAAGCGCACTACTCTTTGCAGGGCTTTGCGGTCATGACTGGTGCTGTTCCCATACACGCTGTGATGCACTGAGTTAAAACACTTTCTATCGCCCCTAAATAGAAAGTTTTCAGGATAGCTGGTGAAACCCTGAATTTCCTCAGCTGGCGCAGGTGGTACAGTCTTTGCCTGGCTTTTTCACCTGTGTCTGAATGTGAGCAGTCCAGGTCAGGTCCTCGGAGATGTTTACTCCCAGGTACTTGAAGCTGCTCACTCTCTCTACTGGTGACCCGCTGATCATGAGGGGGAGTATGTCCATTGCTGTCTCTTCCTGAAGTCCACAATCATTTCTTTGGTCTTGCCAACATTCAGAGAGAGACAGTTGTCCTGGCACCATGATGTTAGATGCTCCACCTCGTCCAAGTATGCCGTCTCGTTGTTGTTGGAAATGAGGCCCAGGACAACAGTATCATCAGCAAATTTGATGATAGAGGTGGAGCTGTGTGTGGACAAACAGTCATGCGTGTAGAGAGAGTAGAGCAGGGGCTCAGGACACAGCCCTGTGGAGCTCCCACACTCAGGGTGATGGAGGTGGAGGTGGACTGGCCTATTCTCACCACCACCTGAGGCCTGCCAGTGAGGAAGTCCTCAATCCAGTGGCAGAGAGAAGGATTCAGGCCGAGATCCAGGAGTTTGGAGGTTAGCTTGGTGGGAACTATGGTGTTAAAGGCTGAGCTATAGTCAATAAATAGCAGTCTTACGTAGTTCCCACTTTTGCTGTCGATGTGAGTGAGGAGGAGTGGAGGACATGAGAGATGGCATCTTCAGTCAATCTATTGGGACGATAGGCAAACTGAAGAGGGTCCAAAGTGTCAGGAATGAAGGCGCAAATGGTGTTTTTAATGAGTCTCTCAAAGACCTTCATGACTATAGACGTGAGAGCCACTGGACGATAGTCATTTAGGCAAGAGGGTTTACTGTTCTTAGGGACAGGGATGATGGTGGATTTTTGAAGGAGGTGGGGACCACAGATGTAGCGAGGACTCATTAAAGATAGATGTAAACAACCCGGTGAGCTGATCAGCACAGGACCGCAGAACACGACCTGAAATACCATCCGGCCCGGCAGCTTTCCTAACGCCCACACGCTTGAGTGCTCTCCGAACTTCATCCTCCGAGACAGAGATCACGTGATTGTTGCTGCTCTGAGTAATTTCCTCTAACGCGCCACTTGGCGGAGTCGCGCGTTGCCGCGGTTACAGTCAAAGCGAGCATAGAAAGAGTTTAACTCGTTCACGAGCAACGGATCAACGCTTGCCTCTGCAGAGGATTTAGATCCAAAGGAGCAGATGGACCTCAGACCTTGCCACATGCGCCGCGAGTCGTTGAGTTGGAAATGAGACTCCACTCGGTCTTTATAACGGAGTTTTGCGGCTTTAACTGCTCGTCTGAGAGCATAGCAGGACGATCTGTATTCATTCATATTCCTGAATGGAGACCGGCGTTGTAAGCAGCAGTGCGTGCGCTTCACTGCCGCGCGGATTGAATTGTCTACCCACGGTTTCTGATTTGAGAAGGACGTTATTGTTATTGTTTGCGTGGCTTGCTCTGTAAGCGTGTTGATGAAGCAAAGCGCCACGTCTGTGAACTCGCTTACGTCAGCTGAACTCGCTTGGAACATGTCCCAATCCACATCGCCCAGAGCTGCCTGTAGCGCGGTCTCTGAGTGGGGTGACCAACGCTTAACTTCCCGCCTCACCGGGGGTTCCTGGAGGAGCTTTTGTTTGTATTCGGGAGTGAGGAAAATGGCGGCATGATCCGATTTGCCAAATGCTGGAAGTGACCGCGCTTTATAGGCGTTCTTAAACGGAGTAGCAGTGATCCAGTGTGTTTGCTCCTCGTGTGGGGCAGGAGACGTGCTGATGAAAGTTTGGCAGGACTTTCTTTAGGTTTGCTTTGTTAAAATCGCCCGCGACAATGAATGCCGCGTCGGGATGTTGGTTTATGACGCCGCTGGCAACATCATGAAGGCCAGATAAAGCCAGCGCTGTGTCTGCCTGCGGTGGGATGTAAACGGCGGTTGCGACAACAGCAGAGAACTCCTCCTCGGCAGATAGAATGGACGGCAGATGATTGTTAAATGTTCCAGATGAGGCGAGCAGGACCGCGAGAGAATGGTGATGTTCCTGGGATCGCACCATTTCTTGTTGATCATGAAACACACTCCACCGCCTTTGGATTTACCGGCCTCGGCTGTTCTGTCCATCCGAAAAACAGAGAAGTTCTCCGACGGCGTCACAGCTGTGTCCGGGACCGCGGGCGTGAGCCATGTTTCGGACAAACAGTAGATATTACAGTCTCTCATGTCCCGTTGAAAACTTATCCTGGCTCTAAGATCGTCCATCTTATTATCCAAGGATTGAACATTTGCTAGAAGAATGCTCGGGAGAGGAGGTCTGAATGCCCTTTTCCTCAGTCTGTTACGGATACCAGCGCGTTTCCCACGGTGTTTCTTTGTTCTACGCCGCTGGCTCTGGCCATTGTTCAACTCGGCGTTGTGAGGATGCTGCAGGTGGCGGATCATTTACAGCCTTCTCACAGCAGCTGGAATAATTAAAGTCATCATTTTTATGGCGGATTGTAATCCAGAAAGGATCAAACGACAATCATCAGTGACAACTGATGACAGAGATTCACCCGCAGTCAAAAGCAAAAGATTAGACTGTAAAAAAATTTAAATCCACAAGTAACGCTAACACAAAATAAATACACAGTCAGGCAATGCTGATGTTGTTAACAATTTGAGAAAGTATAACAATAATAATACATTTGCAGGCTTTGATGTGATGTGAGCTAAGCGATCGATTTGATCACTGTTGGTAGCGCGATTTATTATAATGCTTTTTTTCTCAGTCGGTCAGAACAAATGACAGACATGTTACTTACATTTTCCAGTGAAACTTATTATTTTGGTTGTACTTCCAAGATGTAGATCTGTAATTCTGAATTACAGTATCCACACCGGTGCGGTGACTGACAGCCACACACCTTCCTCAAAACATTAGATTCATCCGCGCCGAGGAGCCGTGACGACACACAACCCACGTAAAGATGATGATTCAACAAGTAACTGCAACATCAGCATTCAAACAGAGATGGCGACAAAGAGGCAAAACTTACAGACGGCAAACAAATTTGACTTAAACAGAATTGAATACGGTTTGCATCACTGAATCATTATTTTGATCACACATGCGCACACACGCACACACACGCACACACACACACGCTTCCTTCTTCTGCCATCTGAGTGATGCTGAAGGATCTGTATGGAGACACGGTTTGACCCAAAGACCCATTCTGAGTGACGTCTGATCATTTCCTTACAACTGTGAGAAGCAGATATAAAAGCAGTATGGAACAGTCCATCATAGGCCCACAATCCTCCAGAGCAATGGAATCAAACCTTGTCTAAATAACAAAAAGTGCAAGAGGACAAAAATAACTGGTTAGAGCCATAAATATATTGCTACATACACAGTACAATATAAGCTTTTGTGAATGTATTATTAATCTTAGCTTAAATTCTAACACATAAAAATAAAGATTAAACTGACTAAATTAAATCAGAGGTACATACGCAGCCTAGACAGAAAGGTCTTCAAATATTGTCTTGGACAAAAGAGAGTCATTTAAACTCCTGTAGTTTAAATAATTTAAAGACTTATTAAGTCCTTGGAAGTTGGCACAGGCCCAAGAGAACCAGGTATAAGCTATTTGTCACGGATCAGCCGGGCTCCACCATCAGCCAATCACAGCCGAGTTCATCTCCAGCCCTAATTAAACACACCTGAAGCAGCTAATCAAGGTCATTACGGTCCATGAAAACTTCCAGACAGGTGTGTTGGAGTTAAACTCTATCTCAGTTCATTTTCCATTCCACTACATAGCATTTAAGTGACAAATTTATCTTGTAGAATTAAAGAGCTTAGGGGTTTTTTCCAAAGAAAATGTCTTTAAAGCTGCAGATTCAACATATGTAAACCTTAATGTCTTTAAATATCACAAAATATCCATGCCAGTCTCGTAAACACAAGATGTAGCCTTTTGTGATTGTGTTTTGTGACCGTGGGAACAAGCTAAACTTAATGGAGATCAGTTACATTCCTCCAAATTAATTTAGCCCTTACTGCACGCCCCACATTTTGGCAAGCATTTTGGCATAAATGACATACCCAAAATAAAAAGGTTGCTGCTCATAAGTCATTCTGAATAGACACATAACCAACATATATTTAGAAAGCCGACACTTGAGAGTTTACAGCTGATGACTCAGAATTACTCAGACTGTTATTACAGTTTTTTCACACTAAAATGACATGTACAGCACAATTCTTTAAACTGACACTCAAGGAGCAAAACCTCAGCCCAGATCTGCACAACTTCTTATATGTGCTTATAGCTGAGGGGTAGGAAGAGGTAGACCTGGAGAAGGACGTGAACAAAGAAGACGGGGACCAAATTTATCAGATGTGATTCGGGCAACCATGGTTGACCATGAGTACTGCGTACCCACGGGTTGACATTGAGAGAGGCTGGACAGAGAGATCAGCCCAACCTCAGCAGATATTACAGTTTTTTTTCCCAATTGCTGACACACTAAAATTACTTGCACAGCACAATTATTTAAACGGACACACAGAGCAAAACCTCTACTCAAGTCTACTGAAATCTAAACACATTTTGCAATTCAAAATGGCACTTTTTAAATGCACCGAACACGGTTCTCTGCATAAGACACACCAATCTGACATAAAGTCACATGTTTGCCATTTCAAGACACGACATGAGCTGATTGGCCAACACATGAGCCACTTGACCAAACACCTCATGGGTTAATGGATAACACTTCAGTCAGGATGAGAGCACTGTGAGAAGACCTCAGGTGAGCACCTTTACTTTGCAACAACAATGTCAAGACAAGTCATCTTTATTTATACAGCGCTTTTAACAAGTCCAATTGTTTCAAAGCAGCTTCACATTGTTAACAGGAAAATAATGCAACAGAATTTGTACAGCCGTTCTGGTGAAACGGTGATGTTATCCAGCTAATTTCAAGTATCATATAGTGTCAATGCGGGCAGATCGGTAATATAGATGAGATTTAGGTGTCCCCAACTGAGCAAGCCAAAAGCCAGAGGCAACGGTGGCAAGGAACCAAAACTCCTTCAGGGCCAGAATGGAGAAAAAAACCTTGGGAGAAACCAGGCTCAGTCGGGGTGCCAGTTCTCCTCTGGCCGACGAACAAACAGTGTATGATTATAATTCTGGCAACATTGCAGATCAGAGGTCAGATTAGATCAATAGATTGGAGTCGTCACGCTGGAGACGGGTTTAATGAGGATGTTGTGTCGATGCGGCATTTACGGGGGGGGGAGTTTATTTGACACGCTCTCTGCAGACACTTCAGGGATGCGTTGGTTTCTTATGATGCATTCTTCTTATGATGTAACGAGTACATCAGGTGTTATGGGAAGTGTTCCCGGTTCCGGCTGACCTAGTTAATGCAGCCTAGCATCGAATGATTTTACAATGTGGAGAGAAATAAATATTTTCATCAATATGCAGTACTGGTCTTGTGTGTACTGTTTGGTCAATATATTCATATACTTTAATAATATCTCTTAAAAAAAAAAAAAAAATAAATCAAACCCAGATTATATCATTAGAAAAGTAGAAATGTTATAAGTGTTTAAGATTGAGAACAGCAGTGTGTAAATTAATCAAACAGAATCAGATTGTATGGACCATGTGTGTGCCATACGGTGTCAAAATTGAGTTTTGTTAAATTCTTGTTTTGTTAACATTTTGAAAGAAGTGTTTCATTCTGCAAAAGAACTGAGGTGTTCTGCTACTCGCGTGTGTGTGTGTGTGTGTGTGTGTGTGTGTGAAGCAACAAGTGTGCTCATGCTTCTTTTCAAATCTGAGGATGTTATTTCTAAAACCATGAATTTTATGAGACCTAAGACCATGCTATGTGAGTTTTTAGAGAAGGCTGATAAGATGCTAATATATATATATATATATATATATATATATATAATATATATATATATATATATATATATATATATATATATATATATATATATATATATATATATATAAATAAATAAATGGTGTGGCGAACTGTCCCATTCACGCTTCTATTGTTCTCACTCGACAAACCTTTCACACTTCTGCCGGGTATGAGAACTAATCTTCATTATCCTTTTATCCTTTATCATATTCTTTTATTCTGTTGTTTGTATTCTGCCATTATTAGCCTTTATTCTGGCATTATGGCTTGTTGTGTAGAAATGTTTCTTTGGGTCTGTTATTCACGGAGCTCAGAACAAGGACAAGTCATCCCGAAAGGCTGGAGTTATGCCAATTAGGCTACTTTCTGTATCCATTTGGAATTTGATTTTTTTTTTTTTATGTTTACAATGGAAATGAATTAACGCTGAACTAGTCATTGGACTTTCTTCAAGATTAGAGGCCATATTCACAAAACATCTTAAGGCTAAAAGTAGCTCCTAACTTGCAGATTTAGGAGAAACTCGTAAAAATAATGGGTGCATCAGTCCTAATTTTAGGACTCCTAAATGTTTGCTCTAAGAGTACAAAATTCCCTGCCTCACACACGCGTGAGTCAAACTGGTGCTTGCGCAGAAAGTTTAATTTCAGCAGCGTCCAGTAGCAGAGTTATAGAGTTTTCCTGGCTTTGTTTATTCCATAAAAGTCTGTTTTTCCTTGTGTGGCATTGCTGTGCGTTAATAACTCTGTAAGTAACAATATTTATTATCATTGTAGATGTGTTTCAGAGTGTCATAACATAATTCAGTTGATTTTACCTCAGAAGTATTATTGTGTCAATATACATACCATCGGAGTAATGCTCACCTATTTGAAGAATCATCCGGTTATTTTGTTATCAACAAGGTTTATTGATTTATACAAACTAGTTGCTTGTCTTGTATGCTGATGAAAATATGTATCCAATGTCTGATCGGCATCGCACGGCAGTCCTAACGCGGTGCACACACTTTGTAATCCGACACCGCTTGTTAGCGGCCCCGCTCCATTTAATGTCGCTGCATTTAGCACTTATATGCTACAATAAGCTCTGGTTTACTGTTACATCATACCATTGTAACTTATCAGTGTATAGTTATACAGTTCTTATCTGTATATCTTCTGTCATGTCATATTATCATGTATATTTATTTTCCTCATTTTGTTTTCTCACAGAAACCACATTTATGTAAATATCCACGCAAACCTGTTTATGCCTTGCAATTGGATGGCCTAATAAACACTGCGATCATCAAAGTTCACTCTGGAGTAGCTGCAGTTCTTTCTAACCGAAGAATTAGGCCAGTTGAGTTCCAACCATCCCACTGCGTGCAGAATATCCCACAGTTTTAGCTCTAAAACCAGCTCTTAAATCTGTGAAATGTTAGGAGTAGTCAAGAGGACTCCTAAGTCACTAAGACCAAATCACAAACAATCCTAATGGCTGTTGCAGACCTTTCTCCCGCTCTCTCTTCCAGTTTGCTTCCTGTCTACTCACTGTCATATCATAATAAAAATGCCAATAATAATATTTATTAAATAAGGAAATAAATTAATAAAAAAAGGAAATGATGTCTGATTACCTGTTGCAGTTGTTTCACAAGTTCACACTTACAAATGATCGTAAAAGAGTAAAATAAGCCTAATGCTGTCCAAGGGGATCAAAATTTAGCTCAAACCCAGAGTTCTCCCCCGAATCCCCAGCTGGGCCGAGAGTTCTCCCCCCGAATCCTTGAATCCCCAGCTGGACGAGAGTTCTCCCCCGGAATCCCCAGCTGGGCCGAGAGTTCTCCCCCCGAATCCCTGAATCCCCAGCTGGACGAGAGTTCTCCCCCCGAATCCCTGAATCCCCAGCTGGACGAGAGTTCTCCCCCCGAATCCCTGGCTGGGCCGAGAGTTCTCCCCCCGAATCCCTGAATCCCCAGCTGGACGAGAGTTCTCCCAGATCCCGGCTGGGCAGAGTTCTCCCGAATCCCGGCTGGGCAGAGTTCTCCCAGATCCCTGAATCCCCAGCTGGATGAGAGTTCTCCCCCCAAATCACCGGCTGGGCCGAGAGTTCTCCCCCCGAATCCCCAGCTGGGCCGAGAGTTTCCCTGTTCCACAACTCAACCCATTCATTAGTAAAATAGAACATTTAAAAGCATTTTAACTGCCGTACTACATAAAACTGAACTTATTACAGCATAGACTGGAGAAAAAATGCATTACCGCAGTTAATTGTTGTAAAGGTCCCTGTGCTGACATGTGAGAAATGCTAAAGCGCACACTGCTGGATTACAGCTGCAGTGGGTGAGCTCTTGACCTGGTGAGATTAAACTAGAGCCCCTGGTCTCTGAGGCCTAAGATAGCTGAATTAAAGCATGAAAGAATGTGCAGGTTTAGCCTAGCATGACCTGCCCAGTTTCATTGCACCACTTTAATTGCTTTGAGGCTCAGGGAAGGCAGGAGGGAGACCTACAGCATGTATAACCATGATATCTGGAGTCGTTAATAAATAATACAACAAGATACGTTTTATCTCTCATGGGTCCAGCAAGGCAAGAGCAGGCAGAGTTCCACTCCTCCACTAACCCACGAGAGCAGACAAACTGATGTATAGAAATGAGAAAGTAGTGAAAACTGCCGACGTTAAAGTGACCAAAGCAATGTGTGTAGAATTTTGAAATTACAATAAGTAGTTACAAAAAAGTGGCCTATAATTGGCTGTTGAATTGCTTGTTAGCCCATGTTATTAAGGTTTGAATATGGCCGCTTCTGTGTAAATAACTGACATTGTTCTGAGCTGTTCTGTGGTCGGCCTGGTGGAGTTACACGGCATTTCTGCGACGCTTCCAGGAAAGCGGCCCAAAAAAAACTCTAGTTCTCATTAGCAACACTGAATTGTGCCATTGTCCTGCTGTCAACACCAGTCCCTCATTAGAATCAAACAAAACCTCATTTTGTCAAACAGCAATTCAACCAGCACACCTGAAAATTGGCCTTGTGCTGCAGTAGACATTGACAGACAAGCCTTCAGGGTTTGTTTTCTGTGAGAGCTTATAATATTGCTGTTTTACAGAAGGATTTCATCAGTAAAGTACTTCATCAACACTCAGCAAAAAGCATTATTAGGGGTGTAACGATACATTGTTATATCGAGATATCACAATATAAAAATGCGACGATATGTAGTAGCAGTAGGTCTCCTTCAGTCATTGCGGAGTATGGAAGATGTGCCCTGTCTGCGCCCTTTTTTAATCAGAAAACCCAAGTTCAGATTAATTGATTGGTTTGAGCCACTGGTTTCCCTCATGCCCTCCACTTCTGCAGTTTTCTTTCTCTAGTTGCATTCACTCATTTCCCAAAGTCATCTTGAATGCTGAACTGTCAATACAACTGAAACATTAGAGAGAACATCACATAAGCTGACTTCATAAACTGATGTTGATTTTCCTCAAATGTTTTAGTTTGATCGCCATTATGGAGATCAGTATTCCCTTTGGTGGGGCTCTTGAACTTCATTTATATTATTGTGATTCTCTTCATATTGATGCAGCGATGCAGCAAGAAATTACAATTATTTGATTTCAAAGGAAGGGAATTATTATATTATAACCGTTTCCATGAGCTCACAAAATAATTAGTTATAAATCTGTTTTTATAGGGTGGGAAGCACTAACTATATGCTGTTTAAAGGTACTCTGTAAGTATTTAATACCAACCTTAAGTCTGTAATGTACAGAAGACAATAAATAAATACTTCTCATTCATTTGCATCTTTTTATCTTTCAAACCCTTTCATAGACATGTTTTTGGGTGATGATGATGATGATGATGATGATGATGATGATGACAAGGACAATAACGTTGAAAGTTCATTCACCACACTCTAGGAATCAATGTCCATGAAAGCTCATGTCCAAGAATGCACATCCCAAAGTTTCCCAGTGCAAACATTAGTATTGATATCAAATTGCAGCAAACCAGAAAGTCTTGAAAATCACATGTGGCATAATCCAGTTTCAGGATCAGTATACCACATGGCCTCTAAACTCACTTCATAGACATCTTTCAGATAAGGGTCCAGACAGGCATGTGAATCAGAAAGATAAATCCCACAGAATGTGGAGTCCTTCTACAAAAAGAATCACATTAGGAAAATAACGATACATACATACCAGTAAACATTTAATCAATATAAGAAAAAAAACAATGCTTACTTCAGATTGGACATCAAACTCAAAGTTTCCCAATCAGGACAAATAATTGTTTGGAGCCATAAGCCATGCTTACTCCATTGCAAATCTACTACTACTACTCTCTACACCCGTTTTATACCTGAGAGTATTACTCCTTGTTGCCCCCTCATGGTGAATGGCATAAGTACAACAATAAAAAAACATGTTAACAGGTTTGACTGTGTATATACACTCACCTAAAGGATTATTAGGAACACCTGTTCTATTTCTCATTCATGCAATTATCTAATCAACCAATCACATGGCAGTTGCTTCAATGCATTTAGGGGTGTGGTCCTGGTCAAGACAATCTCCTGAACTCCAAACTGAATGTCAGAATGGGAAAGAAAGGTGATTTAAGCAATTTTGAGCGTGGCATGGTTGTTGGTGCCAGACGGGCCGGTCTGAGTATTTCACAATCTGCTCTGTTACTGGGATTTTCACGCACAACCATTTCTAGGGTTTACAAAGAATGGTGTGAAAAGGGAAAAACACCAGTATGCGGCAGTCCTGTGGGGCGAAAATGCCTTGTTGATGCTAGAGGTCAGAGGAGAATGGGCTGACTGATTCAAGCTGATAGAAGAGCAACTTTGACTGAAATAACCACTCGTTACAACCGAGGTATGCAGCAAAGCATTTGTGAAGCCACAACAAGCACAACCTTGAGGCGGATGGGCTACAACAGCAGAAGACCCCACCGGGTACCACTCATCTCCACTACAAATAGGAAAAAGAGGCTACAATTTGCATGAGCTCACCAAAATTGGACATTTGAAGACTGGAAAAACGTTGCCTGGTCTGATGAGTCTCGATTTCTGTTGAGACATTCAGATGGTAGAGTCAGAATTTGGCGTAAACAGAATGAGAACATGGATCCATCATGCCTTGTTACCACTGTGCAGGCTGGTGGTGGTGGTGTAATGGTGTGGGGGATGTTTTCTTGGCACACTTTAGGCCCCTTAGTGACAATTGGGCATCGTTTAAATGCCACGGCCTACCTGAGCATTGTTTCTGACCATGTCCATCCCTTTATGACCACCATGTACCCATTCTCTGATGGCTACTTCCAGCAGGATAATGCACCATGTCACAAAGCTTGAATCATTTCAAATTGGTTTCTTGAACATGACAATGAGTTCACTGTACTAAAATGGCCCCCACAGTCACCAGATCTCAACCCAATAGAGCATCTTTGGGATGTGGTGGAACGGGAGCTTCGTGCCCTGGATGTGCATCCCACAAATCTCCATCAACTGCAAGATGCTATCCTATCAATATGGGCCAACATTTCTAAAGAATGCTTTCAGCACCTTGTTGAATCAATGCCACATAGAATTAAGGCAGTTCTGAAGGCGAAAGGGGGTCAAACACAGTATTAGTATGGTGTTCCTAATAATCCTTTAGGTGAGTGTATAATGAATGATATGTAATGTAACTATATTTCATGTCAAATAATGATTTTAAAATTGTATTGCTAACCTTGTGAAACCTTTAACTGGGCTGATATAATCCCTCTATATTCATGACTATATCATGCTTGAGTCTCACACAGACTCCAACATTCAGCATCAAAACACAACAATGCCAACAATCACATTTGATCTGAAGTAAATGATTAAGTACTCTCAGTTCTTCTTTAGTTACTAGAGCTCTAGTGTAAGTGAACTATACTAACTGAGCATTTGTCAGCACAACACACTATTCCTATTGCACTTTACTTGTTATTTTCTAAGGCAATTGGTTTGGCTTTTTAAAGCAAGTCTAACTAATTTGATTTTCCAGTGTAGGTATACAACTATAAAACTACATGTCTTTATTTCTTTATTTTCAAATATTAAACCATATAACTTTTATTTTGGGGTTGCTCTGAGACACTGAAAACACTGTTAACATGATAAGGAACATGTAAATTATACAGTGTATGTGCAATGATATTTATTTGATTGAATTGCAATTTGATAATCGTACTAAGTCTTATTGTGATTTTATTTTGATTCTTTTAGCCCTACACAAGGATTAGGAGAAAATTAAAAAAAAAAGAAAATGACAGAATTGAAACAGACACACACACAGTAAGTTCTGGATGAAAAACATTCACACGTTCACCTTCATCACATTCTCGTTATGAGGCTGACATGTGAAATGCAGAAAATCCCAGTAAAATCAATGCATCACTGTTTGCATTTATATGGGCTCAGCACAGACATGCTCATCAGATGAACAGCGGCTGATAGAGGAAGAGCGAATGTAGGACGATGTCAAACACATCAGTAGATTAGCAGAGGCTGAGACAGACACAGCTGTCACTGACTTCTTTATAAGAGCTAATGAGACTTTATGTGCTGCCCGTGTTTGGGTCGGTTCAACACTGACGTGTTCAGAGAACTTTATTATGTGCAGAGTAAGATGATTGTGACTGAATCGGTTAGATTTGAATGATTGAGGTGGAAAGAGGCGTATGGGGCACAGCGGGGTTCGTATTGTGGTGGAGTTCACATAATTCAATATGATAGGATCTTGAGTCTTAGTGCAACAAATGTTATTTACACCCTTTGTTTGCTTTTAGTGGATTAAGGAGAACGAGATCATCACAGATGACAGACAGACAGACTGACGAACACATAGACACATAGACAGACAGATAGAAAGACTCTGATGTTTCAAAACAGCACAGCAGTAATGACTTGTTGAATTTCTTTACTTGCAAGATTGATACTATTGGAGAGAAAATTAAAACCATATAAGCATCTACTACAGTACATCAGACATCGTGCTCTAGACACCCCTGAGAAACAATTCCATTCATTCATTGCTATAGCAGAGGCTATTATTAAACCTCTTATTAAAAAAACACAACTTGATCCTAGAGAATAAGTCAATTACAGGCCAATCTCAAATCTACCCTTTCTGTCAAAAATACAGTGTCCTCACAACTGTGTTCCTTTTTTAGAAAGAAATGGTATCTGTGAGGATTTCCAGTCAGGATTTAGACCGTATCATAGTACTGAGACTGCTCTCATCAGAGTTACAAATGATTTACTCTTATCATCCGATCGTGGTTGTATCTCTCTATTAGTGTTACTCGATCTTAGCGCTGCATTCGATACTATCGACCACAACATTCTTTTGAATAGACTCGAAAATTATGTTGCCATTAGTGGAATTGCATTGGCAATGTTTAAATCATACTTATCTGACCGTTATCAGTTTGTAGCAGTAAATGAAGAAATATCACACCGATCACAAGTTCAGTATGGAGTACCGCAGGGCTCAGAGCTAGGACCGTTGCTCTTCACCCTGTACATGCTACCACTGGGAGATATCATTAGGAAGCATGGCATTAGTTTTCACTGTTATGCTGACGATACTCAGCTCTATATTTCTTCACGCCCTGGCAAAACTTACCAATTCACAAGATTAACGGAATGCATAGCTGATATAAAACATTGGATGTCTAGTAATTTCCTGCAACTTAATTCAGAAAAAAAAAAAAAGTTTAATTATTGGACAAAAAGCTCCACAAGTAGTAACCTAGAATACTGTCTAACACTCGATGGCTGCTCTGTCAAGTCCTCGTCGTCAGTTAGGAACCTGGGTGTGCTCTTTGATACCAATCTTTCATTTGAAAGCCACATTTCTAACATCTGTAAAACTGCGTTCTTCCATCTTAAAAATATATCTAAATTACGGTGCATGCTTTCAGTGCAAAGTGCTGAACAGTTAATTCATGCGTTCATGAGCTCCAGGCTAGATTACTGTAATGCTTTACTGGGTGGTTGCCCTGCTCGCTTAATAAACAAACTCCAGCTGGTCCAAAACGCAGCAGCTTGAGCTCTTACTAGAACCAGGAAGTATGACCATATTAGCCCGGTTCTGTCAACACTGCACTGGCTCTCTATTAAACATTACATACATTTTAAAATCTTGCTTATTACTTACAAAGCACTAAATGGTTTAGCTCCCCAGTACTTGAGCGAGCTCTTAACGCATTATACTCCATCACGTCTATTGCGGTCTCAAAACTCTGGCCAGTTGATAATACCTAGAATATCAAAATCAACTGCAGGCGGTCGATCCTTTTCCTATTTAGCGCCTAAACTCTGGAACAGTCTTCCTAGCATTGTTCGGGAAGCAGACACACTCTGTCAGTTTAAATCTAGACTAAAAACGCATCTCTTTACTATGGCTTACACATAAAACATTATCAATCTCTATTATTCAAATTAGGCAAGTTTATTTATATAGCACATTTCATACACAATGGTATTTCAAAGTGCTTTACATAGAAAATGAATTAAAACAATCATAAAATAATCACAACAGATGCATAAGAAAATCAAAATAACATGCTTGAGAAAAGCAGAGAATCCAGAATCACGCCTCTGTCTGAGTATTCTCGCACCTTCTGCCTCTGATGGCTTCCGGTACCACCAACCCTTTATTTGAGTGGAGTATTCAACACAGAAATGAGTTAAATATTGTTAGGCTGCATAAATTAGGTCAATCTGAACCGGGAACACTTCCCATAACACCTGATGTTCTTGTTACATATTAAGATGAATAGCATCTACGCAAATGATAGATAGACAGACAGATAATCTGCTGCTAATCTTCCTGAGTCCGGCCATTATTCCCTTAAACCCAAAGCTTTAATTTGTGTGCTTTTAATGTCTGCTGGGATGAAGAGCTCCTCTGCTCCTCACAAATGAGAGATTCACATTTCTCCTGTGTCTGCTTGTTTGTTGTGCTTTCTAATGAACACCGTTCTTACAAATTAATAAGTGGCATTGTCTACTCTCAGCTTCTATGCACCAAATTACACCAGGAAGGATTAACTTTCCATTTATAATGCAAATCTGTTGTGTGAATATATTTGCATGAGAAATGTGAGTGAGTCTGTTTATAATGTCAGAGTCTGTTTGGGCTTTTAGAACCAAAACATGTCATCATGACAGACCAGTGTTAGACTCTAAAGATGCTAAATGATGGCAGAGAACATCACAGAAAGAGATTCTTATATGTGCTTTCCTGCAGTACTACAGTGCAAAAAAAAAAAAATCTCGGCCATTAGGCTCCTTTTTAACTGTTTTTTTAATAGAGCGTGAAGCCCTTCAAGACAGTGTCCTTATAGAAACAGAAGGACAGTAAGAGATAAGCAACAATTACAGAGCAGAATATAGCATGATGTGCATCTACACACACTGAGTCTGCTGCATGTTTGAGTCAGCCAGCGTTTGTGTGGCCTTTAAGGTCATCTTCAGGCTCACGGAGCTGCGTCAGCTCAGCGCTCAGACCCACAGGCTGTTATTTTGCTTTTATTTGCGTCTCTCCTCTCGGCCTGTTTGACATGCAGAAGAGCAAAAGAAGTAAATAACACTGATAAGTCGAGTCTTTCTCCCTATCCTTTCTTTCACTCTACGCCAAACCCCATCTGATCACCTTCCTCCTGTGTGTGTGTGTGTGTGTGTGTGTGTGTGTGTGTGTGTGTGTGTGTGTCTCTCTCTCTCTCTCTCTCTCTCTCTCAAACAGCCTGAAGCTCAACTAATTAAATGCTTGTAAGTGATTCTCCTCTGCTGTGTGTGTGTTCGACTGCCCCGATATAACTAACAAATTCACAAGTTTGTTAATTATATCAGGAACTATATGATATATTCCAGTTGTCAAATATGTGGAAGTGAAAGCATTTTGTCATTTAAAAACACCTTTATAATGATCATGTTTAGTGGATCTATAACGCACAATGTCAGTTTGCACCAAAATTCAGAGTCACATCTGTCGGACTTTCATCACGTAAATTCATCCATTTCTCATGAAATACATAAAAGTAATTGGCCGGTGAACTGGGTGAAGAAAAGTGTAAACTTTATATTTTCCTACACAACGTGTATCTGATATAAATAAGACACTTTATAAAATTATAACTGAAAGGATTATTATTGCACCTTCCATCGAAACTATAAATGTAGTTTTATTAGTATAGAATTGTCTGAAACCTAAAATAAACATTATATGGATGAAAACACTGGATAGTTATGATACAGCGCAGTGAAAGTCACATTTCAGGCATCTGTAAAACCACATTTTTTCATCTTAAAAATATATCTAAATTACGGCACATGCTCTCAATGCAAAATGCTGAACAGTTAATTCATGCGTTCATGAGCTCAAGGCTAGATTACTGTAATGCTTTACTGGGTGGTTGCCCTGCTCGCTTAATAAACAAACTCCAGCTGGTCCAAAACGCAGCAGCTCGAGCTCTTACTAGAACCAGGAAGTATCAACACTGCACTGGCTCCCTATTAAACATTGTATACATTTTAAAATCTTGCTTATTACTTACAAAGCACTAAATGGTTTAGCTCCCCAGTACTTGAGCGAGCTCTTAATGCATTATAGTCTATTGCGTGAAAAAAACATCACTGTTTGCAGAACTGCTTTATAGATTGAATAGAAACTAATTGCTTGATAGAAACTAATTAATAATTGATGATCTTAACAACGGATCTGATTCAACACTGAACCACAGCTGAAATGCATAATTTTCCTGTTATCACTGTAAAGCTGCTTTGAAACAATATGTACTGTATAAAGCACTATAAATAAAGGTGACAATATGGAACTATAATCAAATAAGTGACCCTTACAGTTTCTGCAGATGCAATATGAAGACAGAACAACTCTTTTCCAACCTTATCCACTCTCATCCCTCCCATGTTCCCTGGAGACTCAAGTGAGACAGAAACACCTGCTGAACACCAACACTGACATTTCAAGTGCTCTCCTGTAAATGTCGGCTGTGTTGATTTAGAGCGGTGAGCTGGACGGCGAAGCGCGCGGCACACATTACATTTCATCCATAGATCATTTAAGAGCCATATTCACGGATCATCACTGCAGTGCTGTTACTCTTTAGCAAAAATCGGAATCCTTCATTAACATGTGAAAACATTCAACCAAAAAGAATATCTTATTTACATTTCTGAAGTGAAACATAATCAGCAGGAAATAAATGCAGAGCAGGACTAGATTTTATCCACTGGAGTTTGATTGGATCATGAATAGTCAGGTTATGACATTACTGGTTTACATTAACTTACTGTATATTAGTATTTATTCAATTATTAAGAAAATAAGATAATGTGATATGTTTTCATTTCATGTTCTGTCTGTGTTTTCAAATTCTGAACACATTTCTGCAGCTGTGATTGGCAGTTTTGTGCTAACTGGACTATGACATCATCTGACCGCTGCCTGTGGGAAATCAATGATCTAGAAAGCCTCAGGAGCAGCACAAGAAACATAAAAACACAGAGATAAATAAATTACAGCTAACAGACTGAGCCACAGGCCATTTCTTCATTGGTGACAATGAAAGGGATTGTTAAGTTGAGCTCCCGTAGGAGATGAGCGTCAATCTCTGGGTTTAGGATCGAAGAGGGAATAATTCCAGATGAATCACAGCTGCAAAAGGCATCAGGCAGTTCCTTAAGCATGTTGGACAAGGGCATTTACGGCCCTCAGTCAAATGTTCACGCTGATATTCTTCTGTGCCTCATTATGCCACAAATAGGCCTGAGATTCTGCCCCTCAGTAATGTGGAGGAAAGGAAGGAGTGCAAGGTTGTCATGCATGTTTCAGTCACTGCTCTGCTCTTTTTCTTGTGCCAAGTCCTGTTTTTTGATGCAGCGTGGTTTGAGTTTGGAGCTCTGTCAATTCACGAGTTCACACTCGCAAAAAATCAGATAGAGTAAAAGAGTATGTGTATTTGGCATGCTGTCCGAGGAGAGGGTCCAAACCCTCCATATCTCTGGCTGGGATAGGAACCAGCCAAGACCAAGTTTTGGAGGGATGCTGAAAACTGTGGAAGAACATAGGTGAGTCAACTGAGTATACATTCACCTAAAGGATTATTAGGAACACCATACTAATACTGTGTTTGACCCCCTTTCACCTTCAGAACTGCCTTAATTCTACGTGGCATTGATTCAACAAGGTGCTGAAAGCATTCTTTAGAAATGTTGGCCCATATTGATAGGATAGCATCTTGCAGTTGATGGAGACTTGTATTTTTTATGCAGTATCCCAATTCTGACTCTACCATCTGAATGTCTCAACAGAAATCGAGACTCATCAGACCAGGCAACATTTTTCCAGTCTTCAACTGTCCAATTTTGGTGAGCTTGTGCAAATTGTAGCCTCTTTTTCCTATTTGTAGTGGAGATGAGTGGTACCCGGTGGGGTCTTCTGCTGTTGTAGCCCATCCGCCTCAAGGTTGTGCGTGTTGTGGCTTCACAAATGCTTTGCTGCATACCTCGGTTGTAACGAGTGGTTATTTCAGTCAAAGTTGCTCTTCTATCAGCTTGAATCAGTCGGCCCATTCTCCTCTGACCTCTAGCATCAACAAGGCATTTTCTCCCACAGGACTGCCGCATACTGGATGTTTTTCCCTTTTCACACCATTCTTTGTAAACCCTAGAAATGGTTGTGCGTGAAAATCCCAGTAACTGAGCAGATTGTGAAATACTCAGACCGGCCCGTCTGGCACCAACAACCATGCCACGCTCAAAATTGCTTAAATCACCTTTCTTTCCCATTCTGACAATCAGTTTGGAGTTCAGGAGATTGTCTTGACCAGGACCACACGCCTAAATGCATTGAAGCAACTGCCATGTGATTGGTTGATTAGATAATGAGAATGATTGCATTGAGAAATTGAACAGATGTTCCTAATAATTCTTTAGGTGAGTGTGTGTGTGTATATATATATATATATATATATATATATATATACACAGACTATTTTGCCAAAAGTATTGGGACACGCCTCCAAATCTCTGAGTTCAGGTGTTCAATCCCTTCATGGCCACAGGTGTATAAATCAAGCACTAGGCATGCAGACGCTTCTACACACATTTGTGAAAGAATGGGTCGCTCTCAGGAGCTCAGTGAACTCAAGCGTGGTACCGTGATAGGTTGCCACCTGTGCAATAAGTCCATTCCTGACATTTCCTCACTACTAAATATTCCATGCTCAACTGTTAGTGGGATTATAACAAAGTGGAAGCGATTGGGAACAACAGCAACTCTGCCACGAAGTGATAGTCCATGTAAAATCACAGAGTGGGGTCAGCGCATGCTGAGGGTCACAGTGTGCAGAAGTCACCGACTTTCACACCAACTTGGAGTCAATAGCTCCAGACCTCCAAACTTCTGTGGCCTTCAGATGAGCTCAAGAACAGTGCGTAGAGAGCTTCATGGAATGGGTTTCCATGGCCGAGCAGCTCATCCAAGCCTTACATCACCAAGTGCAATGCAAAGCGTGGGATGCAGTGGTGTAAAGCACGCCGCCACTGGACTCTAGAGCAGTGGAGACGTGTTCTCTGGAGTGACCAATCACGCTTCTCCGTCTGACAATCCCATGGACGAGTCTGGGTTTGGCGGTTGCCAGGAGAACGGGACTTGCCTGACTGCATTGTGCCAAGTGTAAAGTTTGGTGGAGGGGGGATTATGGGGTGGGGTTGTTTTCAGGGGTTGGACTTGGCCAACATGGCTATTAGCTGATCCCGGCTACTGCATGCCTTGTTTACATTCTTCTCACTCAGGAAATGACTGTTCATCTGTTCTAATGGCAAATGTATCGGACCTTTGAGTGCAGGCGAGGTTCGAGCTGCATGCGGTGCAGTTGAAACTAGAGGCCATGGAGAAGCAGATCCTTGATCTATTAAAGGAGCACGCTGAGCTACGGCAAACAGCGCTGGAAACTTCCTGGGCTCATACTCTCAAGTTAACATCTATAAGGCACTACGCACCATATGACTAGTAAGTCAAACATCAAATCACAGTCTTTGTTTTGCCCACTTAATTGATAGAAGTGTGTATGTAGTCCATTCTACAGAGACTGTATTTGTTCACCGAATAGTGACGTCAAACAATAAATCTACTAATTTTTGAGAAAACCAACTCAATAGAATAACTCAAGAGAAAGTATATATTTGTATATAACAGGGGTGGCAAACTCCGGTCCTGGAGAGCCACAGTCCTGCAGAGTTTTGCTTCAACCCAAATCAAACACACCTGAACAAGTTAATCAAGGTCTGAAGGGTTACTAGGAAGCTACAGACAGGTGAGTTTTATCAAGCTTGGAGCGAAACGCTGCTGCTAAGGCTCTCCAGGACTGGAGTTTGCCACCCCTGGTATATAAATGCACTGAATCATCACAAACTCAAAGTACACTTGTTTTGTTTGTCCTTTCCCTCAGCTTCCAAACACTTAAATCAACTTTAAATCGAAGCAGTTGAAAAGTGGAAAATGCCCCTGAATTTGATCTGTTCCCCTCCAAACTTCCTGTGTGCTTCTCATTTCCTGTCTCTCTAATGATTAGGTTCTTTGTTGTTCTTAACTATTTGTCGTTTAATTACTCTTATTTTTTATTGTTGTACAGCACTTTGGTCGGCCTGTGGCCGCTTTTTAAATGTGCTTTAGAAATAAACCGAACTTGAACTTGGTCTTCTCTTGGTCGAATCACAGGCTCAAACAAGCTAATGTGTGCCTGCAGGGGACGTTCAAAAAACTGTGTTAAAACACATAAATAGAATGATTAGGGATGGGCACTAGTACCCAATAATAAAATCACAGCGATGATTGTGACTTTTCTTTTTTCTGATTCATTATGGTGGTATTTTGAGGTCTGATTGGTTAACGTTAGGACATTTGTACCGAAGGCGAGCAGAAATGAGCAGTATATTCCGGTCCGCTTGTCAGGAAAGGGAGTGAGAACACACACAGAACCAGGTGAACCCAACTCTGACATCAAACGAACCTGGATGCGCACCAAAAGTGCTCATCTGATCCCCTTGACTGTAAATGGCCTATCTAACTGAATAGTTAGCAAACATTTGACCTCTGAACCCTGGGTTTGACCTCCAGGGTAACGTGCCTGATGAAGAGGAGAGATGATCATCTAATTGACATTCCTGGTGTCATCTTCCCAGTCCCTGCTGATTAGACGCTGAACATTTCACCAGCAGAGAAAATTAAATATTGATCTATTTTTCCCTCCGTACTTCTTTTTTCCTTTCTCGTTCCCTCACAACGACAGAATTTCATTGGACTTTGCCAGAGCTGGGGAGGTGAAAAGCACAAGTGACACTTAAACTGTTACGCTGGACATTTGCTTAATATTGTCCTTCTGCCACTAATCTGATATTAGTTTATTCAAGCACCGCTGTGGTCTCACTCAGCCAGGCCTTTTTCCATGAGAAATGTGTATTAAAGACAGTTATGAATAAAATCCAGTGTAATCTACTGCCATAAACCCAGATGGAAACACGTCTGCCCCGCAGCAGGTACATCAGTATATTAGTCTGATCTCTCTCATCACTCTCAGTGACAGACGAGCACTGCCACAAACACTATGTAATCATTATTCAAAAATAAACAAATAAATAAATAAATACAACACATTTGGTTGCTGCATTTCAGCAAATGTATGTCTCCATCTCTACAGGAACAGAGTGTTCTCTGGGTTTCATGAGTTGCTGTTTATTCTGTGATGTTTATTTCAGGGTCACTTGGCCATAAACTCAACCTGTCTCATCCAAACATGCAAACACAAATGATATACAGTACTAGAATGTACATTTCCTGAAGAAAATGTGAGTAGTGCTTGCAAAACTCTGCACTCGGTTGCTAGGTTGTTCTGGGAAGTTGCTAGGGTGTTCTGGGTGGTTGCTTGGAGGATGATAGGGTGTTCTGGATGGTAGCTAGGCAGTTGCTAGGGTGTTCTGGATGGTTGCTAAAGCATTGCCAGGTGGTAGCTAAGGTATACTGGGTGGTTGCTTGGAGGTTGATAGGGTGTTCTTAGTGGTTGCTAGGTGGTTGATAGGGTGTTCTGGGTGGTTGCTAAGGCATTGCTAGGCAGTTACTAGGAGGTTGATAGGGTGTGATATGGTGTTGCTAGGCAATTGGTGATTGCCACGGATATTATGGAGTTTTTATAGAGTTCTTAACATGTTATTAGCATGATTTAACATGTAGCTAATCACTATTAGCATGTAGCTGTTCACTTCTAGCATGTGTAGCATGTTGGAAATACTGTTTGCTAACAAGAGACAAAAGAGCTGATTCCCATGTCGCTACGATGTTCTGATGTAGAGTTATAGGTCTTGCTAAACAGTTGCTAGGGTACTCTGTTTGGTTTGCTAGGGAGTGGCTTGGCAGCAGTCA
The DNA here is from genome assembly GCA_018749465.1 of Paracanthobrama guichenoti. Lineage (NCBI taxonomy): Eukaryota > Metazoa > Chordata > Actinopteri > Cypriniformes > Gobionidae > Paracanthobrama > Paracanthobrama guichenoti. Next base: position 22,638,971 of record CM031949.1, on the reverse strand, counting down.
ATGATGATACGCCAAAGGCTGCTTGTTAGTATGAATGGTATAAACCAAACGCAATCTCTCCATGGCATTCACATACAAGATATCCCTCTTTGAATTTGGGTTGCTAGGTTGCTAGGGTTCTGTAACTGGTTGCTAGGGTGTAGCTATGAAGATTTTAGGTCATTACTTATTGGCTGCTTAAGAAGAGGAGTCAAATGAGAGAGAGATAGAGGTTCTCTACATTGTTGTTATGTTTATTATATTTAAATATGATATCCTGAAAACATCATGATTGTTTATCTTGAAATTGTTTACCATCCCATACGTACATAACACAAACACCTTCTAATCAAAACATTTGATCTCACAAGGCTAATGTATGCTAGCATTATCATTAGCATGTGACAGGACAGGTTCATGTTTGTTGTGCAGGATATCAGCACAGTGTTATGAAGTCACTCTAGCTGACCTTTACACAGCTCCAGAGTGTGAAAGAGAGGGCCCTGCAGTAAATGGATGAAATGTTTTGTCCCCAAATTTCCCCCCATCAAAGCTTATAGCGCTTGACGGGACTCTGTAAAACTTCATATTGCGATCTCTCGCCCTCGCATTCAGACCATTCTCTCCACTGTCGTGAGGCATATCTGGGCCTGAAATTACTGACCTTTCAGTTTATTGACCATTAGGATGATGGGCCAAAAAATGTTATTGTCAGATTCTTCTTACTGCTGTAGATAAAATTGCCATCGGACAAGATAAAGAGAGGAAGAGAGAGAACGAGAGAGAAAGAGAAAGCGAGCATGTCTGTCTGTTATAGGTTTACACAATTTTTAAACATTTTATTTCATATTGGAAAATCAATGAAGTAAATCAAGAAACAATAATAATAAAAATTAAAATACATGCAGGGCCGGATTTTACGGGAGAGGATTAGGACCAAGCAATAATAAAAAAATAAAACCATGTCGAGGTTAAAGTCATTATAATGCGATATTAAACTTAGAAATAAAATGTAGAGAATAAAATCGAGAAAGAACTCGTTAAAAAAGATGAAATGCATGGCAGACACTTATTACCAGCTTCACTTATTAATAACCAGACTGACTTTATGTCTGTCAGGCGTCTACAGAAGCTCTGATTGAGATTAACAGAGCTTTAGATGTTTTATTGAAAATGTTTGCTCACCATTATGGAGATCATTGTTTGCTTTAGTTGGGCAGTTCAACTCTCTTTTATCTGAGTTTGTGGTCTTTGTAACAGTGTTTACCAAAGATGCATAATTTGTTGTGAAAGAAGCCTGTAACAAATATGATCAGATGATATAGCTTTCAGCTTTATAACATAGAATAATTCACTTCAAATTCAATCTTATCACTGACCTAAAGTGATTATTTGTTACTGATAGATTATATTCACCAACAATACTTTCTTGCAACAGATCAGACATTCTGATTTTTGAACACATTATGAAAAAATACATCTTTAGACACAGACAACAAGAATCAGCATATGAATTTCAACAATGGTGACATGCTCCATGCCCCAATGCATGCTGGGAGTCATGAGTTTTATACTTTAGTGGCTCCCAGCATGCTTTGCTGCATGAAGCGTGTCACTATTATTGAGATGTGTGTGTCTAATATATATATATATATATATATATATATATATATATATATATATATATATATATATATATATATATATATATATATTATTATTATTATTATTATTATTATTATTATTATTATATATTTTTTTTTTTTTTCTCATAATGTATTTTAAAAATCTGTGACAAGAAAGTAATGTTGGATAATCTATTATTAACAAATAACCACTTTAGGTCAGTGATAAGACTAGTGAATTATTACTAAACTATATCACCTGATCACATTTTCTTGCTTCTCTTGCCATGACAAACACAGTTACAGCAGTCAGAGAAGCACTAATGTTGTCAAACTGCCCAGCTAAAGCAAATACTGATCTCCATAATGGTGACTTCTAACCAAACCATTATTGTCAATAAATCATCAGCATCTAAAGCTCTGTTAATCTCAATAAGAGCTTCTGTAGACGCCTGACAGAAATAAAGCCAGTCTTGTTAGTAATTTGTGAAGCTGGTGATGTGTTTGTGGAGTTGTTTAATCCTCCTTTGCTGAGATCTTCAGAGATTTCTTGCACTGCCGTGCATTTCACCCTTTTTTTTCAAGGCGGTGTTTATTCCAACTAAAATTCAACACCTGTCTGACGTTTGGAGCTTTACGTCAAACAAACGCTGGGTCTAGATGTCAGCCCGACTTTCATTTTCAACCAAAACATCTGACAGACGTTGGATTAGTTGGAATCCAACATCTTCCTGACGTCACATGGAAGTATTGTGTTTGCTGGGTACACTCTTTAGGAATATATGGAGAAAACTGCAAGTGATTCACATCCCAGATAGCACGTACATCTCCAAGATATCTTTTAGATCTCTTAATCTGCAAAGCATCTGCTGTGTACAAAGATCTGATAAATGTCTTTATAAAGTAATTTTTACATTCTAAATGATAAACATCTTAAAGACATTTTTTAAATGTCCGTTTAACATCTGTCAGGAAACGTTTAATAGATGCACTGATCTTCCAGATGAAAAGATGCACATCAAAATTGACGTCAATTGCATTTGCGCTATAGCATACATTCTATCAGGTCATGCCTTCCCTGGGAATCAAACTCATGACCTTGGTAGTGTCATCCTTTACTTTTTGAGCTACAGGAACTCGATATCAAATAAAGTCTAGCATTGACTACTGTATATCGTATGCATTATCCAAATGGTCAAATTTTAATTAGTTTAAGACTTTATTACATGTCACATTAATGAACCAAAGTAAATACGCCAGTGCCACATGCCATGAATAACTGAGGAACATGAGGAAAAATGCCTTCCCATGTTCCTTATACAGGGTCTGGCTTTGAATCCTGCATGACCCATCACGTTTTCCTAGAACTTCTGTTGGAAACACAGCTGATCTGAAGAGAGACTAGCGTATAGTATGGAAATGAACACCAGGAGTCAAAGGTTATTAAAGATAAAGTGTTCTCCACACATCCACATGAAAGACACTGAGGTCAAAGACCTAACTCTGAGCACAATTTGCAATACGGAAATACATTATTAATTTAAAGGCAAAAATGTGTTTTTATAACAGTAATTCTTGTAATGTAATCTAAATGTTATCATGTTTGTCAAAATGAAACACTATTTGTATTTAGCCTAAATAGTTTTGTTCAGCTTTATCCTTGTACATACAGGCCAGAAATGTTCAAGTGGGTAGACCTTCCTTCATAAAACAGGTCAGGCAAAGCGTAGAGTATAAAACTGCACGGAAAATTACCAAGAATAAATATAATGCAGCACAGGTTCATGTTAAAAGTTTCAAAACGGCAAAAAACAACAACCTATAAAAACTACACTGTAAAAAAACTTTAGTTCTGTTGCTGTTTTATTTAAGTATAATCAAATTGGCAAAAGTCATCAAAAATAATACTTTTTTAATAATCAAGTAATTTATGAACAAGTAACTTAAATTATATTAAAACTTTATAGTTTACAATTTCAGGTTTATATCTCACATTTCTGAGAAAAGAAGACTTGTGAGGTAAAAAGTTGCAATTACCTTTTATTTTTATTCTGTGGCAGAAACTATCTTCCATATTACAGAAAGTATTGAATGGAAAAAGTGTTTCTGTTACTACATGTAAAACTCTGAAACATCTGTTTGTTTGACATATATCGCACATGAAATTGTCCGATTCTACGGCTTCGCTTTGAACTCCTCCTTCGATCCAGAAGGCCAGCCGTCGTGGATAATGTCTGTAATACAGTTCTTAGATATGGGAAGAAGGCATTTAAAAGACTTTAATAAATAAACAAACTGAAAGTAAAAGCGGCAGCCCTTCACGGACGGCTGCTGCGCACACACATAACAAAACAACATCCTTTCGATGCAAAATGCTGAACAGTTAATTCATGCGTTCATGAGCTCAAGGCTAGATTATTGTAATGCTTTACTGGGTGGTTGCCCTGCTCGCTTAATAAACAAACTCCAGCTGGTCCAAAACGCAGCAGCTCGAGCTCTTACTAGAACCAGGAAGCATGACCATATTAGCCCGGTTCTGTCAACACTGCACTGGCTCCCTATTAAACATTGCATACATTTTAAAATCTTGCTTATTACTTACAAAGCACTAAATGGTTTAGCTCCCCAGTACTTGAGCGAGCTCTTAACGCATTATACTCCATCACGTCTATTGCGGTCTCAAAACTCTGGCCAGTTGATAATACCTAGAATATCAAAATCAACTGCAGGCGGTCGATCCTTTTCCTATTTAGCGCCTAAACTCTGGAACAGTCTTCCTAGCATTGTTCGGGAAGCAGACACACTCTGTCAGTTTAAATCTAGACTAAAAACGCATCTCTTTACTATGGCTTACACATAAAACATTATCAATCTCTATTATTCAAATCAGTAAATGATTGTTAGGCTGCATTAACTAGGTCAGCCGGAACCGGGAACACTTCCCATAACACCTGATGTACTCGTTACATCATAAGAAGAATGGCATCTACGCTAATGTTAGTCTCTCTGTTTATCCTGAGGTTTACTGCAGTCAGCCGGATCCGGGCCGTATCCAGATCAGATGGTGGACCTGTGCCTGGATATGACCAATGCATCCCTGAAATGTCTGCAGAGAGCGTGTCAAATAAACTCCCCCCGTAAATGCTGCATTGACACGACATCCTCATTAAACACGTCTTCGGCGTGACGACTCCAATCTTTCGAATAATCTTATGAATATCTATTTACCTAATATGAATTAAGACCTGCAATGTTGCCAGAATTATAATCATACACTGTTTGTTCGTCTGCCAGAGGAGAACTGGCACCCCGACTGAGCCTGGTTTCTCCCAAGGTTTTTTTCTCCTTTCTGGCCCTGAAGGAGTTTTGGTTCCTTGCCACCGTTCTGCCCGCATTGACACTATATGATACTTGAAATTAGCTGGATAACATCACCGTTTCACCAGAACGGCTGTACAAATTTTGTTGCATTATTTTCCTGTTAACAATGTGAAGCTGCTTTGAAACAATTGGACTTGTTAAAAGTGCTATATAAATAAAGGTGATTTGATTTGATTTGATAAAGTCCAGGCCTGGTCCTCTCTCGCCCCCTTCACTGGTGTCGCTCGTCCTAATATGCCGCCGAGCTCCCTCATGAAAGGACTCGTAGTGAGTGTGCCTCGCAGGTGATGCCCAATCTCCGGAGACACAGAAAGAGACAGGACAAGAGAGTGGAGAGAGGAAACAAAAGAAGAAGAAAAATTGGGTCCGGTCCCCCGACACCCTGTCACTCGGTCCTCAACCGACCGAGTTCTTCTTCGCGGTGCCATGCAATGGCGCTAGTTGTTCCCCGTGGGATGGCTTGATACTATTCCGCTCCCTGGCGGTTGGTGATGACTCGTCGTTTCGAAGGCAGTCAGCCTCCTCTCTGATCCGGCAGCGGGCTCCATCCTCTGGCAAGCCACGGCGACTCCTCCACTCCATCCAGGATTCCTGCAGTTCATCCCACCTTGGCCCAGGGATGCTTCCATCCACTCCGGGTCTTCCAGCGATCCAGCACCACCGCTTCGGGCAGACTTCTGTGACCATCGTCCTTCCACACTGCGCGATCTCTGCAGCACCGCTAGATCCCTCAGTGGCGAGGGCTCTTCAACAGAGTGTCCCTCCTTCCTCCTGGGTTTCGGCACCAATGTAATACAGTTCTTAGATATGGGAAGAAGGAGGCAGGAACCGGCGAACGTTTAAAGACTTTAATAAATAAACAAATTGAAAGTAAAAGCGGCAGCCCCTCGCGCACATACACATAACAATGACGAACACACCTACTGCTCCACTGAAGTCTGCACGCTTGCAAATCCTTTCAGTGGAAAAACCAACAGTGTAAACACAATGTAAATAAATGATTCATTGTACGCCAAACTGATGTCTTTAGTGATTAGAAAGGGAGTGTCTTTAATGCTTTCTGTATATAAGCCAATTACAATTTGTAAGATTTAGCTTCTGGAATTATCCTTTTTCACTTGGAGTAGCACAGAACAGGAGTAAACATTTATGCATTTAGCAGACATTTTTACCCAAAGAGGAGCAAAAGCTAATTTTCTAAGAGCCAACAATATTCATAATATACAAAATAACTCCTTAGAACACAACTCTATTTCTGCAGCACACAGTATGTATACTGTGTATAGGTTTATATAGGTTTAGGCCATTTTCAGAGTACTTCGCAAGAAATGCTATGTCCCATAATGCAACACTCCACTTTCTGTACACATCTCACCTATGTGATGATGCATCAACAGAAGCAAAGTCTGCCTGTGTTTTTTATTTTATTTTTTATTCTTGATTCATTATTGGACTGGACAGCCAAGAGTTAAGATGGTCATACACCATTTCAAATTCTGGACTAGAACTGTGTGTGTATTGAGGTCACATGACAGCAGTGTTGTGAAATGTTTGTTGTTTGCTTATTTAAGTATTCAGTTCGCACAGTAACCCTCTTTTCCTGCTTGAACCTGCCATTTTGTGTCTGTTGCGGCTTCCTGTTGCTATGGTTACTTCCGCAGTGAAACGCGAAGGCTCCATTAGATGTTTCAGATAATCGCCCATCACCTGCACTCGCTCTCCTTTGGTGTGCAGATAAAACAGCTCTATTAATTTGCTATGAATAAGAGCAGTCTCTAGATTGCATTTCCCACACCTCAGTGTTGAGTTGAGGTTTCCATTCCTGAATTCTGTGCTAATGTAAATTCAAACATGTCAGTACTTCAGTCCTCATAACTGTATTAGCATATTTTGAATGAAAGACAAACAATAAATGAGAGTGGGCTTGCTTAGGGCATACTGATGAACACAAACACACACCCCAAACCATTGACCTTTCCATTAAAATCAACCCTGCCCCACCTGTCGATCAATCTTCCATCCTTTGGCTGCTTTTGGTTGGCCTTCCAGACAAATTAGAGCAGGCGGTTCGAACCGGAGGGGCTACATTTGGTGCCGTGACCCAGATGGGAGTGAGGGGTGAGTATAACAGATGAGAGCTGTGCTTGTAAACCTCACTCCCCTGAAGATTGCAGTCTTTAGTCTCCTTGTTAGCGCGTCCGACTCCCAACACAAGTCCTGCTCGGAGTGGGGTGGTTAGGACCAGTAACACCGGCCCATGGGGTTGTGAAAATCATGAACAATCATGAAAAACAATCATAACAATTTTACGAGTGAAGAGAAAGCACCTAAAGCGACAATGTCAATATTTAAGTGTATAAATATGTATTAAGGGTAATAATTCAACATACATATATTTCCCTCATGTGTGACACAAGCAATAAATAATATGCTATTTATAGCAGTCAAAAGAGCATAACTTTACTTTGAGCTTGTCTTTCTTCCTCTTTCCATTTTTTTTCCAGCTCTGGAAAGATAGCGTTTGGATGCTATTTCTACCACAATTAAATTAACTTAAAATAGCATTGTGTATGACGAGACGTCATGACGTTATGAGAGACTATTCCAACAGAAACATCAGAGTGAGTGTGTCACTACAATACAACATTTTTCATGTTTCTAATGAACATGAGCATTTTGGAGAGATGTGTGGTGGAATCTGTGTATGAATACTGTGATAATTAGTGTACTTGAGTTATGCCACTATATCAACAGGGCAGTATTAGGAAAATTACTGGCATTTGTTTTCAATACAAATTAAAAGTGTGTGTGTGTGTGTGTGTGTGTGTGTGTGTGTGTGTGTGTGTGTGTGTGTGTGTGTGTGTGTGTGTGTGTGTGTGTGTGTGTGTGCATGTGTGTGTGTGTGTGTGTGTGTGTGTGTGTGGAGAGATGCAAATGTTGTTGTCATCTATAAGAACAAGGCCATCTGCGGCAATAGTAGGGGCATATCGCTCTTTTCTGTTGGTGGTAAGGTCCTGACCAAGGTGCTGCTTCAAAGACTGATCAACAACATCACTGAGTCAATGCTGCCTGAATCACATTGTGGATTTAGGAAGAACAGGAGCACGATGAACATCTTCATAGCCCGGCAGCTTCAGGAAAAGTGACATCAGGACATGTTTATGGCCTTTGTCGATCTCTCAAAAGCAACACTGTGCAAAGAGAGCTCTTGATGTCCTCCTCATGTTTGGCTGTCCCAAAAAATGTGTTAACATCTTCTGCCAGTTCCATGATGGGATGACTGCTCGGGTGACCATAGGCGGACAAGAGTCCAAGCCCTTCCTTGTACGCACATGGGTGAGGCAGGGGTGTGTGCTAGTGCCAGTGCTCTTTAACATCTTCCTTTCCACAGCTTCTCCACAACGAGATTGAAAACAGCAGCAGTGTGACAGTGGACTTCAGACTAGATGGTAACCTCTTTAAAATTAGGAGGCTACACGTAACCACAAAACTCTGTAGAGAGTGGGTCATGGAGCTGCAGTATGCAAACGACTTTGTGGCCCATACTACAGAGGATCTTCAAACTGTTCTTGCTGTGGTGGTGAGGGCGTACAGACTGTCATATTTACTGTCAACACCACCAAGACAGAAGTGGTCTGCCATGGAGTACCAATGTCCCACCCACACTTCCTGCCTTCACTGTTGGGGATGAACAGCCGTCAGTAGTGCCATCTTTCAAATATCTGGGAAGTATTCTCTCTGAGGATAGCAGCATCGACAACGAAATCCAGAGCTGCATTAAACAGGCATCAGCTGCCTTTGGGAGACTTCAGCACAGAGTCTTTCACAACAAGAACCTTCATCCCTCCAGAAAGGTTGCCATATACCAAGCGTTCTGTGTCACCACCCTCCTCTATAGCTGTGAAGCTTGGGTAACCTACAGCCATCACATCAAGTCCTTAGAGCGCTTCCACATTAGCTGCCTCCAGCGCATGCTGGGATTTACCTGGTGTAATCATGTGCCTCACACTGAAATACTTAAAAAGACCAGCTGCAGAAGTATTGAGGCCATAGTCACACAGCGTCAGCTGCAGTGGTTGGGGCATGTGATAAGGATGCCCCCATGTTGGCTGCCCCACGGAGTGCTATACGGTCAGCTACATCATGGTCGACGCTCAGCTGGAGGGCCGAAGAAGCACTATAAGGATCAGATGAAGAACGCCTTGAGGAAGTATAAGATCAGACCTGAGGACCTGTAGGGTTTTGCTGCTGACTGGACCATCTGGCGGCAGCTGTGTAGAGATGGGGCTCGTATGCTGGAGATGGAGAGGACAGCCAAAAGACAGCAAAAGCAAACCAGGAGAAATACAGCCATTGCTGCCACCGCTACCACCACCATCACATATATGCTCCACCTACAATAGAGCTTGTGGGTCCAGGATAGAACTGTTCAGCCATCAAAGATCTCACCGCTAAAGGCGTGGACATCATCGTGGACAACAACTGAAGTGTATGTGTGTGTGTGTATGTGTGTGTGTGTGTGTGTGTGTGTGTGTGTGTGTGAGCTGCTATACTGCAGATAAGAAACCTTCCTACAGTTGCAGTAGATCTGTCTTCCGCAATAATCGTTTCAGTTCTCTCTGCAGTTGTTGTGATATGGATACGAGTGTGATTTCAGTGTTCAAATATGCCTAAACAAACAGAAAACACTCCAGGTTCAGAATCACACGCTCCAAATGAACTAGGTGTGTAGATTATTCAGAGGAAACGTCTCTCTCATCTGTTTTTTTTTTTAGGCAGTAAAGCAAGATAAATCCCACACAAGACGCTCTATTGTAAAGATAAAAGACAACAGGCACTGGCTCATACAAGAGGGAAGATATCCGAACGCAAACTTACAGCACATGCTTGCATGGACACCGGATCAATTACTGTCTTACACACACCACTGGCTTCTCTTCATTACTAATTTCTAATTAACTTGTGTACTGATGCTTGTATATCAAATAGCAAACAATGGTGCTTTTATCTGGGGTCGTGACATTTCAGGCAAACAAAGCAGCGGTCTGATGTGAGACTGATGTGCTCATGATGACACTGGCATTTCCACAGCGGACTGATTTATCTGGCTGACAGCCTCACTGCTGATGTGATTGTAAGTCATCACCTTCACGCTAGTTAACATCTCACATGACCTCTGGAACATAATCTGTAAAAGAAGAGTCGATCCAGTTAGTGTGAATGTCTGCTCGTAATACTCAGTAATACTCTAATACACTAATAACTTTAGTTGCCAGACCGAGCTGCCATTGCTAGACCAGAATTAGTAATGGAGGCTTGTGAGTGTCTGTTAAAACTTTCAACGGCAGCTTTGAATCCATGGTGGAAGAAAATATTTCCACACACAAGAGTGTCTTTTGTTTTGGCCAAACATTATATTAGGTGGCCTTAACTACTGTGTACTTACATCAAAAAATAAGTACAATGTACTTGTTGTGTTCATATTGTATTGCACACACTTTTGCTGATGTTGAGGTGGGATATGGGTATGGATAGGGACAGGTGTGGGGGTATGGGTGAGTTTAAGGGTAAAGTTAGAGACAGGTGTGGTGGTGTGGGTGAGTTTAACGGTAAAGTTAGAGACAGGTCTGGTGGCGTGGGTAAGTTTAAGGGTAAAGTTAGAGACAGGTCTGGTGGCGTGGGTAAGTTTAAGGGTAAAGTTAGGGACAGGTGTGGTGGTGTGGGTGAGTTTAAGGGTAAAGTTAGAGACAGGTGTGGTGGTGTGGGTCAGTTTAAGGGTAAAGTTGGGGACAGGTGTGGTGGCGTGGGTAAGTTTAAGGGTAAAGTTAGGGACAGGTGTGGTGGTGTGGGTATGTTTAAGGGTAAAGTTAGGGACAGGTGCAGTGGTGTGGGTATGTTTAAGGGTAAAGTTAGGGACAGGTGTGGTGGTGTGGGTTAGTTTAAGGGTAAAGTTAGAGACAGGTGTGGTGTGGGTAAGTTTAAGGGTAAAGTTAGGGACAGGTGCGGTGGTGTGGGTATGTTTAAGGGTAATGTTAGGGACAGGTGCGGTGGTGTGGGTATGTTTAAGGGTAAAGTTAGGGACAGGTGCGGTGGTGTGGGTATGTTTAAGGGTAATGTTAGGGACAGGTGCGGTGGTGTGGGTATGTTTAAGGGTAAAGTTAGGGACAGGTGTGGTGGTGTGGGTATGTTTAAGGGTAAAGTTAGGGACAGGTGTGGTGGTGTGGGTGAGTTTAAGGGTAAAGTTAGGGACAGGTGCGGTGGTGTGGGTATGTTTAAGGGTAAAGTTAGGGACAGGTGTGGTGGTGTGGGTAAGTTTAAGGGTAAAGTTAGGGACAGGTGCGGTGGTGTGGGTGAGTTTAAGGGTAAAGTTAGGGTCAGGTGTGGTGGAATGGGTGAGTTTAAGGGTAAAGTTAGGGACAGGTGTGGTGGAGTGAGTAAGTTTAAGGGTACAGTTAGGGACAGGTGTGGTGGTGTGGGTGAGTTTAAGGGTAAAGTTAGGGACAGGTGTGGTGGTGTGGGTAGGTTTAAGGGTAAAGTTAGGGACAGGTGTGGTGGTGTGGGTAGGTTTAAGGGTAAGGTTAGGGACAGGTGAGGTGGAGTGAGTAAGTTTAAGGGTAAAGTTAGGGACAGGTGTGGTGGAGTGAGTAAGTTTAAGGGTAAAGGTAGGGTCAGGTGTGGTGGAATGGGTGAGTTTAAGGGTAAAGTTAGGGACAGGTGTGGTGGTGTGGGTGAGTTTAAGGGTAAAGTTAGGGACAGGTGTGGTGGTGTGGGTGAGTTTAAGGGTAAAGTTAGGGACAGGTGTGGTGGAGTGAGTAAGTTTAAGGGTAAAGTTAGGGACAGGTGTGGTGGTGTGGGTGAGTTTAAGGGTAAAGTTAGGGACAGGTGTGGTGGAGTGAGTAAGTTTAAGGGTAAAGTTAGGGACAGGTGTGGTGGTATGGGTAAGTTTGGTATGGGTAACCCCTGGTGCTGATTGGCTCTCACCTCCCCAATCATGAGTGGACACGCCCTCTGATGCTGATTGGTTGAGGTACGTTGTGCTGCTCTGTCCGATCCACTTTCAACAGTGTTTCTCAGAAATCACTTACTGCACCTTTAATCATTTGTTTTGGAACTAAAT
>CM031949.1:22619369-22621869 GCA_018749465.1 Paracanthobrama guichenoti | reverse complement strand
GAGATGAGAACACCTACTGACAGCCCCATTAACGTCATGCTAATGTCAGCGCTTTGCTAACCCCCATGTATGCATATGACTCAAAAGCTAGCAAATGCTGAAGCCAGTAAGACAGTAATGGACGCACAGGCCTCGAGATTCCCTGATCTAAGAGCATTTCAGACCAGAGAGCTCATACTTTTCAGAAAATGGCCAGCGCCATTAGATGTCATTAGATGGTGAATGCGGTACATATACATCACAACCAGCCGACGGCCGGAATGATCGCAGCTACGCCGCTATGAAGCTCTACTCAAATCCAGCCATTTACTGTGGTTTTCCTGTGCCATAAATGTGACTGACTGCATGAAATGTGTGATGCAGGAAGCTGTTTTTTCTCCAGATGAACCTCCCCCTGATTTATGCGCAGAGTATGAGGGTCTGTAGTACGCTTCCACGCACAGTTTCCCACGAAACGCAGTCACCCGTGCCGCTGCTCCCTGACGGACTGATCTTTCTCTCTGCCTCCGAAGCACCTTGAGTGAAAGAGCATCTGGAGGACGAGCAGAAGAGTGAAGGTTTGGGTGATGTGATTGGCACGGCCTGACATTACAGAATGAGTCCAGGGGTTTGGAGGCTTGCTGCTCTGTCTGCCTCTCGTCAGGCCTCGGCGTGCATGCTGGGTAATGAACGATCACCAGGTGTCTCGTACCCCTCTCTTCGAGCGATGCGAAAACCATCCAGACGTTTCTCAGAGGTTTGGACACCACACTCAACTGATCCATTTCAATTCAATTTAAAGTTCTTCATTGGCATGACTGTGTTTACATACAGTATATGAACGCTTCTGCTTTAAAGGCAATATGTAAGATTTAAATATATTTAAAAACCACTAGAACAGTCTTATATATTTTGTTGCCTTGTGTACTTACATTATCCCAGATGTTTCCAAGAATGTTTAAATCTGACCTGTCAATCATACCCACGTTACCCCCGATTTACGATTTATTTTGTAGAAACCATGGAAACACCAAAGACGATTTAATATATGATGTGTTGGTAACACTTTACAATAAGGTTGTATTAGTTAACATTAGTTAATGTATTAATGTATAACATGAACTAACCATGAACAATGCCTGCAGCTTTACTGTTTTTATAAGGTCATCTTACTGTACATATTTACATTAGTTTACGCAGCAGACACACACTAAGATGAACATTTCTAACTCACCGTCTAACTCTAAGGTAAAAATGCTGTTGTGCAGCTTATCAACATTATTAAACAAAGCATGTATTAATGGTTTTTACACTATTTCACTATTTGTACACTATTTCAACATTAACTGATGTGTTGTAATGAACTTGTAGGTTCATTACAAAGCTATAAATAATAATAAATGCTTTATTAATGGAAAGTCATGTTAATAAAAGTCCACAAATGTTAGTAACACATCAGGTAATGTTGAAATAGTGTACACCTTACAATAAGGGTCACAAATGTAAGTAATGATAATAAAGTGTGTATAAACATGAACAACCTATCCGTTGATGTTCAGATGTTTTCCACTGTAGAATTATGTTTAACAACAGCCCAAAATCAGTGGCTTATTAAATAATGTTGATAAGCTGCACAACAGCATTTTTACCTTAGAGTTAGACGGTGAGTTAGAAATGTTCATCTTAGTGTGTGTCTGCTGCGTGAACTAATGTAAATATGTACAGTAAGATGACCTTATAAAAACAGTAAAGCTGCAGGCATTGTTCATGTCAACTAACGCATTAACTAATGTTAACTAATACAACCTTATTGTAAAGTGTTGCAGATGTGTTTTATTAGACAGGTGAGCAACTGTTTGGAGACATTCATCAACAGAAACTAATAATTGTTATATACACTATACACAAAGTTGGGAGCATGAAATTGTCCAAAATGTCTTGGTCTGCTGAAGCATTAAGAGTTCCTTTCACTGGAACTAAGGGGCCAAGCCCAACCCCTGAAAAACAACCCCACCCCATCATCCCCCCTCCACCAAACTTTACACTTGGCACACTGCAGTCAGGCAAGTCCCGTTCTCCTGGCAACCGCCAAACCCAGACTCGTCCATGGGATTGTCAGACAGAGAAGCGTGATTGGTCACTCCAGAGAACACGTCTCCACTGCTCTAGAGTCCAGTGGCGGTGTGCTTTACTCCACTGCATCCCACGCTTTGCATTGCACTTGGTGATGTAAGGCTTGGATGAGCTCCTCGGGCATGGAAACCCATTCCATGAAGCTCTCTCCGCACTGTTCTTGAGCTCATCTGAAGGCCACAGAAGTTTGGAGGTCTGGAGCTATTGACTCTGCAGAAAGTTGGTGACTTCTGCGCACTGTGACCCTCAGCATGCGCTGACGCCACTCTGTGATTTTACGTGGCTTATCACTTCGTGGCTGAGTTGCTGTTGTTCCCAATCGCTTCCACTTTGTTATAATCCCACTAACAGTTGAGCGTGGAATATTTAGTAGTGAGGAAATGTCAGG
>CM031949.1:22604369-22614369 GCA_018749465.1 Paracanthobrama guichenoti | reverse complement strand
AAAGTCACATGTTTGCCATTTCAAGACACGACATGAGCTGATTGGCCAACACATGAGCCACTTGACCAAACACCTCATGGGTTAATGGATAACACTTCAGTCAGGATGAGAGCACTGTGAGAAGACCTCAGGTGAGCACCTTTACTTTGCAACAACAATGGAAGAGGGAGAGGGAGAGGGAGCATGGATGCAATTTTCTTTTTCAGTTTACTGTTTTTTGTGAGCATAGTTTTGTTCAGTCCAATGTAAATATATCTGCTGTGCACACTCTAAAAAATGCTGGGTTAAAAACAACCCAAGTTGGGTTGAAAATGGACTAACCCAGTAAATGGGTTGTTTTAACCCAACGGTTGGGTTAAATGTTTGCTTAAAACAACCCAATCGCTGGGTTAGTCCATTTTCAACCCAACTTGGGTTGTTTTTAACCCAGCATTTTTTAGAGTGCATATGTTGCACTGACTTGTTTGGTGAAAATTTAACAAAATAAATGTTTCAACAGCATGTGTGTGTGTGTGCGTGTGTGTATCCGCAAATATTTCTGTGCATGTGAACAATCTGAAGAATTGTCTACAGTATTTGAGTATTATGACAAAGCATGCTAAAGATGAGAGTGTGTTCATTATGCCCAACAGTGTGTAGTGTTAGACACACATCTGGTCATATGAATGAAGCGTGTGTCATTGTGTGCAAAAGTTTGATTTTGATTTTGATAATGTGTAGTTTTGGTTGCAGTGCTTCATTTTGCAAGATATTTGAGGTATTTTGCAGTTTGGATGTGTGGTTTTGTGAATTGTGTTAAGAATTTTGATTAAACCAGCCTAGTTTGCAAAATGGTGTGTTAGCAATTGAAAAAAATTGTAATCCGTAGGGTTTAATATGGAGTCGGCCCACCCTTTGCAGCTCTAACAGCTTCAGCTCTTCTGGGAAGGCTTTCCACAAGGTTTAGGAGTGTGTTTATGGGAATTTTTGACCATTCTTCTAGAAGCGCATTTGTGAGGTCAGGCACTGATGTTGGACGAGAAGCCCTGGCTCGCAGTCTCCACTCTAATTCATCCCAAAGGTGTTCTATCGGGATGAGGTCAGGACTCTGTGCAGGCCAGTCAAGTTCCTCCACACCAAACTGAGCGTGATTGGTCACTCCAGAGACCACGTCTCCACTGCTCTAGAGTCCAGTGGTGGCGTGCTTTACTCCACTGCATCCCACGCTTTGCATTGCACTTGGTGATGTAAGGCTTGGATGAGCTGCTCGGCCATGGAAACCCATTCCATGAAGCTCTCTACGCACTGTTCTTGAGCTCATCTGAAGGCCACAGAAGTTTGGAGGTCTGGAGCTATTGACTCTGCAGAAAGTTGGTGACTTCTGTGCACTGTGACCCTCAGCATGCGCTGACCCCGCTATGTGATTTTACGTGGCCTATCACTTCGTGGCTGAGTTGCTATTGTTCCCAATCGCTTCCACTTTGTTATAATCCCACTAACAGTTGAGCGTGGAATACAAAGCATTGTAGTTGAGCATGTTCTTGTTCTTGAGGAATGACCATGAGGGAAGCTGGTCAAATGTTCATACATCACTTTTAGCGGCCCCCTCACTGTGTCACCAGTTCGGCAGGACAAAATCCCAAGGGCTCCTGAACTGATTCTCTGGCAGCAAATAACAGAAAATGCAACCTTTCCCGTCTGCAAGTAGTATGCATGGATCATAGTTTTAAGGGTTTGATGGAAGGCTCCTTGTGACTCTTTCTAAAGACTAGATACTTGGTGTTCAATTCCTAATTCCTTCAAAACTTGAATGTTTTAGAAGTAAAATTAGTGCCACATCACAAAAGCAATAGAAGTTAACAGCAAACGATTGAAGACCAGGCCAAAAGAAGTAAAACGACCTGCCATGAGATTTTCCTGTGCTAATTTTAAAACTGGAATGTGATAGCTGGCAGGCAATACAATTTAAAACGTCTTTTGCAAACCTTTTTCATCATAACGTGGTTTCCATTTTCACATATACTTCAATCGAGCATCTGTGGGATGTGCTGAACAAAGAAGTCCGATCCATGGGGGCCACACCTCGCAACTTACAGGACTTAAAGGATCTGCTGATAACATCTTGGTGCCAGATACCACAGCACACCTTCAGGGGTCTAGAGGAGTCCATGCCTCGGCGGGTCAGCAAAAGGGGGACCAAGGTGGTCATAATGCTATGCCAGATCGGTGTATCTATATTGTCATATTGTCCAGCCCTAAAACTTGTATAGTTTTTGTCCATGCAAGATGGTAAATATTTAATAGATTTAATTGTCAATACAATATATAACAATACAATGTATATAGGGTATGATTTTACCCCAAAATTCAACATATTGACACAACTGCGAATCCACGTTTTGGTGAATGGCAGTTTTGTTTCTGAATTGTTTCTGTGAATTGCAGATATTCATTTGCTTTTATTTTCTGTAGCTTTCGGCAGTCTGTAAAAATAAACCTCAGACTTCTTGTCAAATCTGTTTGTACAATCAATCTCAAAGCTCTTTTCCGTTTTTGCCACTCAGTGGGTGTAACCATGGCGTTTTATAGTACTTACACATACCTGTACAGTATAATTACATTACGCAGTAGCAGTGCTTTAGATGAGAGAACTTTCACTAGTACAGTAAATACTGTAGCACATGTTGTACACCCTCAAACTGATTTGTAAGCAAGTTCTTCTTCATTTCATATTTTTGCAGAACTGAGAGACGACTGCAAGTCTTATCAGAAGATTAAGAAACTGGCGAATATGGTCATTATCAAGTCAAGTTCAAGTCAAGTTGAGCTTTATTGTCATTCCACTCCATGCGGGGACATACAGTGGAACGAAATGTCATGCCTCACAGGACCACGGTGCTACATAAGTACAGACATACAACCATGAAGTAAAACACTATAAACCTATACATAAACTAAACTACTGACAGATTTGACTATAAATATACTATATATAAATATAAATGTTAACCTATGTCTGGGGAACAGTGCAAGATTATTGTAGTGCATGAGCATGTAAACATATATTATAGAGTCTTTTGTGGGCTTATGTACACACAGCAGTGTGTGAAAGTGACTAGTGCGCATAGGGGAGAGTGTGTTACTACAGGTGGTTTTTTCCGGCCCACTCACC
This sequence comes from Paracanthobrama guichenoti, assembly GCA_018749465.1. Lineage (NCBI taxonomy): Eukaryota > Metazoa > Chordata > Actinopteri > Cypriniformes > Gobionidae > Paracanthobrama > Paracanthobrama guichenoti. Next base: position 22,611,218 of record CM031949.1, on the reverse strand, counting down.
TGTGTGTAGCACACTTTAAATTGCAAATTTTTTTTGGTTTATGTTTCAGGAGGAAGGGGTTTGTATGGGGTCTCAGGAGGGGCGGGGGTTTGAGTTCAGGTTTGTATGGGGTTTGTATGGGGTCTCAGGGAGGGGCGGGGGTTTGAGTTCAGGTTTGTATGGGGTTTGTATGGGGTCTCAGGGAGGGGCGGGGGTTTGTATGGGGTTTGTATGGGGTCTCAGGGAGGGGCGGGGGGGGTTTGTATGGGGTCTCAGGGAGGAGCGGGGGGGGTTGTATGGGGTCTCAGGGAGGGGCGGGGTTGAGTTCAGGTTTGTATGGAGTTTGTATGGGGTCTCAGGGAGGGGCGGGGGGGTTTGAGTTCAGGTTTGTATGGGGTCTCAGGGAGGGGCGGGGGGGTTTGAGTTCAGGTTTGTATGGGGTCTCAGGCGTGGGTGGGGTCCTTCACGATACTGTTTGCTTTGCTGGAGCATCGTGCAAGGAAAATATCCAGGATAGAGGGGAGAGAGGCACCAATGATCCTTGTAGCTGTGTTCACTGTCCGCTTTAGGGTCTTGCGGTCCGCTGCACTACAGTTCCCATACCAGACAGAGATACAGCTGGTCAACACGCTCAAGTCAGTCAAGTCAAGTCAAGTCAAGTCAAGTCAAGTCAGTCAAGTCAAGTCAACGGGTCAAGTCAAGTCACGGGTTTGTTGAGGATGTTGATATTGATGAGTCCATCACAGGTGAGTCTAGTTGACACGCTCTCTGCAGACACTTAAGGGATGCGTTGGTCATGTCCAGGCGCAGGTCCACCATCTGATCTGGATACGGCCCGGATCTGGCTGACTGCAGTAAACCTCGGGATAAACAGAGAGACTAACATTAGCGTAGATGCCATTCTTCTTATGATGTAACGAGTACATCAGGTGTTATGGGAAGTGTTCCCGGTTCCGGCTGACCTAGTTAATGCAGCCTAACAATCATTTACTGATTTGAATAATAGAGATTGATAATGTTTTATGTGTAAGCCATAGTAAAGAGATGCGTTTTTAGTCTAGATTTAAACTGACAGAGTGTGTCTGCTTCCCGAACAATGCTAGGAAGACTGTTCCAGAGTTTAGGCGCTAAATAGGAAAAGGATCGACCACCTGCAGTTGATTTTGATATTCTAGGGATTATCAACTGGCCAGAGTTTTGAGACCGCAATAGACGTGATGGAGTATAATGCGTTAAGAGCTCGCTCAAGTACTGGGGAGCTAAACCATTTAGTGCTTTGCAAGTAATAAACAAGATTTTAAAATGTATGCAATGTTTAATAGGGAGCCAGTGCAGTGTTGACAGAACCGGGCTAATATGGTCATACTTCCTTGTTCTAGTAAGAGCTCGAGCTGCTGCGTTTTGTACCAGCTGGAGTTTGTTTATTAAGCGAGCAGGGCAACCACCCAGTAAAGCATTACAGTAATCTAGCCTTGAGGTCATGAACGCATTAATTAACTGTTCAGCATTTTGCATTGAAAGCATGCGCCGTAATTTAGATATATTTTTAAGATGGTAGAATGCAGTTTTACAGATGTTAGAAACGTGGCTTTCAAATGAAAGATTGGTATCAAAGAGCACACCCAGGTTCCTCACTGACGACGAGGACTTGACAGAGCAGCCATCGAGTGTTAGACAGTATTCTAGGTTACTACTTGTGGAGCTTTTTGTCCAATAATTAGAAATTAAGTTTTTTCAGAATTAAGTTATAGGAAATTAATAGTCATCCAATATTTAGCAGTATAAACAACAAGGAATGATATCAAATAGAGATTCAAAAGCAAAGCTGTACGAAGCTACAGACACAAAACACTCAGGCAGACAGGAGCAATCGATCCAACTTGCTTTCCAACTTCTCCAACCTGATATCCAATAATACCTGATAATACTGTAATGCAATTTGGCAGAGGACACAGAATTTATCGATTTATTTATTTGCTGTACTTTAATTGACAGTATACTGTATTGTATTGCATATCAAGTTCATGTTCAATTCTTTGGTATTGCACTTTTCTAGTGCTTCTCATCTACTGCATGATCTCTTTACAGAAGTGTAATAAAAATGAACTTTTCTTAAAGCGTACTGTTGAATTTCACTGCAGCGCTCTACTCATGCTGTATACTGGAGTAGACATTGATTCCTGATTATAGTTGCCTATAGTTGTGAGAAAAACAGTAAATTGTAATTGATTGTAGCAACCAAGCAAAACTGTAATTGTTTTAATATGTAAAGTATATACAGATGGTAGAACAGGTAGTGAAAATAAGTTACAGAGAAGCTGTTTAAGTTGATAAAGTATTGAAGTATCAGTATCATCATTCTCTGTTGTCTCTCTCTCTGGAGCCTGTAATGGTGAAGTGTGTATGTCTCGTGGGGACGCACACGACTCGAGCGAGGCATTTCCAGACCCAGCGGTGTGTCAGTGTCCTCTCCGAACGGCTCCATTAGAGTCCTTCCCTCCGTCAGCCTAACAAAGAGACATTTGATTTCCTCCCCATAAATCCCAGCTATCGATTTTTTCCTTTTTCATTAGCTGGGAGCGACAATGACGGTTCCAGGTGGACTTGGTTTGACTTCATTGTCTCTATCAAACAGCCGCTGAACTGGAAGAGTGAAAGACACACATTCACATTAACTGGAAAATACAGACACGACACCGAAACAAACATGGTCATCTACTGTGCGTGTGTGTGTGTGCATGTGTGTGTGTGTGTGTGTATAATGACATGGGTATGACAGGTATTACAAGGAGAGGGTGACTTATGAGGACATTACCCATGTCCCCATTTCTAAAAAGGCTTATAAATCATACAGAATGAGTAAGATTTATGATTTAGTAGGGGTAATGTGTGTGTGTGTGTGTGTGTGTGTGTGTGTGTGTGTGTGTGTGTGTGTGTGTGTGTGTGTGTGTGTGTGTGTGTGTGTGTGTGTGTGTGTGTGTGTGTAGCGCGTGTCTGTGTGTGTGTGTGTGTGTGTGTGCACGAGTGTATGTGTGAGTGTGTGTGTGTGTGTGTGTGTGTGTGTGTGTGTGTGTGTGTGTGAGTCTGTGTGTGTGTGTGTGTGTGTGTGTGATGGGTAGGTTTAGGTGTAGGGGCAGTGTAGGGGGATAGAAAATACGGTTTGTACAGTATAAAAACCATTACGCCTATGGAATGTCCCCATAAAACATGAAAACACAACATGGGCGCGCATGTGTATGTGTCTGTGAGTGTGTGTCTGTGAGTGTGTGTGTGTGTGTGTCTGTGAGTGTGTGCGAGTGTGTGTCTGTGAGTGTGTGTGTGTGTGTGTGTGTGTGTGTGTGTGTGTGTGTGTGTGTGTGTGTGTGTGTGTGTGTGTGTCTGTGAGTGTGTGTGTGAGTGTGTGTCTGTGACACTTGACAATAATAGCTCATTCTGATTCTGATTTACAGAACGTTAGAGAAAAATGTGGAAAGAAAGACCGATGAAGACAGGCAGAAACAGAAACATGAGGTCTGTCTTCATCGGTCTCAGCTGTTCATACACTCCCAACACACACCTGGAAAAGATGTAGTTTAAAAGCAGTGACATTTACTGGAGCCTTCATATAGACACACTCAATGTAGATCTGATGACCTTGATGAGTCAAAATAACAAAAAACAAAGAAAATATGAATTTTCTTTGAATTTCAATAGGCTTTTTTTTACACTCGTCATCTCTGATTTCATTATCATACACTTGAATGAGAAATGATGAGAGTTCACCATTCAATTTTTTTTATGTTTTTCAAGCCTTCTAAACCCTTAAAAGATAAATACCCCGGTAAATAATGAACCATTGACAAGCCAGGACGGCTGAGGAGGATGCAGATGTCTCTCAATAACAGCTATTCAGACAGAATAATCACACACTGCACAAACAGGATCCACTAACCTTCAGTTTGACTCATAATATCACAAAGCTTCCCTTGCAGAACTGATTAAACACACTTTGGAAACAAAGCGCAGTGTTTGTATCGCTCCTTTATTCTGCTGGTCTCTCTCTGCTGACAGGTGGCATATCCGAGCGGAGGTAAATAGGGGTCCTGAGAGAGGGGAGGTGTGGATGACCCTGCGGCTGCCTGACTGGATTACGCTCTGTGTAATTCCATTAGGGCAGCGCTTCAGTCAACACCGGCGCCTCCTTCAGGGTCCTCATAATCAGAACAGATGGCTTCGTTCTAGGAGGCCCCACACTTGAGCCCACGCTGTTTGTGATATGAATCTGTCAGAATCATCAGCGTATGATGGAACACACGGTCAGAAGAGTGTGCCATGGATCCGAAGGGCCGAGGTCATGTGTGTGAAACGCTTAAACCAGTGAGACCATCAATAGACTGTAACATACTGGTGTTTCTATGTTCCCTAAAATGAAAAGAAAAGAAAAAACAAACACAGCTCAGCTGACCTGCAGCAGAGATATCTGATGAACTGAACCCTGCTCTGGAGATGCTGTGTGTGAGTGAATGCACAACACGCTGGAAGAACAACGTTCATCTGTACAATAGCAGCTCTGAGCTCTGTTCTGAACTGACAATGCATTTTAAACAGGAGGCAGACGTGAATGTAAGAAAGTAGAATTCAAATCAAGACTTGGAATGTTGTTTTAACAAAAAGTCTTGATGGATGGACGGACGGACAGACGGATTGATGATGGATGGATTAATGGATGGGCATGGGTTGATGGATGGATGGATGGATGGATGGATGGATGGATGGATGGATGGATGGATGGATGGATGGATGGATGGATGGATGGATGGATGGATGGATGGATGGATGGATGGATGGACTGTTGTCCTGGGCCTCATTTCCAACAACAACGAGACGGCATACTTGGTGGAGCATCTAACATCATGGTGCCAGGACAACTGTCTCTCTCTGAATGTTGGCAAGACCAAAGAAATGATTGTGGACTTCAGGCGCTTCCAAAGCCTGATGGCCAAAACTGAGAGACTCAGGAGGAGCTTCTTCCCCCAGGCCATCAGACTCCTGAACTCAGTCACTTAACATCACGTGACTTCACTTCAGGATAAACATCGATACACTGACATTGCACTGCACTTTCTGTTCTCGTTGTTACTGTGTAACAACCTGTCATAAACCTGTTTGCACATTATACTCTTATACATTTGTTAACCACATATTTATAAGTCTACAGTTTACTCACTGCACAGTCTACTTCAATTACTTTATTCCACTTCTTTATTTTTTTTTTTCTACTTGACTTGATTTATTTATAATTCTACAGATATATAAATAGTTAGTACTTTTTTATCCTATTTCTATTATAATTTCTTCCTTGTGTTTTTAACTGTGAATTTGCACTGTCCATGGAGCGGACCTGTTTACATTTCACTGCCGGTTGTATATTCTGTATATAACTGTGTGTGTGACAAATAAAACTCTTGAACCTTGATCTTGAACCTTCCTGTTATGCCGGTTTCACACTGCTTCTGCTCTGCATTCGGTGTGAATGCTCTAATCTGTTAACATGGGTGCCGAAAAAAATACGCTCTGCTAACGCATGCAGGGTGAAACCGGCCTTAGTGGTTGTTTATGCAGATCTAGGTTAGTCTGTGCTGGAGTAATTCTGATGCCCATTATTTCATGAGATGACAGGAACCGCGAGAGGCGGAGAGAGTGAAATATGCTGGCTAACACTGAAGAATCCCTCCAGAGGAGTGTGTTAGCATCGTGATTAGCCTATTAGAGAGTGTCTGTGTATGCTAATGGAGCAGAGAGCCACTCTTCACTGTACTGGACTAAAATTAATCTTTTAATAAGGTGTAATATGGATGCTTCCTGCTGCTGTTGGGGAATGCTAGTCTTTCCGATGTTCTCAGGGTCCTACGGTTCCCAGATTTCTAATGGACACATGACTGTGGCTGTACTGTGTGTTCGGCGTCAGGGTTACACGGGAGTGTCGATGGGAGCGTAGGGACACATGTGGCGCTTCCCTCCGTGAGTCTGAGGTTTGTGAAATGAAGCGCGGACGCCGTCAGTGCCGTGAGCTCTGAGATCTGATGGTCTGACCTTGAGGAAATGACGACCGGCAGGAATCTACCTCACGTCACACACTCACAAACGGTGTGTGTCAGTAATGCACCTGTTATTAACTGATTGTGTGTCTGTCCTTCAGTTTATTTCAAGGTCAAGCGTCTCCTGCATTCATCTCTCATTATCATCAAATATTGCATTCAATCTTTTTGTCATCTTGTTTTCTCTCATTTACGATGGTTTTCTGTTTCTTTTTGCATGATTAATCGTACGCCTCATTTATCTGAAAGTAGGCACCTCATTTTTTTTTGAGTGAAAAAAAAAAACATTTATGAATAATTTTCACAATATTAAGTAAAATATGAAGAACATTTGCACTGTTTAGTGTACTTTAATGTTTAATCAGGACGTTGGTTTTGAAATGCTTTTATTTTGTACAAAATGACACAAAGTGCTGTTCCCGGGACATTGAAAGTGAATGGGAAAGTAAGAGATAAATGTAGTTTTCGCACACACACGCACACACACACTCACACTCACACACACACACACACACACACACACACACACACACACTTACACACACACACACACACACACACACACACACACACACACACACACACACACACACACACACACACACACACACACACACACACACACACACACACACACACACACACACACACACTCACACGCACACGCACACACGCTCACGCACACGCACACACACACACACACACACACACACACACACACACACACACACACACACACACACACACACACACACACACACACACACACACACACACACACACACACACACAC
>CM031949.1:22591869-22601869 GCA_018749465.1 Paracanthobrama guichenoti | reverse complement strand
CACACACACACACACACACACACACACACACACACACACTCACACACACACACACACACCTCACTCACACACACACACACACACCTCACTCACACACACACACACACACTCTGTGTTTCTCTATCCAGGTCACAGGAGATCCTCTCGAGTTGTTTCTGTCAGACTCCAGGGAAAATGTCCTATTATTCTACGTGAGATATTTCCTCTTGTTAAAATATTCAGCATGATGACATTTTTACGAGTCCTCCAGCCGTACGAGCTCTCGAACTGCAGCACAGAACATTCTGTGAAGATCTGGAAAATAATAAAGCTCTCACAGGCCGTTCAGTCTGTAGTGGGAATATTTCATATTTCATACGCACTATATCAGAAGGCAGGATTCTGTTAGCTGCCTTACTAATGGCCTTTTCCCTCTTTGGTTTGCAAATGTGAAATTTCAGACCCAATTTTTTATTCAGTGTCTGGGAAAAACTGTGTGACGGCACTTTCGTTGAAAAGCCCCACGGCTCTCGGTGATATCGCTCTCTTTCTCGTGAAGATAAGTGCTCGCCAATTTTCTCTCTTACCCAGGAGCGCCGGCCGTTCAGACTCGGGCAACTTTATTTAATTCCAATATTCACATTTTTGGTTAAAATTGTGAACATGTGAAAAAGCAGAGATTCGGGAAGAGGCGATCAGCTCACTGATGTGACTGCAGGAATGACTGCCTTTCCACAGATAAGAGACGATCTTCTCTTCTGTTTCTGTAGAGATTTGGGCTCATTTGAACAGGCTGTATGTTGGATGAGTAGAAGAGTTGTGTATTTATCAGGCGTCGCAGTGCAGGAGATCAGGCTGGGCTTCACTGTGTAGAAAAACAGGACGAGACATTCTGTCACTGGAGACACACACACACACACACACACACACACACTTCTCACCTGAGAGGGCAGGCGGTCTGTGTAGTGGCTGACAGCATCTTCAACACACAGCATCTGTCTGCTTGATCAGTGATGCGTTTCCTGTCTGGCTGTCGTGTTTCGGGACAAAAAGACGCATCACAGTGTCATCGCTGTCTGTCTGCCTATCCATCCATCTATCGCTCCGTCTGTCTGTCCTTCATGCCATCACACACAAGAGTTTATTACAGGTGTGTGTGTTATAGGCTTGATTGTGCAAATGAAAATCACAAACAATGCTTGTACTCGCATTATTTGGGCCCTATTGGGCGACGCAAGTGTTTCAGCCCCGACGTAGTTTTCTGAAAACCAGGTGTGTTCAGGCGCATTGTTATGTTTGGCTTTTCCCGCTTATATCTCGCGAGCACAGCGGCCCCGGAGCATGTGGAGTGTCCCATTGGAAAGGTAGACTCGGAATCTCAATTCTCAAGATGCCACGACCTTTCGTCTCCAAACGGGGTGATTTGTAAATTTAGAGGGTAATCGGTCAAATAATCGGTCCGTGGGAAGGGGGCGTGGTTTGGGAGTGGTCAGCAGGGGTCATTTGCCCACTATAGCGGGTAATCGGGCATGAGAATTACCTGAATGGCTGAGAAGCCCATGGGAATAACCTGGGACTGGGACGGTGATCCAGCCCCACTGTGGATGAAGGTGGTACTGCCTTTGGGGGTCTCGGACTTCGGGACACTTTGTGTGATGTTCTCTCTAATGTTTCAGTTGTATTGACAGTTCAACATTCAAGATGACTTTGGGAAATGAGTGAATGCAAACAGAAAGAAAACTGCAGAAGTGGAGGACATGAGGGAAAAGTCTATTAGGAATTGCCCCGCCTCAAAAACTGGCACTCAAAGCAATCAATTAATCTGAACTTGGGTTTTCCGAGTAAAAAGGCATAGTACAGTTGCAAGAAAAATATGTGAACCGCTTGCAGAATCTGTGAAAACGTGAATAATTTTAACTAAATAAGAGAGATCATACAAAATGCATGTTATTTTTTATTTAGTGCTGTCCTGAATAAGATATTTTACATAAAAAAGTTTACCTATAGAATGACCTGTTCAAAAGTTTATGAACCATTGATTCTGAGTACTGTGTGTCGTTCCCTGGATGATCCACGGCTCTGTGTGTGTGTGTGTGTGTGTGTGTGTGTGTGTGTGTGTGTGTGTGTGTGTGTGTGTGTGTGTGTGTGTGTGTGTGTCATCCTGGATGATCCACTGCTCTGTGTGTGTGTGTGTGTGTGTGTGTGTGTGTGTGTGTGTGTGTGTGTGTGTGTGTGTGTGTGTGTGTGTGTGTGTGTCGTTCCCTGGATGATCCACGGCTCTGTGTGTGTGTGTGTGTGTGTGTGTGTGTGTGTGTGTGTGTGTGTGTGTGTGTGTGTGTGTGTGGTTCCCTTGTTGATCCACAGCTGTTTTTTGGTTTTGTGATGGTTGTTCATGAGTCTCTTGTTTGTCCTGAGCCGTTAAACTGCCCAGTGTTCTTCAGAAAAACCCTCCAGGTCCTGCACATTCTTCAGTTTTCCAGCATCTTCTGCGTATCTGAACCCTCTCCAGCAGTGACTGTGTGATTATAAGATCCATATTTTCACACTAAGGACAACTGAGGCACTCAAACATAACTATTAAAAAAGCTTCAAACATTCACTGATGCTGAAACTAATGGGGGGGGTGAACACTTTTTTAATTTGAAGATCAAGGTAAATTGAACTTAATTTGTCTTCCGGGAAATGTAATTATCTTCTGTTGCTTCTGAAGGGCAGTGCTAAATGAAAAAAAAAAAAAAGAAAAAGTTATTTAAACAAAATACGAAAAATCTGAACATCTTCATCCTGTTCAAAAGTTTTCACTCCCCAGCTCTTAATGCGTCGTGTTTCCTTCTGGAGCCTCAGTGAATGTTTGAAGCTTTTTTAATAGTTGTGTTTGAGTGCCTCAAATGAGGGACTCAAACACAATCAAACATTTCCATAACTGTTTATTTCACAAAATGTTGCTGATTAGGCGGGAGTGTGGATGGGACCTCGATATCGCGCTCACTACTGCGCAGACTCGAGACCCAAGATGTCAGCGCCATATTTGAACACTGGCGGCTTCACTTACGACAATGGAAGATAGTGAAGGCACGTCATCCATCTTTTTTACAGTCTATGCTTCTAACACATCAACTTTGAGGATAAAATGTTCACTTGCTGCCTAATATATCCCACCCACTAACAGGAGCCGTGAGGAAGAGATCATCAGTGTTACTCACTTCACCGGTCATAATGTTATGCCTGATCCGTGTATATGTTATGTGTATATATATATATATATATATAATTAATATACACTCACCTAAAGGATTATTAGGAACACCTGTTCAATTTCTCATTAATGCAATTATCTAATCAACCAATCACATGGCAGTTGCTTCAATGCATTTAGGGGTGTGGTCCTGGTCAAGACAATCTCCTGAACTCCAAACTGAATGTCAGAATGGGAAAGAAAGGTGATTTAAGCAATTTTGAGCGTGGCATGGTTGTTGGTGCCAGACGGGCCGGTCTGAGTATTTCACAATCTGCTCAGTTACTGGGATTTTCACGCACAACCATTTCTAGGGTTTACAAAGAATGGTGTGAAAAGGGAAAAACATCCAGTATGCGGCAGTCCTGTGGGCGAAAAATGCCTTGTTGATGCTAGAGGTCAGAGGAGAATGGGCTGACTGATTCAAGCTGATAGAAGAGCAACTTTGACTGAAATAACCACTCGTTACAACCGAGGTATGCAGCAAAGCATTTGTGAAGCCACAACACGCACAACCTTGAGGCGGATGGGCTACAACAGCAGAAGACCCCACCGGGTACCACTCATCTCCACTACAAATAGGAAAAAGAGGCTACAATTTGCATGAGCTCACCAAAATTGGACAGTTGAAGACTGGAAAAATGTTGCCTGGTCTGATGAGTCTCGATTTCTGTTGAGACATTCAGATGGTAGAGTCAGAATTGGGATACTGCATAAAAAATACAAATCTCCATCAACTGCAAGATGCTATCCTATCAATATGGGCCAACATTTCTAAAGAATGCTTTCAGCACCTTGTTGAATCAATGCCACGTAGAATTAAGGCAGTTCTGAAGGCGAAAGGGGGTCAAACACAGTATTAGTATGGTGTTCCTAATAATCCTTTAGGTGAGTGTATTTGGATTAGGTTATAAGAAAATAATTGTTAAAATATAGAGAGATTAAGTCAAAAGTCTGTCTCTCTCTCGCTACAGCTGACGGTGTGGAGAAAGAGCTGACCTTTGACCTGCGTGATCGTCCTCTCCCAGCTGCGTGTTGTGTTTTGGCTGCTGTCCATGTGCACTTTCAATCCCATCAAACCGAGCTGTGTGTGTGTTTTATGTGAGGAATGCATCGTTGACTTCTGCTCACAGTAATTGATGTAAATGGACTCTTTATGTGCTGCCTGTGATGTTCTCATAATGACTTTCTATATGATTTGGCTGTTCTGCAATTTCAGATAATAACATGGAGATGTAAAAGATGGAGAAGGCGGAACAATGGGCTCTAAAGGCACCCAGCTGTCCATTGTTGCTAAACCCAAATCATCCATCCTGGACTGGTCGTCTGGAGCACCGGGAGTTTTCCCGGTGGGCCGCTGTACAATGTGGGCTAGCCCATTGCTACGTAAATATATATAAAGAATGAATTGTAGTAAATTTATGTAACCTATCCTTCTGTCAGCCCAGACGAATGGCCACTTGAGTCAAAAATTCGAATCTATTTAGCGTGCTCAGACTCGTCAATGTCAAAATGTTTGAGGTAGCCAATCAAATCGAAGAAGGCGGGACTTACTGTTCACAGAAGCTGAGCTGCGCGCCGCTTTGAACGCTTGAAGAATGCTAGGTAAGTTGTAAGCAACTGACGAGACAATACAGCAGTATTTGCCAACTGTACGACCTACATTTCTAGGGATGTACGCTACTACTGACCTTTTTGAATTTCTCGGATTGTAATGCCATTTACGCTACTCGTCACACAGTGCACAAAGAAACATTAACATAGCAGTTTTCAGTATATCTAACAGAAGAATGAATGTTTGTATACTGTATCTGTGTCCAAGCTTTCTTCACTAATTTCACTCGCCGAAGAAAACTCATAAAACCCCAAATATCATTCTCAAACTTCCACTAGGCTACGACTTTGTGTATCTAAAGTATCCAGATAGACAAGTATCCATTCTCAATGGGAAAGTGCCTCAAAAAGTTGCCCCGTGTATCAGCACCTTCACTGGAGACACTGAGGGAGATCCGCATGCGTTTCTGAGTACATATGGTAATATATGAAATGACAGTCTGATAGTGAACACAAATGGCTCATTAAACTCATTGTTTTGTCATTGTACGGATGAAGAGCTCATGGAGTTAAAGCTAACGTTGTCGTTTCCCGCATGCATCTCCACGCTGAAATGATGATGAATCATCAGAGCTGATATTGCCCTTCACATAATATTCTCTGGATTTATGGCCAGTGTCGTCTCAGCTCTTTTCTAATTTGGAAAATCTATTTTTCATTCTGTCTTCATGCCTTCCAATTAGTTCTGAAACAGACCAACAGATTTCCCTCTTTGTCAGAACACAAACGTGACTTTTTGCAGAGTTTTGGACAAACACACACACACTCCTGAATTCAGGTCCCATTCTCTCCAACCTGAACTTAATTAACAGTAAGGCTCAGCCATTACAGGCCGATATCCCCTGTTACAGAGACACAAAAGTCGCCCTTCTCTCCCTCTTCACCCTCTACCCTCTAAATTCACGCTGCCGCACCGAGATGAGGGAAAGAACTGCACAATGCAGCCTGTCAGATCCGTCTATTCTCTGCTTTAATTGGTTTGTCTCTCCTGAGAGGAATCTCAGATCTGCAGGTTCTTCTGCAAGCGTGTGCAGATGATAACCGTGTGCACTACAGAGAGCTTGGTCAGCCTGAGAACTACAGTTTTCAAAAAAATCACTAGCTAAGTTTCCATCCACTTACAGTATTTTTACGTGAGTTTTGGGATACTGCATAAAAATAAAAAAAAACACTGGTGTTATGGTAACCCAGACAGAAGTGAAGAACACAACAGGTGAGTATAAATGACAATGGAACAGGAATAACTGAGTTCTTTGCAAGAGATGAGAGGAGATCGTGATAAGGGTCTGTGAATGATGGATAGCACACACCTCAGTTGCCGGTGACAGTTGGGATCCAAGCGAGTAAGGAAGTGTACTTGACCAGGCGATGGAGACTATGGAGCGGAGAGTAGGAGAGGAGAAAGTCGATCAGGTAAGGTGAGTAGTCTTGCTTCCACATTGGAGACCAGACAAATGGTGTGAGACCATGTGTGTGCTTTTATACACTGGTGATCCTCTGATGACGGACTGACGGTAGAGCAAGGTGTATGTGTGACAGCTGGACGGAAATACCAACATGTGTATAAACTCTAAAAATGTGTGCAAAAACACTTACGCTCGATTGGGGCAATCATCCGATAAGAAGACATGCACATAAACTACAATAGAAGTTGAATAAATACCTAATGCACAAAAACACTTTCTCTCAGCAGAGGCTGTGATTGGATAACTGGCCTAACCAGTGGACCAATGGAGCATCTCAAATGTTGGTTTGGTGGCTCTGAAACGCCTGAGTCAAAGTCTGTGATCAGAATGATTTGGTTTAATTCCTCCAGAAGCGTCTCACACGATTGTGTTCCCAAACACCAGCATCCCAACACAAGAGAACATGATATGTGTGTGTGTGTGTGTGTGTGTGTGTGTGTGTGTGTGTGTGTTCCCAAACACCAGCATCCCAACACAAGAGAACATGATATGTGTGTGTGTGTGTGTGTGTGTGTGTGTGTGTGTGTGTGTGTGTGTGTTCCCAAAACACCAGCATCCCAACACAAGAGAACATGATATGTGTGTGTGTGTGTGTGTGTGTGTGTGTGTGTGTGTGTGTGTGTGTGTGTGTGTGTGTGTGTGTGTGTGTGTTCCCAAACACCAGCATCCCAACACAAGAGAACATGATATGTGTGTGTCTGTGTGTGTGTGTGTGTGTGTGTGTGTGTGTGTGTGTGTGTGTGTGTTCCTAAACACCAGCATCCCAACACAAGAGAACATGATATGTGTGTGTGTGTGTGTGTGTGTGTGTGTGTGTGTGTGTGTGTGTGTGTGTGTGTGTGTGTGTGTGTGTGTGTAAACACCAGCATCCCAACACAAGAGAACATGATATGTGTGTGTGTGTGTGTGTGTGTGTGTGTGTGTGTGTGTGTGTGTGTGTGTGTGTTCTTAACACCAGCATCCCAACACAAGAGAACATGATATGTGTGTGTGTGTGTGTGTGTGTGTGTGTGTGTGTGTGTGTGTGTGTGTGTGTGTGTGTGTGTGTGTGTGTGTGTGTGTTCCAAACACCAGCATCCCAACACAAGAGAACATGATGTGTGTGTGTGTGTGTGTGTGTGTGTGTGTGTGTGTGTGTGTGTGTGTGTGTGTGTGTGTGTGTGTGTGTGTGTGTGTGTTCCCAAACACCAGCATCCCAACACAAGAGAACATGGTGTGTGTGTGTGTGTGTGTGTGTGTGTGTGTGTGTGTGTGTGTGTGTGTGTGTGTGTGTGTGTGTGTGTGTGTGTGTGTGTTTAACACCAGCATCCCAACACAAGAGAACATGATATGTGTGTGTGTGTGTGTGTGTGTGTGTGTGTGTGTGTGTGTGTGTGTGTGTGTGTGTGTGTGTGTGTGTGTGTGTGTGTGTGTGGTCCAAATCTGAAAACTGATGCACAGATATACAGCAGACTAAAGCTGAAAGTTGTCTGTGGGATTCTGTCGACCTGGAAGTTTGTACTTGTAGCGTGTTGATCAACCTGAGACGTTTGGCAGGCACACATGGCACTTTGCTGCAGAGACATGTTCTGACCTGTGATTGATGTGCTGTCACTTTGTTTTGTTTAACTGAATTACTGACTTTTATTTTCACTTCTCTTGTATTTCTTGTATTATGCAAAAAAAGAAGTAAGGCATATTGAAGCATTTTATGTTGTGCTTCTAACACAATATGGGGCTGCCCTTTTGATTTTGATGTCTGTAAAAATCCAAGGTGCTTCCCATGACTAAATCTTATATAATACTACCATTGTGTTATGAGTGACGAGGAACTTGTGTGTGTTTGGGTAGAATGAATTTGCATATGAAGCATTTCAGTGCATTTTGAAGTGGGATTGAACCACAGTATCAAGCTGCATGTGGAGAATGGCGATTGTGTGCGCTGACAAATGGACAAAACAAAAGACTTAATTTGAAGTGTTGTGATTGCAGCATTTGGGAGTTTGGATATGTGTGAAAGCTGCGAGAATCTGGCTGTGTGTGTTTGTGTGTGTGTTTGACGTTTGGGGGTCAGTAGTTTTAATGTGTGAAAATAGAGCAGAACAGTAAAAAGCCTGAAGGGAAATACAATATGTTAAAACAATATGTGTGTGTGTGTGTGTACGTATGAGAGAGAGCATCATCTCTCACTTCACTCCATCTACACTCTGGGATTCGAGAGCATGTGGACACGACAGACCCCAAACCTCCAGCAGACTGATTCTCTCTCTCACGCTATATCAGAGTATAGCCAAAACTACACACACACACGCCTGGATTACATGTTTTATGGGGACAAGGATTTTGGATATTGTCATCTTTGTGTAGACATTTTGTGTTTTGTTCTCCATAATGTAGGGTTTACCAGGACACACACACACACACACACACACACACACACATACACTCACAGACTTTCATAGAATAGATGTCTTGCCGGCACGAGAGACATAAACTCGCTCGTGGCAGGTTAGACGAGTGTATTTTATCCAGACATAACCGTCCTGCTCCTGTGATCCTGCCGTTTCTCCCTGATCTCCACACTGAGATCATAGAAGAAACCATATTCGGCCCACATCCATCCTTTTCAGCATGCAAATTATGTAGGGATCTGGAGACTTTTGGCAAGGGACATATGAAGTTCCCAGCAGCGCCAGAATCAATCAGCCTGGAGTTGGTGTTTTTGGTCTCCCCAAGTGAGTGTGATGGGACAACCCGGAGTTGGAAGGTGAAGCAGTCATTCCTTGCCTGTGCGGGACTGGGTGTTTCCCGAGAGCTCAGGACAGACGGAAATGATCCACGATATAGACAACCGCGCTCTCTCATACGACGGCCTTGTTTTGAAGGAGAAAGCCGAGTCCTACCCAGCATGGGTTCTGAAGAATCTTGGGGCGCTGGTAGCGTTTGAAAAGGAGCTGAGGAAACAGACTGGCGGTGCAGGTTTCTCTCCCTCAGGCGATTAGCCAGTCGGATAGCTTGATCAATAAGAGTCTGGCGATCACGGACAGGTTCTCTGGTAGCCAGATCATCCTTGATCACCTCGGATAGACTGTTCAAGAAACACACCATGAGGGCTTCGTTGCTCCAGCCACTCGCCGCTGCGACTGTCCGAAAGTGTATGGCATATTCAGCGGCGCTGTCATTATTTTGTCGGAAGGTGAGAAGTCTCTTAGAGGTCACTCGGGTCTCTGGCACGAAAGTCTTAGATTCCACCACTGAGCCACAGGAAGGGATTGAACCACATAGTCAGACACTCTCTTAGATTGAAAAAAAAACTGCTCAAGTAAAACTAATTTACAGCTTACCTTTAGGTAATTATAGTGTACTTATAAAGTATGTATGTGGAACAAAGTTTGGGGAATAAAGGGGTAACAACCAGAAAAATGTACAAATGATTTATACTGAAACAATACCAAAAATACCAGTGTATAATTGCTCATGTAAACATACTTAAATAGATGTGTGTATTTGTGTGTGTACTGTGTGATGGGTTTAGGGATAGGGTTAGTGTAAGGGGAGATAATATACAGTTTGTACAGTATAAAAACCATTACATCTATGGAGAGTCCCCACAAAGATACTGAACCAGACTCAAGTGTGTGTGTGTGTGTGTGTGTGTGTGTGTGTGGAGCTCGTCCTTCTTTGGCATTAAATCAATGTCCCTACAACAGTGTAATTTAGCTCTATG
>CM031949.1:22564369-22586869 GCA_018749465.1 Paracanthobrama guichenoti | reverse complement strand
CTGTGACATGCATTTTGTATTAGCCTGGAGACTCTCACACACACACACACACACACACACACACACACACACACACACACAACATAAGCGGCTGAGGTTTAACACCCGTCCCAAACACTGAAGACACAAACACATATAACCTGACATTAAGAGAGCGCATCGGCAAACAAGGACGAACAGAATCTCTTATCAGCTTTTTATTTGCACGCAGGTCTTAATGTAATCAGGAAATGATATCATCACAAATTAACTAAAACCATTTTTGTTAAAACTACATTTTTTTTCTGTTTTATTTTATTATTTGTGTGTGTGTGTGTGTGTGTGTGTGTGTGCTTTGAAAAAAGAATTATGTAAAATAGTCATGCAAATGAATAATTAAGAAATGAAAGACAGGAATGATTAAAGGCGCGATATTTAATTTCCGCCGTTAGAGGTCGCTTGTTCAAAACAAAGGCGTATCTTGATGACTGCTTGATTTGGCGGAGCTTTTATTCTGCCACAGACGAGCACTTCCGCTTCTTCCGCTCATGTGTATGTGAGGGAACGCAGCGCTGTTTTAACATATCACACATTAATATGTTCAGTCATGTTGGGACAGGAAGGGGCCGTCCCCAAACTGTTCCCACAAAGTTGGGAGCATGAAATTGTCCAAAATGTCTTGGAATGCTGAAGCATTAAGAGTTCCTTTCACCGGAACTAAGGGACCAAGCCCAACCCCTGAAAAACAACCCCACCCCATAATCCCCCCTCCACCAAACTTTACACTTGGCACAATGCAGTCAGGCAAGTCCCGTTCTCCTGGCAACCACCAAACCCAGACTCGTCCATGGGATTGTCAGACAGAGAAGCGTGATTGGTCACTCCAGAGAACACGTCTCCACTGCTCTAGAGTCCAGTGGCGGCGTGCTTTACTCCACTGCATCCCACACTTTGCATTGCACTTGGTGATGTAAGGCTTGGATGAGCTGCTCGGCCATGGAAACCCATTCCATGAAGCTCTCTCCGCACTGTTCTTGAGCTCATCTGAAGGCCACAGAAGTTTGGAGGTCTGGAGCTATTGACTCTGCAGAAAGTTGGTGACTTCTGCGCACTGTGACCCTCAGCATGCGCTAACCCCGCTCTGTGATTTTACGTGGCCTATCACTTCAGTGGCTGAGTTGCTGTTGTTCCCCAATCGCTTCCACTTTGTTATAATCCCACTAACAGTTGAGCGTGGAATATTTAGTAGTGAGGAAATTTCAGGAATGGACTTATTGCACAGGTGGCAACCTATCACGGTACCACGCTTGAGTTCACTGAGCTCCTGAGAGCGACCCATTCTTTCACAAATGTGTGTAGAAGCGTCTGCAGGCCTAGTGCTTGATTTATACACCTGTGGCCATGAAGGGATTGAACACCTGAACTCAGTGATCTGGAGGGGCGGCCCAATACTTTTGGCAATATGGTGTATGTTATAATGCTACTCTGTGCACTCGCTCGGCATTACTATGAGACACTTGCTCACTGCAGTAGATCGATATTAGGCATGGTAAAACATGGTAGATTTAAACATGGTAGATTGTCCAGATTTAAACAATAAGACTAACCATGTTGAGCTACCGAACACTGGAAATCGAGGGTAACGTGACACCCACACACAGTCCGTGTCCCGGTTAAAATCGCTTATTTCTCTGGATTTAACATTTTTGGAAACATGTGGGATACTGTAAGTACACAAGTCAACAAAATATATAACACTGTTCTAGTGTTTTTTGGATATTTCCAGTCTTACATATTGGACCTTTAAAATTAAATTAAATAATTCTCCACAGTCCCCTACTGCATTCACACATGTGGCTATATTGTTTACTCTATATTTGCTCATTGCATCTGCAGCTCATCGACTGAAACACACACTTATTTTTAGTGCAAGTCTCTTTTGAGACAGATGCTTTCTGGGGCAGGTAGAGTCTCGTATGTCTGGAAAAAAAGAGGTGAAATATGTGATCATGTCTACACCCCTGCAGATCTGCTGTTTTTTACAGAACTTTAATACATTTGAACTGTTATGGACAAAACCCCATTAGAGAGAGTTTACTATTCACTGGTCAGTAACTGGACACAAACTGAAGTCCTGTGTGTTTGGAGGCTTGATTTCTCTCTCTGGTCTCCTGAAACTAATCCCAACAATTCCTCCGAACAGACCAGTCCTCTTAATTTCTACAGCACTTTATACAGTACAGATTGTTTCAAAACAGCTTTATTGTAATAAACAGGAAAATAACAGAATCACTGATGCAAACTTCATCAGATATGAGACAAATTTAGTGTCATTATTCAGATCAGTTCAGTTTAAGGTTTCTTCTCATATACCGTAAACCCCAGCAAAGGCAAGGAAAGAAGCAGTCCACAGTGTTTCAAGGGTTCAGGCTTCATATGAAGCAGATCTGAGTCATGTTCTCCGAACGGATTCATCCCGAGTATAATAAATGCTCTGCAGTTGCTCTGGACCTCTGGAGCATCTAGACATGGAGGGACAGCATTTTTTCTGACACATTCAGACATTTGTGGTAATGAACCGAGAACCAAATATTAAACACCAACAAAACACACTAGTTTTATTTTATATGTGTGTGTGTGTGTGTGTGTGTGTGTGTGTGTGTGTGTGTGTGTGTGTGTGTGTGTGTGTGTGTGTGTGTGTGTGATTTGTAAGATACAAGGACAAAACATGACATCAACCCTAAGAAGAGAGAGCACAAGAGAGGATGTCAAACATAGTCGACATCAAAGCCGACGGCTCCGAGTTCAAGGGTTGGAATCAAAGGTGCCAGTCAAAGTGTTGATGATGTGATGAATAAAACATCTCTGTCTGTCTGTCTGTCTGTCTGTCTGTCTGTAGGAGTTGAAGGTTTCACTAGCTGTTAGCTCACATTGTTCTCTCTTTATTTAAAGGATTGGGAAAGGTGAAAAATAGGAGTAAGCAAGCAACCATCGAAATAATGGTAAATCAATGTTAATGTGTCAACGCTAACTGCATTGACTCAACATCACTTTTGCACCCGCAAAAAAAATGTTGAAAGGTAGGTATTGAAGGTAATAGCATTGAATCAATGTTTCAACGTGATGTTCGTTCAACATTATGAAACACAACTACAACCGACTTAAAGCCACAGCCTGAAATCAACTGAAGATAAAATAATACAATACATCTCAAAAGATCTCAGCAGAAGCTCTGATTGAGATTAACAGAGGTTTAGATGTTTTATTGAAAATGTTTGCTCACCATTATGGAGATCAGTGTTTGCCTTAGTTGGGCAGTTTGACTCTCGGCATTTTACGCAAGTTTGTGGTCTTTGTAACAGTGTTTACCAAAACACAATTTATTTACAAAGAAACCCATAAACAAATATGATCAGGTGATATAGTTTTCAGCATCATAAAGTAGAATAATTCACTAATCGTATGACTGACCAAGAGTGGGCGTTTGTTGTCAATAGACTGTATTCACAAACAATTTGCAACAGATCAGACATTCAGAATTTTGACTTTTAAATACATTGTAGGATGTACAATTTACAAGTTTTTTTTTTTTTTTTTTACACAGGCATTAAAGAAACAGCATGTGAATCTCAACAATTGTGACATGCTTCATGCAGCAATGCATTCTGGGAGCCATGAGTTTTATACTATGGTGGCTTCCAACATGCATTGCTGCATGTCACCATTGTTGAGATTAATATGCTGATTTTTGATGTCTGTGTCTAAATGTTTTTCCCATAATGTATTTAAAAAAAAAAACAGAATGTCTGATCTGTTACAAGAATTGTTGGTGAATATCGTCTATGAAAGACAAATAGCCACTTTCGGTCAGTGATAAGATTAGTGAACTATTCAACTTTATGATGCTGAAAACTATGTCAAGTCAAGTCATCTTTATTTATACAGCACTTTTTACAATGTCGATTGTTTCAAAGCAGCTTCACAATGTTAACAGGAAAATAATGCAACAGAATCTGATTCGGCTGTACAGCCGCTCTGGTGAAACGGTGATGTTATCCAGCTGAAAAAATTAAGCCAAAAGCCAGAGGCAATGGTGGCAAGAAACCAAAACTCCTTCAGGGTCAGAATGGAGAAAAAAAACCTTGGGAGAAACCAGGCTCAGTCAAGATTCAAGAGTTTTATTTGTCACATACACAGTTATATACAGAATATACAACCGGCAGTGAAATGTAAACAGGTCCGCTCCATGGACAGTGCAAATTCACAGTTAAAAACACAAGGAGGAAATTATAATAGAAATAGGATAAAAAAGTACTATATATATATATATATATATATATATATATATATATATATATATATATCTGTAGAATTATAAATAATCAAGTCAAGTAGAAGAAAAAGTAAAAATAAGAATAAAGAAGTGGAATAAAATAATTGAAGTAAACTGTGCAGTGAGTAAACTGTAGACTTGTGCAAACAGGTTTATAACAGGTTATTACACAGTAACAACGAGAACAGAAAGTGCAGTGCAATGTCAGTGTATCGATGTTTATCCTGACGTGAAGTCACGTGATGTTAAGTGACTGAGTTCAGGAGTCTGATGGCCTGGGGGAAGAAGCTCCTCCTGAGTCTCTCAGTTTTGGCCATCAGGCTTCCGGAAGCGCTACCAGATGGCAGCAGCGTGAAATGAGGGTTTGCAGGGTGATTAGAGTCCTTGATGATCTTAGTAGCTCTACCTTTGCAGCGTTTGGTGTAGACGTCCTGCAGAGACGGGAGAGCTGACCCTGAGATACGCTCGGATAAGCGCACGACTCTTTGCAGGGCTTTGCGGTCATGACTGGTGCTGTTCCCATACCACGAGTTAATACACTTTCTATCGAAAGTTTTCAGGATAGCTGGTGAAACCCTTAATTTCCTCAGCTGGCGCAGGTGGTACAGTCTTTGCCTGGCTTTTTTCACCTGTGTCTGAATGTGAGCAGTCCAGGTCAGGTCCTCGGAGATGTTTACACCCAGGTACTTGAAGCTGCTCACTCTCTCTACTGGTGACCCGCTGATCATGAGGGGGGAGTATGTCTGTTGCTGTCTCTTCCTGAAGTCCACAATCATTTCTTTGGTCTTGCCAACATTCAGAGAGAGACAGTTGTCCTGGCACCATGATGTTAGATGCTCCACCTCGTCCAAGTATGCCGTCTCATTGTTGTTGGAAATGAGGCCCAGGACAACAGTATCATCAGCAAATTTGATGATAGAGGTGGAGCTGTGTGTGGACAAACAGTCATGTGTGTAGAGGGAGTAGAGCAGGGGACTCAGGACACAGCCCTGTGGAGCTCCCACACTCAGGGTGATGGAGGTGGAGGTGGACTGGCCTATTCTCACCACCTGAGGCCTGCCAGTGAGGAAGTCCTCAATCCAGTGGCAGAGAGAAGGATTTAGGCCGAGATCCAGGAGTTTGGAGGTTAGCTTGATGGGAACTATGGTGTTAAAGGCTGAGCTATAGTCAATAAATAGCAGCCTTACGTAGTTCCCACTTTTGCTGTCGATGTGAGTGAGGGAGGAGTGGAGGACATGAGAGATGGCATCTTCAGTCGATCTATTGGGACGATAGGCAAACTGAAGAGGGTCCAAAGTGTCAGGAATGAAGGCGCAAATGGTGTTTTTAATGAGTCTCTCAAAGACCTTCATGACTATAGACGTGAGAGCCACTGGACGATAGTCATTTAGGCAAGAGGGTTTACTGTTCTTAGGGACAGGGATGATGGTGGATTTTTTGAAGGAGGTGGGGACCACAGATGTAGCGAGGGACTCATTGGAGATAGATGTAAACAACCCGGCGAGCTGATCAGCACAGGACCGCAGAACACGGCCTGAAATACCATCTGGCCCAGCACCTTTCCTGATGTCCACACACTTGAGTGCCCTCCGAACTTCATCCTCCGAAACAGAGATCACGTGGTTGTTGCTGCCGGGTCGGGGTGCCGGTTCTCCTCTGGACGACGAACAGTGTATGATTATAATTCTGGCAACATTGCAGGTCTTAAGTCATATTAGGTAAATAGATATTCGTAAGATTATTCGAAAGATTGGAGTCGTCACGCCGGAGACGGGTTTAATGAGGATGTTGTGTCGATGCGGCATGTATATATATCACATATATCAACTGATCATATTTGTTTCTGGCTTTCTTTGCAACAAATTGTGTTTCAGTAAAGACTGTTACAAAGACCACAAACACATAAAAAGCCGAGAGTCAAACTGCCCAACTAAAGCAAACACTGATCTCCATAATGGTGACCAATCATTTTCTATAAAACATCAACATCTAAACCTCTGGTAATTCTCAGTAAGAGCTTCTGGTGAGATCTTGAGAGATTTATTGTCTTCTTTTATCTCCAGTTGATTTCAGGCTGTGTGGCTTTAAGTCAGTTGTAGTTTCATTTTCTGAACCAACATCTCATTGAAACATTGATTCAATGCCATTACCATTGATACAACATTAATTGCGGGTACAAGCATGATGTTGATTCAATGCAGTTAACATTGACACATTAACATTTATTAACATTATTTTGATGGTTGCTTGCTATCTGGGACACAATGCTTCCCTGCTATCATCAGGATTTCCTGGAATGTTTGAAGAATTTGAGTAATAATTTCTGTCTATATGTCTTTGCAGGTAAAGCTCTGATGTATGCGTCCATAACTCTGCATTAAAAAGGGCACGTTCATGGCACCCTACTGTCAATGAGGAACAGGACTTTCAATCCGATTTTGGCTTCCCAATGTTGAGTGACAGCTTGGCATTTCCGTGAGGGCATTTTCACAGCTCTTCCTTCACATGGCGGCAATCTGTTCTGTGCTGTACTTCTCACTCTATAACACACACTGATGGGAGATTCTCTGATAACAGCACATTTTGACTGTCGTCTGACATTTAACCAATGCCATCGAGATCAGCGAGATTTCTGCATTCATGGAGTATGACTGAAGCATTATGGGATGGTTTAATACAACAGGTCATGTCCTCATTTAGACGGTCAGTTTGTGGTGGTCATTGGCATTCAGTAACCAGAAGACGCTTTGTGTGTTTGTCTTTCACTCTTAGATTCATCTGTGAATGTTTTGGATTGATCACTTGTTTTATATTGATCTTTTATTTCCTAATTGGAAAGATATCTGGCGAACATTCATTTTGTCCATCTATATTAGACCTACAAAAAGTGGCCTACGCAAGGTGAACTACACAGTCATCTACTCGATTATTACATACACACATACTGTAAATAAATACCAATTGCAAATGATTTGTGCAGAAATGTGTACATGCTAAATTGTTGATAAGATAAAAGCTACCAGATGGAAAACCTGAAGATGGGGAAATCCAAATATTCTTTTTTTAGAATGATATTTTATGTATAAATGTATTTAATGCATCATGTAACTTAAATATCTAAATTGACTCAATATAACAGGAATCTGCAATAAACTGGCCATCATCTGTCCAGGCGAGTAACAAACACATTTTTAAAGGTTAACTAAACTCTAGAACAGCTTTTTTTTAGTTAATGATTTGCAAGACTGGGGCTTTATTAGTGCTGTTCATTGATTTGAGTAAATGTTTTGACATTTGGGTATAAAGTGTTTTAATTCTACAATATATGGTGTAAAAACGTCTGAGTGCTGCCCTCTTAAGGTTGAACAGTGGCTACTGCAGTTGAATTTTCCTATTGGACATTGTTGGCCATCGTGATGCATGTTGGCTCTTCCAACGGCTCACTACAACACCCCTGGCATCGGGAGTTAACGCAGTTTGAGGCAGTGGCAGGAATTGATAAGGCTCTGGCCCTGTATCCACAAACACTTCAGGTGAAGGTGCGGGGAGAAAAGTCCTCTACTTCAAAAGACCGATCTGTTGCAAAACTACTGGCGTCACTCCAGTCATTCTCCATCTTTGTGCGTCTCACAGCTGTCAATCAATCCATCACTGCGGGTCTCAGGTGCACGCCCCCCGCTCAGCCCCGCCCTCAGCTTGTCCCCTCTGGCTCTGCCCATTTTTCCTGCATTTTTCAAATATTGCCAGTGGGTGGGGTTAGGCTGCAAACAGGGGTTTAGTTACCCTTTAAACAATCATGGCTTGTTCCATCACAACTGAAGCCTTTGTGCTGATAGTCTGGCTCTTGGAAGAACTCCTGGAAACTAGATTCAAGATTCAAGAGTTTTATTTGTCACATACACAGTTATATACAGATATACAACCGGCAGTGAAATGTAAACAGGTCCGCTCCATGGACAGTGCAAATTCACAGTTAAAAACACAAGGAAGAAATTATAATAGAAATAGGATAAAAAATACTATATATATATATATATATCTGTAGAATTATAAATAATCAAGTCAAGTAGAAGGAAAAAAAGTAAAAAATAAGAATAAAGTGGAATAAAATAATTGAAGTAGACTGTGCAGTGAGTAAACTGTAGACTTATAAATATGTGGTTAACAAATGTATAAAAGAGTATAATGTGCAAACAGGTTTATAACAGGTTGTTACACAGTAACAACGAGAACAGAAAGTGCAGTGCAATGTCAGTGTATCGATGTTTATCCTGAAGTGAAGTCACGTGATGTTAAGTGACTGAGTTCAGGAGTCTGATGGCCTGGGGGAAGAAGCTCCTCCTGAGTCTCTCAGTTTTGGCCATCAGGCTTCGGAAGCGCTTACCAGATGGCAGCAGCGTGAAATGAGGGTTTGCAGGGTGATTAGATGGCAGCAGCGTGAAATGAGGGTTTGCAGGGTGATTAGAGTCCTTGATGATCTTAGTAGCTCTGCCTTTGCAGCGTTTGGTGTAGACGTCCTGCAGAGACGGGAGAGCTGACCCTGAGATACGCTCGGATAAGTGCACGACTCTTTGCGGGGCTTTGCGGTCATGACTGGTGCTGTTCCCATACCACGCTGTGATGCACTGGGTTAATACACTTTCTATCGCCCGTAAATAGAAAGTTTTCAGGATAGCTGGTGAAACCCTGAATTTCCTCAGCTGGCGCAGGTGGTACAGTCTTTGCCTGGCTTTTTTCACCTGTGTCTGAATGTGAGCAGTCCAGGTCAGGTCCTCGGAGATGTTTACACCCAGGTACTTGAAGCTGCTCACTCTCTCTACTGGTGACCCGCTGATCATGAGGGGGGAGTATGTCCGTTGCTGTCTCTTCCTGAAGTCCACAATAATTTCTTTGGTCTTGCCAACATTCAGAGAGAGACAGTTGACCTGGCACCATGATGTTAGATGCTCCACCTCGTCCAAGTATGCCGTCTCGTTGTTGTTGGAAATGATGCCCAGGACAACAGTATCATCAGCAAATTTGATGATGGAGGTGGAGCTGTGTGCGGACAAACAGTCATGTGTGTAGAGGGAGTAGAGCAGGGGACTCAGGACACAGCCTGTGGAGCTCCACACTCAGGAGATGGAGGTGGAGGTGGACTGGCCTATTCTCACCACCTGAGGCCTGCCAGTGAGGAAGTCCTCAATCCAGTGGCAGAGAGAAGGATTTAGGCCGAGATCCAGGAGTTTGGAGGTTAGCTTGATGGGAACTATGGTGTTAAAGGCTGAGCTATAGTCAATAAATAGCAGCCTTACGTAGTTCCCACTTTTGCTGTCGATGTGAGTGAGGGAGGAGTGGAGGACATGAGAGATGGCATCTTCAGTCGATCTATTGGGACAATAGGCAAACTGAAGAGGGTCCAAAGTGTCAGGAATGTAGGCGCAAATGGTGTTTTTAATGAGTTTCTCAAAGACCTTCATGACTATAGACGTGGGAGCCACTGGACGATAGTCATTTAGGCAAGAGGGTTTACTGTTCTTAGGGACAGGGATGATGGTGGATTTTTTGAAGGAGGTTGGGACCACAGATGTAGCGAGGGACTCATTAAAGATAGATGTAAACAACCCGGCGAGCTGATCAGCACAGGACCGCAGAACACGGCCTGAAATACCATCTGGCCCGGCAGCTTTCCTGACGTCCACACGCTTGAGTGCTCTACGAACTTCATCCTCCGAGACAGAGATCACGTGATTGTTACTGCTCTGAGTAATTTCCTCTAACGTGCCACTTGGCGGAGTCGCGTTGCCGCGGTTACAGTCAAAGCGAGCGTAGAAAGAGTTTAACTCATTCACGAGCGACGGATCAGTGCTCACCTCTGCAGAGGATTTAGATCCAAAACGAGCAGATGGACCTCAGACCTTGCCACATGCGCCGCGAGTCGTTGAGTTGGAAATGAGACTCCACTCGGTCTTTATAACGGAGCTTTGTGGCTTTAACTGCACGCCGCAGAGCATAACAGGATGATTTGTATTCATTCATATTCCCTGAATGGAGACCGAGCGTTAGAAGCAGCAGTGCGTGCGTTCACTGCCGCCGCAGATTGAATTATCCACCCACGGTTTCTGATTTGAGAAGGACGTTATTGTTATTGTTTGCGTGGCTTGCTCTGTAAGCGTGTTGATGAAGCAAGCGCCCACGTCCTGTGAACTCGCTTACGTCAGCTGAACTCGCTCGGAACATGTCCCAATCCACATCGCCCAGAGCTGCCTGTAGCGCGGTCTCTGAGTGGGGTGACCAACGCTTAACTTCCCGCCTCACCGGGGGTTCCTGAACGAGCTTTTGTCTGTATTCAGGTGTGAGGAAAATGGTGGCATGATCCGATTTGCCAAACGCTGGAAGTGACCGCGCTTTATAGGCGTTCTTGAACGGAGAGTAGCAATGATCCAGTGTGTTTGCTCCTCGTGTAGGACAGGAGACATGCTGGTGAAAGTTTGGCAGGACTTTCTTTAGGTTTGCTTTGTTAAAATCGCCCGCGACGATGAAAGCAGCATCGGGGTGTTTGTTTATGATGCCGCTGGCAACATCATGAAGGCCAGATAAAGCCAGCGCTGTGTCTGCCTGAGGTGGAATGTAAACAGCGGTCGCGGCGACCTCAGAAAACTCCCTGGGCAGATAGAATGGGCGGCAGATGATTGTTAAATGTTCCAGATGAGGCGAGCAGGATCGCGAGAGAATGGTGATGTTCCTGGGATCGCACCATTTCTTGTTGATCATGAAATACATACCCACCGCCTTTGGATTTACCGGCCTCGGCTGTTCTGTCCATCCGAAAAACAGAGTTCTCCGGCGGCGTCACAGCTGTGTCCGGGACCGCGGGCGTGAGCCATGTTTGGGACAAACAAAATATGTTACAGTCTCTCATGTCCCGTTGAAAACTTATCCTGGCTCTAAGATCGTCCATCTTATTCTCCAAGGATTGAACATTTGCTAGAAGAATGCTCGGGAGAGGAGGGCTGAATGCCCTTTTTCTCAGTCTGTTACGGATACCAGCGCGTTTCCCACGGTGTTTCTTGGTTCTACGCCGCTGGCTCTGTCCATTGTTCAACTCGGCGTTCCGAAGAATCTCAGATGGCCACAGAGGATCGATGAAAGTGTCCTGAAACAGTCCAGTGTAGAGGTAACCAATGTCCAAAAGAGTTTTGCTGTCATAGTAGATCAATGCAGATGATAAGTTTGTAAAAATTGAGAGTAAAAGAAAGTAAAATAGTAAATAAAAGCACAGTCTTCGCGGAGCGACCTGAAAGGTGACCGAACACGGTGGCGCCATTTTTAACTAAACATTCCGTGTTGAGAGGTCGATGAGCTGTCGGATCAGAGCAGATAGATGACAGAAGAACCGCTTCTTTAGTCAAGTGTCATTCATGAACTCATTCTCTTGCGATGGGAGCATTCATAGTTTTTGTCTGAAATGGAGTTGTTTTTGATCATTTGTTGTGGTATTTTTATTAATTTATGCATTTGGCAGATGCTTTTGTCCAAAGTGACAACCCTGTATGGTAAGGCTTTACAATACGGGTGCACTAATATGCATTAATTCATGCTTAACTAATGCACAACTAATCAAGAGTTAATGTGTGACTCATGAAGGACTAAACCATTATTAATGAACACTGCATCAGCAACTAATGAATATGCTATATGATTAATAGATTAAGTAATATATGAATTGCTATTAATTAAATATGACATCATGTATTAATTCCTTAATAACATATTATCTTAACTAATAGTGTAAAATAACGTGTTAATTACCACAATGGGTCGAAGCCATGAATTTCAGCTCCCAGTTGTCTGCTTTAATTAATCATTAGCTAATGATTTACAAAGGCATCATTATGTTACAACTTTACTTGTTGAGGCACATGACTATTAACTAATTGTTAAGTAATATGTAATTGTGGTTATGGCTTTTGAATTAATTTTTTAATTAGTTAATAGTCATGTGCCTCAACAAGCCTCAACATGCACAATTAGTTGTGCATTAGTTAAGCATGAATTAATGCATATTAGTGCACCCGTATTGTAAAGTGTTACCCATTGTATTTAAAGGGGCCCTTTTACAAGATGTACTAAGATAAGATATCCACAGACTGTGTATGTGAAGTTTTAGCTCAAAATACCCCACAGACATTTTTTTATAGCATGTTTAAATTGTCACTTTTTGAGGGTGTGCAAAAACCGCTGTTTTTGTGTGTGTCCCTTTAAATGCAAATGAGCTGCTGCTCCAACCCCCTTTCAAGAGGGCGGAGCTTCAAGAGCTTGTGTTAGCAGCTCTGATTATCTCACATTGAAAATATCAGAAACTGTTCAGCCTTTTATGTTCAAAACAGATTCGGACAATGATGGAGAGACTCAAGAAGAAGTGACAACATGTAGAATGAGGACATTTCTGAAGGGATAGTTGAAGAATTTATGAGTTAGCGATCTTCAGTCATTGATTAGCATATTCTGTCATGATTATCTATAAACCGCTGGTGTGGGAACTGTTGTGAGATGAGCCAGAGAATATCTGCTGATGAAGAGAGAACCGGTGTAGTTTAGTTTAATTATGGTTATAACTTATGGTTATAACTTATGTTGTCATCTTGCTTTTATGACATGCTATTGCATTTGTGTTCATACTGGATCCGCAGTGGAGGGGCTTGAGGAAACAGCTTTAGCCCGAGCCCACCCCAAAGAAGGACCTAATGCTTGGATGATGAGTATGGTAATGAGATGCCTAAATTATGTTGGTGGAGTTGGGGAGGTGGAGGGATGCCAAAACAGCTGATGTGGTGAACGGCTGCTCATATGCTCCAGTGATTAATTGAAAGATTGGATGGGTTCACTCCTCCCAAAATTACGTTTAGGAACTTCACTAAAATTATATTATAATTTCCTTATAGTAATTCAAACTGCTCCATTCTGAAGGAAACCACAGAATTGAATTGGGCTATCGGCACCTTTAGTGGACAAAGCTAGAACTGCTCTCTCTCTCTCTCTCTTACACGTCGTATAGACTTGGTCGGTGTCGTGTCGTAGCTGAGGGTGTGGCGTGGCGTGGGGCGGAGTCGGCATGGCAAAGCATGGTGTTAACCTAGTATAGCCTACATAGAATCACTTCTGCTGCTCAACAGCTTGACATCGTCAAAATGTATGCTGATCCTCCTAATATTACATGCCAACTTCATAAATCACACACTTTCAATGAAGATATTTATTCAGTGTTCCTGAATTTAATGGATTTAGAGCATGCATTACATACATTTAATGTTTTAAAATGATCATTAAACTTGCCTTGTGCTGTGAAATGGATATTTTTCTGAATATGCCGTGTGCAATTGCAAAGGGTGTTTGTTTATGTATAAGTTTGTTTGGGCTTGAATATAAATATGAAATGCGCAGAGTTTAATGTCAAATGTTAATTTACCATAGTTCCACGTTTAAACATTTGTCAAAAGCCTAAAATCCAGTTATATGATGAGTTGTTTGGCATCAGTGACACGGGTTTAGATAAAGTTTAGACATCCGTCAGTTTTAAAGTGTAAAACTTCAGATCACGTTTTTTCTTAATTATTAGAGGTGCAGAACGCCACACGGCAATTTTTGGGATTGGGATTGGGATTGGGATTCCACCCATCCCATCCCTTCCCCTTCCCCTTCCCCTTCCCCTTCCCTTCCCTTCCTTCCCATCCCATCCCATCCCCATCCCCATCCCGTCCCGTCCCATCCCATCCCATCCCATCCCATCCCATCCCCATCCCGTCCCATCCCATCCCATCCCATCCCATCCCATCCCATCCCCATCACCATCCCTCCCCATCCCTTTCCCATCCCCATCACCATCCTTTCCCTCTCCATCCCTCCTCACCCCACCCCAAACCCCCATCCCAATACCTCCCCATCCCCAGAATCCACCTCAAGTTCCTCTCACACTAAACACACACACACACACACGGATGTGAAATGTCACTCTTGGCCTCCCAATCAGGTGAAATGAATTAAGAAGAGCAGCTCTCGTCTGCTCAGAGACTGATAAGGGCCCTCCTGCCGCTGCTGGGCATTTCATCCACACATTCTCAATGTGCTGAGAGTAACAAACACACACAGCTGTGATTCAGTGACTAATATGTCCAACATTAACTCGTGTCACATCCTACAGGGAGTTCAGAAATGGCAAATGAGATGGGAACAGAGATGGGCTACAGCAGCTCTCATAGATGCATTTAAATAGATCAGAGTCCAGATTTTCCCCCCGGACAAATACTGACAAACTCGGCTAACAAGACAAATGAATGAGGTCAAATATTCCAGAGAATCAGAAGAAGAAAAGGAAGGCCGGCCGAGGCCTGACTCACGTCTGACTCACCCGATGCAGAGGGTCAGAAGCCCAGAGAAGTGACCTGGAAACACAACAGACCTCCGGGTTCATGAAGCACAAACTCATTCGGCCATTTCACATCCTAATGATGTGGCCCATATTCACAGCAAACTGTCCAGACCAGCCTCATGAAAAGACCTCAGAGAATCACAAGATCAGCAACATTCATCACATCAAACAGCATTCATGGTGGAAAAGTCAATAGTAGTTCAGTGAAAATCAATATAATTGAAAATGAAAAGATATAAATATGATAATTGACTTTACAGACCTCTTAGAGCAGTTTTTGTAGGTTCATTTGGTTAATGTGCTGGTATTTCCAGTCTTTTTGTGTCTTTATGTCGCCATTGTTTGAATATTCCTGTGTGTTTGAGTGTGTGTGTGTGTGTGTGTGTGTGTGTGTGTGTGTGTGTGTGTGTGTGTGTGTGTGACAGAGAGAGAGAGAGAGTGTGTGTGTGTGTGTGTGTGTGTGTGTGTGTGTGTGTGTGTGTGACAGAGAGAGAGAGAGAGAGTGTGTGTGTGTGTGTGTGTATGTGTGTATGTGTATGTGTGTGTGTGTGTAGAGAGAGAGAGTGAAGAGAAATGTATGTAATATGTATGTATGTGTATATGTATGACTAATGTGTATATGTATGTAATGTGAGATGTGTATGTGTGTGTGTGTGTGTGTAAAGTATGTAACAGTGTAAGAGAGTGTGTATGTGTATGTGTGTGTGTATGTGTGTAATGTGTGTGTGTGTGTGTGTATGTGACAGTGTGTAATGTGTGTGTGTGTGTGTGTGTGTGTAGTGTGTGTAATAAGTAATATGTGTGAAGTAATATGTATGTGTGTATGTGTAATAATATGTAATATGTATGTATAATAATATGTATGTGTATGTATGTAAGAAGAAGAAATAAAATGTATATGTATGTATGTGTAATAATGTATGTATGTAATAATAATGTATGTAATATGTATAATAATGTAAATGTATGTAATGTGTAATATGTGTGTAATATGTAATGTATAATGTAAATAATAATATGTATATGTATGTGTGTGTATAATAATAATAATATGTATAATATGTAATATATAATATGTATGTGTAATATGTATATGTATAGAAAGAAGTATATGTGTATGTAATATAATATGTAAAGTATATGTAATGTATGTGTAATATGTGTAATAATAATATGTGTGTATGTGTATGTGTGTAATAATGTGTAAAAGAATAAGTGTAATAATAATGTGTGTGTATGTGTGTAATAATATAATATGTGTGTAATGTATGTGTGTGTATGTGTGTAATAATGTGTGTGTGTGTGTGTGTATGTATGTAATAATAATATGTAATAATATATGTGTAATAATGTATGTGTAATAATAATAATAATGTGTATATAATGTATATGTGTAATAATAATAATAATAATATGTGTATATATATATGTATGTGTATGTATATGTAATAATAATAATAATAATATGTATGTATGTATGTGTAATATGTAATAATAATATGTATATGTGTGTATGTATGTGTAATAAGTATATAATATATATGTAATAATAATAATATGTAATAATATATGTATGTGTATGTAATAATAATGTATGTGTGTGTGTGTGTATATGTAAGTATGTAATATGTGTATGTAATATGTATGTATATAATAATATGTGTGTGTGTGTGTAATATGTAATATATATAATATAATAATGTAATAATGTATATGTAATATGTAATATATATGTATGTAATAATAATGTGTGTAATAATAATGTAATAATAATATGTGTGTATGTAAATAATATGTGTGTGTGTAATATGTATGTAATGTAATATGTAATAATAAGAAGTAAAGAATAATAAAAATGTAATAATAATAATAATGTATGTATAATAATATGTATGTAATATATATGTAGTATGTAATAATAATGTGTAATAATGTGTAATGTATGTAAATGTGTGTAAAGTATGTGTGTGTGTGTAATAATGTGTGTGTGTAATATGTGTGTATGTGTGTAAGTAAATGTGTAAGTGTAATAGTATGTAATGTATGTGTATATGTAATATGTATGTATATGTAAGTGTGTGTATGTATATGTGTAATGTGTAATGTGTAATATGTGTGTAAGTATATATGTATGTAATATGTAATGTGTGTGTGTGTATGTATGTGTGTGTGTGTGTAAATAAAATATGTAATGTGTAATATGTATGTGTAATATATATGTAATAAGTAATGTAATAATGTATGTAATAATAATAATAATAATGTAATAATATGTAATATGTATGTATATGTATGTATGTAATATGAAGAAAGAATAAGTGTATATGTATAATAATAAATAATATGTATGTATGTAATATGTGTGAAAATAATAATAATATAATAATATGTATATAATATATATGTATGTGTATGTGTGTGTGTGTATATGTGTGTAATGTGTAATATGTGTAGTAATATATGTATGTATGTAATAATGTGTATGTGTGTGTGTGTGTATGTGTGTGTGTGTGTGTGTGTGTGTATAGTGTGTGAAATGTATGTGTATGTATATATGTATGTATGTGTATATAAGTATGTGTGTATGTAATGTGTAATAATATGTATAAAGTAAATATGTATATAATGTAATATGTAATAATATATAAGTAATAATATGATAATGTATAATAATATATATGTATGTGTATATGTGTAAATAATAATAATATGTGTGTAATGTATATGTAATAATAATATGTGTATATATGTGTATGTGTGTGTAAAAGTAGATAATAAGTGTAATAATATATAATATGTATGTATGTAATATGTGTAAGTGTGTGTGTGTGTGTGTGTGTGTAAAGTGAATGTAAATGTAATAATAATAATATATATATGTATAATATGTAGTATGTAAATGTAATGTAATGTAATATGTATGTGTATGTAGTAAGTGATGTAATATATATGTGTGTATGTAAAAGTGTATGTAATAATAATATGTGTGTAAATGAAATGTGTATGTAATAAGTAAGTGTATATGTGTGTATGTATGTGTGTGTGTATGTGTGTGTGTGTAAAAATAGTAGAAATAATAATGTAGTGTGTGTGTGTGTGTGTGTGTGTGTGTGTATATGTAGTAATATGTAATATGTGTGAAGTGTAGTAATAATAATAATATGTATATGTAATATGTGTGTGTGTGTGTGTAATAATGTGTGTGTGTGTGTATGTGTGTATGTGTGTATGTATATGTATGTGTATGTAAATGTAAGAATAATAATATGTAATAATGTGTGTGTGTGTAATAATAATAGAAAGTATGTGTGTGTGTGTGTGTGTGTGTGTGTAATAAGTGTATGTATGTGTGTGTGTGTGTAGTAATATAAAGTATGTGTATGTGTAATATGTGTGTGTAAGTGTATGTGTAATAATGTATGTGTGTATGTAATATGTGATATGTGTGTATGTAATAATAATAATAATATGTAATGTATGTATATATGTATGTATGTATATGTAATAATATGTAATAATATAATATGTAATATGTATAATATGAATATGTGTAAATAAGTATATGTAATAATAATATATGTAATATGTATGTATGTAATGTGTGTGTAAGTGTGTATATGTGTGTGTGTATGTATGTGTGTATATGTATGTGTATGTGTATAAGTGTGTGTATATATGTGTGTGTGTATGTATGTAAATATGTGTGTATGTGTATAATATGTAAAATGTATGTATGTGTATATGTATATAATATGTGTAAGTGTAAATAATAATAATAATATGTGTATGT
This sequence comes from Paracanthobrama guichenoti, assembly GCA_018749465.1. Lineage (NCBI taxonomy): Eukaryota > Metazoa > Chordata > Actinopteri > Cypriniformes > Gobionidae > Paracanthobrama > Paracanthobrama guichenoti. The sequence continues at coordinate 22,568,359 of CM031949.1, read as the reverse complement.
ATATATATATAAAGATATAAGTATGTGTAATGTATAATAATAATATGTAATGTAATATATATGTAATAATGTATATGTGTGTGTGTGTATATGTATGTGTAATATGTATGTAATAAAAAAGTAAGTAATAATAAAGTGTGTGTAATATAATGTAATAATATGTGTAATATGTATATGTGTGTGTGTAAGTAAATATAAGTATAATATATGTGTATGTAAGTGTAATATGTGTGTATGTGTAATAAGTGTAAGTGTATGTATGTGTAATATGTAATAATATATGTGTAATGTGTGTATATGTAAATGTGTAATGTGTATGTGTGTGTGTGTAAGTATAATGTGTATAATATGTGTAATAATATGTATGTAAGTAATAAGTAATAATAATAATATAATGTATGTAATATGTGTGTGTATGTGTGTGTATGTGTGTAATAATAATAATGTGTAATAATAATATGTGTAATATGTATAATAATATGTGTATATATATGTAAGTGTAATAATATATGTAATAATATGTATGTGTAATGTGTATGTATGTATATGTGTGTAATGTAATATGTGTGTGTATGTATGTAGATATATATATGTAGTGTGTATATATGTAATAATATGTATAAGTATATGTGTGTGTGTGTGTGTGTGTATGTAAAAGTAAGTATATGTGTGTAATAATAATAATGTGTAATAATAATGTAATAATAATAATATATATATAATATATGTAATAATGTATAATATATGTAATAATAATAATATGTATATAATAATATGTATGTAATGTGTGTAAATGTGTGTGTATGTGTGTGTGTATGTAATGTAATATGTGTATATGTGTAATAATAAGTAATAATATGTGTGTGTATGTGTGTAATAATAATGTAATATGTGTGTGTGTGTATGTATGTAATGTAATATGTATGTGTGTGTATGTATGTATATGTATGTGTGTGTATGTATAAGTAATATGTGTGTATGTGTGTGTGTGTAAATATGTGTATGTGTAAGTATGTATAATAATATGTAATATAATAATGTAATAATAATGTATAATAATATGTATAATAATAATAATAATAATAATAAGTAATAATAATAATAATATGTGTAATAATATATATGAAATAATATATAAAGTATGTATGTGTGTAATAAATGTGTAATAATGTGTATATGTATGTAATAGTAGTATGTGTGTATGTGTGTGTGTATGTGTAGTGTATGTGTAATAATATGTGTGTGTGTGTGTATAATGTGTGTGTGTGTGTATGTATAATGTATATGTATATATGTATGTATATGTAATAATAATATGTATGTATAAGATAATGTGTGTAATAATAATATATGTAAGTATATAAGTAATAAATGTATAATATAATAATATGTATAAATAAATAATATATATGTAATAATAATATGTGTGTAATAATAATATGTAATAATAATAATGAAATAAGTATATGTATATATATGTAATAATGTGTGTGTAATGTGTGTAATATGTGTGTGTGTATAATATGTGTGTATAAGTGTGTGTAATAATATGTAATATGTGTGTATATATATATATAAAGTATGTGTGTATAATAATAATATATATGTAATAATATATATGTGTGTGTATATGTGTGTAGTAATATGTAAGTAAATATGTAGAATGTGTGTGTGTATGTGTGTGATATGTAGTAAGTAATGTGTGTGTGTGTGTGTATGTAATGTGTGTGTGTAATGTGTGTGTGTGTAATAATGTGTGTAATGTGTGTATATGTATGTAATGTGTGTGTATGTATGTGTGTAATATGTGTATAAATAAAGTATAATAATGTATGTATGTAATATAAGAAGTATATGTGTATGTGTGTGTATAATATAATGTAATGTGTAATGTATGTATGTGTAAAATATGTGTGTGTGTGTGTAAGTGTGTGTGTAATATAATAATATATAAAAGTAAGTATATAATATGTAATGTATAGTAAGTGTGTGTATAATGTATGTAATATGTATGTATGTAATGTATGTAATATGTAAGTATAAATGTATATATGTATGTGTGTAATATGTGTGTGTAATGAAAGTAAGTGTAGTGTAATAATAATGTATGTAATAATAATGTGTAATAATAATATATAATATGTAATGTAATGTATATGTGTAATATATAATAATATATATGTAATAATATATATATATGTATGTATGTAATGTGTGTAATATGTATATAATATGTATGTGTAATATGTAATAATATGTAATATGTGTGTATGTATGTATGTAATAAATGATAATATGTATGTGTATGTGTGTGTAAATGTATGTGTATGTGTGTGTGTGTGTGTGTGTAATATGTGTGTGTGTGTAATGTATGTATGTATAATATGTGTGTATGTGTGTGTATATGTATATGTGTAATGTATGTGTGTATGTAATATGTAATATGTAATAATATAAGTGTATGTGTGTGTGTGTGTGTAATGTATAATAATAATATATATGTATATCAATAAAAATAATATGTATGTGTATAATATGTATGTGTAATATGTAATATGTGTATGTATAATGTATGTATAATATGTATGTATGTATAATAATAATAAATATGTATGTATGTGTAAGTGTGTAATGTGTGTAATGTGTGTGTGTGTAATGTGTGTGTGTGTGTGTGTGTGTGTGTAATAATGTAAAGTATAATAATATGTAGTAATGTGTGTATATATAATGTGTGTGTGTGTGTGTGTAATGTGTGTATGTATGTGTGTGTGTGTGTGTGTGTAAGTAATATGTGTATGTAATATGTATATATATGTAATGTAATAATAATATGTGTATGTATATAATAATATAATATGTGTAAAAGTGTATGTATATGTGTAAGTATATGTAATAATGTAATGTGTATGTAAAGTGTGTATGTGTATATGTATGTGTGTGTGTGTGTGTAGTGTAAATGTATGTGTAATGAAGTGTATATGTAATAATGTGTGTAATAATAATGTGTATGTATATGTAAAAATGTATGTAATATGTATGTATGTATGTAATGTATGTATATATAAAGTGTAATAATAATGTAAAAATAATATGTAATAATATGTAATAATATGTAATAATGTGTGTAATAATATATGTATATATATATAGCTAATGTGTATGTAAAGTGTATGTAATGTGTATGTGTAATGTGTATGTGTGTATGTATGTGTGTGTAAGTAATAATAATAATAATAATAATATGTAATGTATGTATGTAATATGTGTGTATATAATGTAATAATGTGTGTGTGTGTGTAATATAATGTGTAATAATAATAATATGTAATATGTGTGTGTAATGTAAGTAAAATGTATGTAATAATAATGTAATAATATTAATGTATGTATAATATGTGTGTAAAATATAAATGTGTGTAGTAATAATGTAATATGTAAAGTAATGTATGTATGTAATATGTGTGTATGTATATGTGTGTGTGTATGTGTGTGTGTAATGTAGTAATAAAGTGTATGTAATAATGTAGAGAATAATGTGTGTGTGTATGTGTGTGTGTGTGTATGTGTGTAATGAAGTGTGTGTGTATGTGTAATGTGTGTGTGTGTGTGTGTGTATGTATGTGTGTGTATGTGATGAAGTATATGTGTATGTGTGTGTAATAATAATATGTGTAATAATAATAATGTATTAATGTATGTAATGATAAGATGTGTGTATGTAATAATAATAATATGTAAGTATGTAATATGTGTGTGTGTATGTGTGTGTGTGTGTAAGTGTGTGTGTGTGTGTGTGTGTGTAAATGTGTGTAGATAATGTGTGTGTGTATGTGTGTGTAAATTAATAATAATAAAATGTGTGTGTGTAAAGTGTATGTGTGTGTGTGTGTGTGTGTGTATGTAAGTAAAGTAATAATAATAAGAAGTAATATGTGTAATAATAAGAATAATAATAATATGTAATAATAATAATAATAATAATATGTATGT
>CM031949.1:22539369-22559369 GCA_018749465.1 Paracanthobrama guichenoti | reverse complement strand
CAGTCTTACACACATTTCACAAAGGGTCAGTCCACCCAAAAAATAAAATTCTGTCATCATTTACTCTCCCTCATGTCCTTCCAAACCCATAAGACCTTCGTTCATCTTCGGAACACAGATTCAGATACTTGGATGAAATGCAAGAGATTTCTGACCCCACATAGACTGCAACGTACACTGTAAAATTGAATTAGTTAGACTTACTAACTTACTTACTTAAAAAAGCAGGCAAACGATTGCTTTAGAAAAAAAACAAGTGCAATAGGAATAGTGTGTTGTGCTGACAAATGCTCAGTTAGTATAGTTCACTTACACTAGAGCTCTAGTAACTAAAGAAGAACTGAGAGTACTTAATCATTTACTTCAGATCAAATGTGATTGTTGGCATTGTTGTGTTTTGATGCTGAATGTTGGAGTCTGTGTGAGACTCAAGCATGATATAGTCATGAATATAGAGGGATTATATCAGCCCAGTTAAAGGTTTCACAAGGTTAGCAATACAATTTTAAAATCATTATTTGACATGAAATATAGTTATATTATGCATATATATAAATATAAGTAGTAAATCCCCTTGTGTGATTGATTTAAATACATTTTCAGCGTGTTCAATTTGATAATCTGGCCCTGAAATGGAGCTGGGACATTCCGTGTCAACTCAACCAGAGGTCCCCGGCTCAAATGCTGGATTTTGTTCATGTTTTTTTGGCACCAAGTTTAGATGCCTGTAACTCAAGAAGTATTAAAGATATCTCAATATCCTTTTAGATTCTGATTCTTAGCAAACCTCTCTTTTGGTTTCTTCATTTTAAAGGCCATCAATGGTTCAATCCCAGAAATATGGAGATCTCAATGCGGCTCCATGAGTAAACTGGTACACATATTCAGTGGCCAAAAACCAAATGTGGGTCACTTTGCACACAGCTTTTTTCTTTTAAAGGGGAATATCTAAAGAACAAATAATGTTTGTTTTTTTCTTCTATCAGCTCAATTTCATAAAACATTCCTGTCCGAGTGCCATAAATATTTTTAACATCTCAATATCATTGTAAATTTGCAACAAACAAATGTAGAGATGTCCTCATGTTATTGATTACAAGCCTAGAGATTGCTCAAATAGCAAGTTTAGCAAGCTACAGAGAAACTGGCAGCCAGGCAACAGACCAACCCCGAGTGGCAGCATCACTACACGAATCCTAGAAAAACGGTTCACTCACATTTACATTAAAACCTTTCCTTACAGATTTTGTTTCCAAACAAACATACTGGTGACCTCTTGAACATGGTAAAAAGATCATCCGTTAACCTTCTTGACTGGAAAACACGATTTCCATTGTCAGTTTTTGCGGGCCGCCAGTTGCCCATCCCTGCTTTAGATTCTTGTTCCTGTGAAGCTTTTCTGTTGGAATCTTAATTTTTAAGGCCTTAAAATGGTTCAGTCTCAGAGATGTAGGGATGTCAATGCGGTACAGAAGCTGTTTAAATGAACAAAATCCCTTCTTCCAAATATCCATAAAACTGATTCAAATATAGATTCTTATGCATGTTCGAGAGCAAGTTAATGTACCTCAACCATTTTCAGTGGATATTACTCAGAGAGTTATGTTTTATGCAATTCTTTTGATAGAGGGAAACAAGATAGTTGAGACCGGGTATGGTTGTAACACATTTTTATTCAGCACCTAAAACTACCCTTTTATTTTAGCTACACGTCTGAAACTTTTAGGCAAAGTACCCACAATGTCTACTACAAATGGCAGCAATTTAAATTTCTCCAACTATATCACAGACTTTGTGAGATGATGACAAATACTAATTGGTCCTTTGTTACAACCTACCCCACTACTGGGTAACACACACTGGGGTAAGTTGTAACACACACTGTGGTAAGCTGTAACACACACTGGGGTAAGTTGTAACACACACTGGGGTAAGCTGTAACACACACTGGGGTAAGCTGTAACACACACTGGGGTAAGCTGTAACACACACTGGGGTAAGTTGTAACACACACTGGGGTAAGCTGTAACACACACTGGGGTAAGCTGTAACACATACTGGGGTAAGCTCTAACACACACTGGGGTAAGTTGTAACACATACTGGGGTAAGCTCTAACACACACTGGGGTAAGTTGTAACACATACTGGGGTAAGCTCTAACACACACTGGGGTAAGTTGTAACACACACTGGGGTAAGTTGTAGCTGTAACACACACTGGGGTAAGTTGTAACACACACTGGGGTAAGCTGTAACACACACTGGGGTAAGCTGTAACACACACTGGGGTAAGTAAGTTGTAACACACACTGGGGTAAGTTGTAACACATACTGGGGTAAGTTGTAACACACACTGGGTAAGTTGTAACACACACTGGGGTAAGCTGTAACACACACTGGGGTAAGCTGTAACACACACTGGGGTAAGCTGTAACACACACTGGGGTAAGTTGTAACACACACTGGGGTAAGTTGTAACACATACTGGGGTAAGTTGTAACACACACTGGGTAAGTTGTAAAACACACTGGGGTAAGCTGTAACACACACTGGGGTAAGCTGTAACACACACTGGGGTAAGTTGTAACACACACTGGGGTAAGTTGTAACACACACTGGGGTAAGCTGTAACACACACTGGGGTAAGTTGTAACACACACTGTGGTAAGTTGTAACACACACTGGGGTAAGTTGTAACACACACTGGGGTAAGTTGTAACACACACTGGGTAAGTTGTAACACATACTGGGTAAGCTTTAACACACACTGTGGTAAGTTGTAACACACACTGTGGTAAGCTGTAACACACACTGGGGTAAGTTGTAACACACACTGGGGTAAGTTGTAACACACACTGGGGTAATTTGTAACACACTGGGGTAAGTGAATATGGGGAGTGTATGTGCATATTGCATGTCTGTACGTGCACATTCATATGGGTGTGTGTGTGTGTGTGTGTGTGTGTGTGTGAGAGAGAGACAGAGAGAGAGAGAGAGAGAGAGAGAGAGAGAGAGAGAGAGAGAGAGAGCAAATTAACATAAACAGGCATTCTGTAGAATGATTAAAATCACAAAAATGTTCTTAGTTGTATGTCAGTGGATGGTTGTTTCAAAACATGTGTTACACTGTCACCCATTGTTTAGCTAGCTGTATTAGCATGGTGCTTTGAGATTAGCAGAATCAGTTTTCTGCTGTAGCTTCAGGAGCTTCAGGAATTATGTTCCTTTTTTAGAAAGAAATGGTATCTGTGAGGATTTCCAGTCAGGATTTAGACCGTATCATAGTACTGAGACTGCTCTCATCAGAGTTACAAATGATTTACTCTTATCATCCGATCGTGGTTGTATCTCTCTATTAGTGTTACTCGATCTTAGCGCTGCATTCGATACTATCGACCACAACATTCTTTTGAATAGACTCGAAAATTATGTTGGCATTAGTGGAATTGCATTGGCAATGTTTAAATCATACTTATCTGACCGTTATCAGTTTGTAGCAGTAAATGAAGAAATATCACACCGATCACAAGTTCAGTATGGAGTACCGCAGGGCTCAGTGCTAGGACCGTTGCTCTTCACCCTGTACATGCTACCACTGGGAGATATCATTAGGAAGCATGGCATTAGCTTTCACTGTTATGCTGACGATACTCAGCTCTATATTTCTTCACACCCTGACGAAACTTACCAATTCACAAGATTAACGGAATGCATAGCTGATATAAAACATTGGATGTCTAGTAATTTCCTGCAACTTAATTCAGAAAAAACTGAATTTTTAATTATTGGACAAAAAAACTCTGCAAGTAGTAACCTAGAATACTGTCTAACACTCGATGGCTGCTCTGTCAAGTCCTCGTCGTCAGTGAGGAACCTGGGTGTGCTCTTTGATACCAATCTTTCATTTGAAAGCCACGTTTCTAACATCTGTAAAACTGCATTCTACCATCTTAAAAATATATCTAAATTACGGCACATCCTTTCGATGCAAAATGCTGAACAGTTAATTCATGCGTTCATGACCTCAAGGCTAGATTACTGTAATGCTTTACTGGGTGGTTGCCCTGCTCGCTTAATAAACAAACTCCAGCTGGTCCAAAACGCAGCAGCTCGAGCTCTTACAAGAACCAGAAAGTATGACCATATTAGCCCGGTTCTGTCAACACTGCACTGGCTCTCTATTAAACATTGCATACATTTTAAAATCTTGCTTATTACTTACAAAGCACTAAATGGTTTATCTCCCCAGTACTTGAGCGAACTCTTAACGCATTATACTCCATCACGTCTATTGCGGTCTCAAAACTCTGGCCAGTTGATAATCCCTAGAATATCAAAATCAACTGCAGGCGGTCGATCCTTTTCCTATTTTGCGCCTAAACTCTGGAACAGTCTTCCTAGCATTGTTCAGGAAGCAGACACACTCTGTCAGTTTAAATCTAGACTAAAAACACATCTCTTTACTATGGCTTACACATAAAACATTATCAATCTCTATTATTCAAATCAGTAAATGATTGTTAGGCTGCATTAACTAGGTCAGCGGAACGGGAACACTTCCCATAACACCTGATGTACTCGTTACATCATAAGAAGAATGGCATCTACGCTAATGTTAGTCTCTCTGTTTATCCCGAGGTTTACTGCAGTCAGCCGGATCCGGGCCGTATCCAGATCAGATGGTGGACCAGTGCCTGGACATGACCAACGCATCCCTGAAGTGTCTGCAGAGAACATGTCAAATAAACTCCCCCCGTAAATGCTGCATCGACACGACATCCTCATTAAACCCGTCTTTGGCGTGACGACTCCAATCTCTCGAATAATCTAACAAATATCTATTTGCCTAATATGAATTAAGACCTGCTATGCTGCCAGAATTATAATCATACACTGTTTGTCCGTCGGCCAGAGGAGAACTGGCACCCCGACTGAGCCTGGTTTCTCCCAAGGTTTTTTTCTCCATTCTGACCCTGAAGGAGTTTTGGTTCCTTGCCACCGTTGCCTCTGGCTTTTGGCTTGCTCAGTTGGGGACTCCTAAATCTCATCTATATTACCGATCTGCCCGCATTGACACTAAATGATACTTGAAATTAGCTGGATAACATCACCGTTTCACCAGAACGGCTGTACAAATTCTGTTGCATTATTTTCCTGTTAACAATGTGAAGCTGCTTTGAAACAATTGGACTTGTTAAAAGCGCTGTATAAATAAAGGTGATTTGATTTGATTTGAGAGATAGCAACACAGTCTGGAAAACCTCCATGTGGGATCGTAAAGGAAGCCAGAGGAAACTGAAACTGTCATATGACTCCTATCTTATCTGTGATTCATGGAATTGGTAGTGTTATAACTCTCCCCGTGTTACAACTATACCCGGTCTCCCCTACATTTCTAGTTTCAACATATTTTTTTTTTTTTCTTTTATCTTTAAATGCAACAAGTATCAGCTGTATGCAAAGTGAACCACATTTGGACAGGTATATTCTGTGCATTTTTGTTGATTGAAAAACATGAGAAACATTATTTGTTTTTCAGATATTCCACTTCAAAAGAAAAAAAGTATCAGCTGTGTGAAAAGTGACCCACATTTGGTTTTCGATCAATGAAAATGTGTACAATTGACCAGTTTACTCATGGAGGCGCATTGAGATCTCCATATTTCTGGGATTGAACCATCGATGGCCTTTAAAATGAAGAAACCAAAAGAGAGGTTTGCTAAGAATCAGAATCTAAAAGGATATTGAGATATCTTTAATACTTCTTGAGTTACAGGCATGCAAATTTGGTGCCAAAAACACAAGAAGTGCTTATTTCCCATGTTTGAGCGCTCACCGTTGGCATATGACGACACACAGATTGATAAAGTCAACAGATTTCACTAATAGATCTCCCAATCTCTGTGTGAGAATAAAATAATGATGCTGCCATCTTTCTAAAGTCATGTTTACACGCCTGTAATTTGGCTCCAGATCTCAGGTGAAAATTGCCATTTTGACCCTCCTCTATTAAACAGTGATTACTCCGTCAATATTCATCTGTGACATTTAATATTTTGGCTTTCATCACTATTTATGTTTGTGTTTCTACAGAAAAAAACATGAACAAAATCCAGCATTTGAGCTGGGGAAGATTCTCAAATTTGATTAATTTGACATGGAATGACCCAGCTAATTGACTAACATTAATCCTGTAGTGGGTATTTTCACCTTTTCTGTGAGGTCAAGCCAACACCTTCCGTGGGATTTTCCAGCATTATTGATTTGACTGACCCATCTGTGACTCTCTGACAGTAAATTCAGTGCGAGCCCAGCGCTCTGTTATCGCAGCACTAAATGTTAATGGTCATCCTGTAGATATATAGCTAAAACTACTCAAACGTCCTGCAGATTCTAAATCTAGCAGCCAACAGAAGCGGCGGGACGTGCTGTGTGTCTGTGCGATGGGTGTAAAACGAGTTTTATGGTCTCAGAGAGGCTTTCTCAGACACAATCGTAATTTTGGTGGTTTTAAAATATGAACAGTTTGATCTGCTAATGTCACTTTCATCTCAGACAGAAGAGTGAGTTACAAACATTGCAGCCTCTTATCTATTGAAAGTCGTTATTTTTTGTTGGAACACAACACAACATTCACACAAACATCAGCAGATGAGAAATGGCCCGAGAGCGCCTTCTGCCACATAACCTCAAGCTCTGGGTTGGAATCGCACAGGAAAATCCCGCGGGATGGACATGCAGGTACTGATTCAGCGCTTTATACGTTCTCACTGATAATCTATCCCTCCATCTCGAACACATGAGCGGTTCATATGAGACGGACCCGCAGAGCTGCATCTCTTCACTTCTTCAGGAGAAATATATTTCAGACCAATCACTGTAAAATCCATCCGGCCTGAATTATTGACCACTGATTAAAAATATATAGAAGCAGCACTTCCCACTGTAAATACAGCAGATGTAAAAACAGTCCCAAGCTGCCATACACTCTGGGAGGGATGCATTTACAGTGGCAGATATTTACAATTTATGAACAATTTATTGATTTGAAATAATTAGGTACATATAGCAGATGATACACATAATATAGGCTGTAATATCCTGTAATATCTGTCATTTGAAGAAAACTGTGTGTTACCAAAAGTACCAAATACACCTGTATCGCTTATGATTATAATTTTACAATTATACAACAGCCCTCAAATCTGCTTGTCTGTTTCTGGCAGTCCTTGACCTGATGTTGTTTTTTCTGCAGTTATATCATTACACCAGTAGGTGGAGACAAGTGTCATTTCAAACATTCACCCAAACGATTCGTTCAAAACACGGATTCATTCAGGAATGAAACAAGTGCATACTTTGAATCATTCACGCAATCGACTCATTCAAAATACTGATTAATTCAGGAATGAAACAAGGAATGAAACAAGTGCCTCATTTGAATCATCTACTGAATCGACTCATTCAAAACGCTGATTCATTCAGGAATGAAACAAGGAATGAAACAAGTGCGTCATTTGAATCATCAACTCAATCGACTCATTCAAAATACTGATTAATTCAGGAATGAAACAAGGAATGAAACAAGTGCCTCATTTGAATCATCTACTGAATCGACTCATTCAAAACGCTGCTGATTCATTCAGGAATGAAACAAGGAATGAAACAAGTGCGTCATTTGAATCATCAACTCAATCGACTCATTCAAAATGCTGATTCATTCAGGAATGAAACAAGGAATGAAACAAGTGCGTCATTTGAATCATCTACTGAATTGACTCATTCAAAAACGCTGATTCATTCAGGAATGAAACAAGGAATGAAACAAGTGCGTCATTTGAATCATCAACTCAATCGACTCATTCAAAATGCTGATTCATTCAGGAATGAAACAAGGAATGAAACAAGTGCGTCATTTGAATCATCTACTGAATTGACTCATTCAAAACGCTGATTCATTCAGGAATGAAACAAGGAATGAAACAAGTGCCTCATTTGAATCAACTACTGAATCGATTCATTCAAAATGCTGATTCATTCAGGAATGAAACAAGGAATGAAACAAGTGCGTCATTTGAATCAACTACTGAATCGATTCATTCAAAATGCTGATTCATTCAGGAATGAAACAAGGAATGAAACAAGTGCCTCATTTGAATCATCTACTGAATCGACTCATTCAAAACGCTGATTCATTCAGGAATGAAACAAGGAATGAAACAAGTGCGTCATTTGAATCATCAACTCAATCGACTCATTCAAAATACTGATTAATTCAGGAATGAAACAAGGAATGAAACAAGTGCCTCATTTGAATCATCTACTGAATCGACTCATTCAAAAACGCTGATTCATTCAGGAATGAAACAAGGAATGAAACAAGTGCGTCATTTGAATCATCAACTCAATCGACTCATTCAAAATGCTGATTCATTCAGGAATGAAACAAGGAATGAAACAAGTGCGTCATTTGAATCATCTACTGAATTGACTCATTCAAAACGCTGATTCATTCAGGAATGAAACAAGGAATGAAACAAGTGCGTCATTTGAATCATCAACTCAATCGACTCATTCAAAATGCTGATTCATTCAGGAATGAAACAAGGAATGAAACAAGTGCGTCATTTGAATCATCTACTGAATTGACTCATTCAAAACGCTGATTCATTCAGGAATGAAACAAGGAATGAAACAAGTGCCTCATTTGAATCAACTACTGAATCGATTCATTCAAAATGCTGATTCATTCAGGAATGAAACAAGGAATGAAACAAGTGCCTCATTTGAATCATCTACTGAATCGATTCATTCAAAACACTGGGTGCTTCTCAATATCCCTCCTCGTTTCCTCGCTCCTCTGTCCTCCATCCCATGACCCAGAAACCGATGGAGCTCAGCCATCTTGTAGGACATCTCAATTCTCTAATGGAGGAGTGAGGAGGCTTCCTGAGGAGTCATGAGCGAGGATACGCAGGTGTTTTATTAACTAAACGTGATGCACACATTAATTCTCCTCCCCCTTCACATCAAAGCCACAGTTTATTCATTATTGTTATTATTATTATGTTTACATGTACAAGACACAAATGTATGTCAAATAACAACAACTGACAGTTGCAGAATGATATCAAAGCACAAGAAAATGAAAGAAACTAACTGTAATACTATACAACAAATAAAAAGCAGTTAATAACTGGGAATAATTCGTTGTTAATAATAACTGGTAATATTAATTAAAATATGGACAAATGTGGTATTTTGTGGAGGTTGAAACTATTACAATATAAATAGTAATCTCTAATGTTCAAGAATCCCGACGTGCAAACTAAATCCAGCGGTGTAGAGTCATCATTAACTGATGAGGCTTTGAAGTGACGCCAAAGGGAGCGAGGATATATCATTTCACTTGATTCAATTCCTCCGTCCTCGCGTCTTTTCCTTGCGTCCTTCCCTCGGATGTACAAATAAGAATTGAATCATTCAGGAATGAAACAAGTGCGTCATTTGAATCATTCACTCAATCGATTCATTCAAAACACTGAATCATTCAGGAATGAAACAAGTGCGTCATTTGAATCATTCACTCAATCGATTCATTCAAAACACTGAATCATTCAGGAATGAGACAAGTGCGTCATTTGAATCATTCACTCAATCGATTCATTCAAAACACTGAATCATTCAGGAATGAAACAAGTGCGTCATTTGAATCATTCACTCAATCGATTCATTCAAAACACTGAATCATTCAGGAATGAAACAAGTGCGTCATTTGATTGGTTCAAAACGGTGACTGTTGTTATGAAGGAATCATTGGCTCTGTTTGCACTGGGTATTAGATGCACCTCTGATGCGACTCGTGTGACTCCATGAGATCGGATTTCCTCGAGAATTTCAAAGCTAATCCGTGTGTTTTGGTTCAACACGTCTTGTTGTGGTTCCTCTGTGTAGGAATAACATTGGGGGTGAATCACACTTCACTCATTTGTCCTTTAGCTGATGTTTTGATGATTATAGACTCTATCATATTGTTAGTGTTTAGACATGTTTTTAGTAGCGCTGTCAGTTTCAAATGTTATAAAACACATGTGATAGAAAACTGATGCTGCACATGCATGTCATAATAACCTGGAATATTCACCTAAGAGCTTGAATTACTTTAATATTGAGTGTTTAACTGCTTCAATCTGTAGGTTATTGTGATCATGTGTCAGTCTCATTGTTATGAACAGCAGTCAGGTGAAGATCACAATAAGAATGATTCTTTTATTCTTATAGTTTGTCTACATAAGATGAAAGATGCAGAGACAGAATAAACTGAATTAAACATGAATCAGAAGTGAATATGTGTGGATCTGTTTGTGTGGCAGACAATCACAAGGTTAAATGCTAAGACGTAAAACTTTCCTTCTGCAGTCTTGTCTCTCTTTCTTGCCAACGTGCTTGTGTTTGGAGGCCACATTTACATGCTATATATAGAATATGTAATTCATAAGAGGCCTATCTCAAGTGCTCCAAAAATGAAAAGTTGGTTGCTTGACCATTTTTAATTGCAATATACACCGATCTGGCATAACATTATGACCACCTTCCTAATATTGTGTTGGTCCCCTGACCCGTCGAGGCATGGCCTCCACTAGACCCCTGAAGGTGTGCTGTGGTATCTGGCACCAAGATGTTATCAGCAGATCCTTTAAGTCCTGTAAGTTGCGAGGCGGGCCTCCATGGATCGGACTTGTTTGTTCAGCACATCCCACAGATGCTCGATTGGATTGAGATCTGGGGAATTTGGAGGCCAAGTCAACACCTCAAACTCATTGTTGTGCTCCTCAAACCATTCCTGAAGCATTTGTGCTTTGTGGCAGGAGCATTACCAGCCTTCGCTCTCCACGTGCATCAATGAGCCTTGGCCGCCCATGACCCTGTGTCCGGTTCTCCACTGTTCCTTCCTTGGAGCACTTTTGATAGATCCTGACCACTGCAGACCGGGAACACCCCACAAGAGCTGCAGTTTTGGAGATGCTCTGACCCAGTCGTCTAGCCATCACAATTTGGCCCTTGTCAAACTCGCTCAAATCCTTACGCTTGCCCATTTTTCCTGCTTCTAACACATCAACTTTGAGGACAAAATGTTCACTTGCTGCCTAATATATCCCACCCACTAACAGGAGCCGTGAGGAAGAGATCATCAGTGTTACTCACTTCACCGGTCATAATGTTATGCCTGATCGGTGTATATATATAATTTTACAGTGGCCGTCTTTGTATCACCATGGAACACAACATATTTAAAAATTCTTTTAAGACTTATCAACTCATGAAGAATGCAGGCTTCTCCTTGGCAGCTGAGATTAAACCGGTCATGTTTACAGCCGGAAGCTTCATACCTGCTCCAGAGATAATCAACCCCAAAGTCTCAAATCTTGGTATTTTCCAAGAAATTTAGGACTGAGACTCAAATCCTTCCCATTATAAAACTGACCCGAAATGTTTGGACGAAGTCATACATCTAAGGAACAAGAATGTGCAAAATCTTTCTATATGTCCATCTATCTTGTAATGTTTTTTATCCGTTTTTGATCCTGAACTGATTTCTGTAAACACCCGTATAACCAAACGTCGTAGTGCACATGACAAAAGGATGAACTTGCATCACATGACACGGTAGTAGCTGGAGTGAGGACTTCTGGGAGTTGTCCGTTGTGTGTGACCCTGTGACCTCTCAGGTTGGGATAATTAAACCCGAAGCGTCTGCAGTCTCTGTCTCTCCTCAGAGCTCTTTGTGGCCTTGGACGCGACATTCGCTACATGTTACTGCAATTACATCCTGCAGAAATGACCGTCCGCTCCTCTCTGAACCACGAGCCCCTCGCGGCTCCATAATGGCCGTCGGGACTCACAAGGTTTCACTAAATTGCTCTGGCCAGTGGTGTATGCAGTGACGTGCTCATCCGGGAGAAACCCGACGGCAGCTCAGGTGTGTGGACGCGGATGGAGAACTGTAAAGAACTGCAGCTCGTGTCGCATGGCCTCTTGAATTAATAAACAGAGAGAGAGACATGCAGATGGAGTGAAGGTGTCAGGAAGAGAGCGGCGGCACGGACGGTTCATTCCTTTCAGAAGATACATGGTGCATTAGTGTTTCCATTTAATGGTTCAATAAGAGCTCTCTAAAGGGATATTGTTTCCGTTTGCTTATTGGTCCATTCATTATTCCAGCAGATGCCTGTGTGACTTTAACATGCATCTCACCCTGGGAAAGCACATTAAAGAGAAAAAAAGAGAGAAAGAGAAAGATAAAGCGCATGTCAACCCAAGAAAGAGGGCTGAGGTTCATGAACACACACACACACTAACATACACACACTCTCACACTCACACACACACGCAGATGCCTGATAGCGTCAGTCTTTATTTACAGAGCGCAGCCTCAGCGGATGAAACTGAACTGCGTTTCTAAAGCGCACGCACACACACACACACACACACACACACACACACACACACACACACACATCCAGCACTGTGTGTGTTTCTCTAGTTTTTCTTTTTTTCTTAGTGTGTGTGAGAATGTGTCTGTGAGTGAGTGATTTGTGGTCAACGAACAAACAGTGTATGATTATGATTCAGGCAACATTTCATGTCAGAAGTCATATTAGATCGGAATATTAAGAATATTTGTCAGTTCCATCTGATTGAATATCGGAGTCATCATGTCGGAGACGGGTCTGTTGAGGATGAGAGTCTAGTTGACACACTCTCTGCAGATACTTCAGGGATGCGTTGGTCATGTCCAGGCGCAGATCCACCATCTGATCTGGATACGGCCCGGATCCGGCTGACTGCAGTAAACCT
Organism: Paracanthobrama guichenoti; assembly: GCA_018749465.1. Lineage (NCBI taxonomy): Eukaryota > Metazoa > Chordata > Actinopteri > Cypriniformes > Gobionidae > Paracanthobrama > Paracanthobrama guichenoti. The sequence continues at coordinate 22,546,511 of CM031949.1, read as the reverse complement.
CGGGAGACTAACATTAGCGTAGATGCCATTCTTCTTACACTATATTGCCAAAAGTATTGTGCCGCCCCTCCAAATCACTGAGTTCAGGTGTTCAATCCCTTCATTATAACAAAGTGGAAGCAATTGGGAACAACAGCAACTCAGCCACGAAGTGATAGATTTGAGTGAGTGTGTGTGTGTGTGAGTGTGAGTGTGTGTGCGTCCTGGTAAACCCTACATTATGGGGACAAAATGTCCCCACAAAGATGGCAATATCCAAAATCCTTGTCCTTGTGGTGACATTTTTTGGTCCCCATGAGGAAAACATCTTACAACATGATGTTTTTTGAAAATGTAAAAAATGCAGAATGTTTACTATGATGGGTAGGTTTAGGGGTAGTGTGTGTGTGTGTGTGTGTGTGTGTGTGTGTGTGTGTGTGTGTGTGTGTGTGTGTGTGTGTGTGTGTGTGAATGTGTGTGTGTGTGTGTGTGTGTGTGTGTGTGTGTGTGTGTGTGTGTGTGTGTGTGTGTGTGTGTGTGTGTGTGTGTGTGTGTGTGTGTGTGTGTGTGTGTGTGTGTGTGTGTGTGTGTGTGTGTGTGTGTGTGTGTGTGTGTGTGTGTGTGTGTGTGTGTGTGAGTGTGAATGTGTGTGTGTGTGTGTGTGTGTGTGTGTGTGTGTGTGTGTGTGTGTGTGTGTGTGTGTGTGTGTGTGTGTGTGTGTGTGTGTGTGTGTGTGTGTGTGTGTGTGTGTGTGTGTGTGTGTGTGTGAGTGAATGTGCTATAAGCTAAGGCTAAAATGCAAATATTATTTGTGACTTTAACACTGAACTGAATTTGTCTCATATTTGATGAAGTTTGCATCATCGTTTCGTCTGTGAGAATGAAGACGCAAATATGATTTTTTATGATTGGCCAATTCACTGTAAGTGGGTGGAGTAAGCCAATCGAAAGGGTGAGATTTCAATAAATATTCAGATGTTATGAGCACAAGCTTAATATGAACTGGAATGATTGAGTTTTATCTTGCAGATGTCCAACTTTACATGTTCATGCAAGAATGAGCAATATTACAGGAGTGTCATAATGTCCATAATCATGTCCTAATGTGAGCTCAGCTGCGGAAGTACAAACGCTCTCTCATACGAATGAGCAGTGGAAATGAGACGTCAAGCCCTGATTGAAGATGAAGAGTCTGACAGTGAATGGCATGATGTGGATGTAGATCAGGTCTGCTGTCTGAACACTTTATCAATAGTATATGTTAAAAGAATAGGTCTATATGAGAAGATAACATTTGTATTCCTCTGATCCCAGTCTTCTAAATTAATTCATTGATTAGATCTTATTTTTGTTTAATATTTGTATATATTTATTGTTATCTGTTTAATTTGATATATTATAAGGGGGGATCTCCTCAATGTGCAGCCCCTCCTGGATGATGATGCGACGGCAGCCATATTGCCCCAGAACGCCCACCACACACAGCAGCTGATTGGTGGAGAGGAGACCGAGTGATGAGGCCAATCAGGATACGGGATTATTAGGAGGCCATGATGGACAGAGGCCAATGGGCGAATCTGTCCAGGATGCCGGGGTTACACCCCTACTCTTTTCCAAAGGACATCCCTTTAGCCCAAGACTGAAGCTAAGCAGGGCTGAGCCTGGTCAGTACCTGGATGGGAGACCTCCTGGGAAAACTAGGCTTCTGCTGGAGGAGGTGTTAGTGAGGCCAGCAGGGGGCGCTCACCCTGTGGTCTGTGTGGGTCCTAACGCCCCAGTGATGGGGACACTACTGTAACAAGCCTTCGGATGAGACGTTAAACCGAGGTCCTGACTCTCTGTGGTCACTAAAAATCCCAGGATGTCCTTTGGAAAAGAGTAGGGGTGTAACCCCGGCATCCTGGACAGATTCGCCCATTGGCCTCTGTCCATCATGGCCTCCTAATAATCCCGTATCCTGATTGGCCTCATCACTCGGTCTCCTCTCCACCAATCAGCTGCTGTGTGTGGTGGGCGTTCTGGGGCAATATGGCTGCCGTCGCATCATCATCCAGGAGGGGCTGCACATTGAGGAGATCCCCCCTTCCATGTAAAGCGATTTGAGTACCCAGAATAGCGCTATATAAATGTAACAAATGATTATTATTATAATTGATGATATGGCTGCTGTCATTACACATTAACAACGTTTGAGACAAACTGTGTCGTTTAATGGAAAATGAACAACTCTGCGCTTAAACGCAACCCCCTTTATTCTTAATCGTCTGTTTGGCAACTAACGTTAATATTCATGATGCCAAATAAATTCTTCTTTCGGTAGGAGGTGAAATGGAAGCGCGATCTAAATGGGGTGGCCACAGAATTACTGGCTGTAGCATTGTTTTTCTGAGAAACGGGAATGTGAGCATGTTTCCTAAATATCTGCAAACATACGATGGTATTTTTATGCTATAGTACAGTCAAAAACTTACATAGAGCACCTTTAACAAACATGAAGGGCGTGTTTGAACCTGCGCTGAAGTTTTAAAAGTTATCGCGTCTTTAGGGCCAGTTCCTCGCGTGGCGCACACGTCATATTTATGTGATATCAGTGATTAACAGTGATATCCAGCATATTCATTATGTGACAGCTAACTCGCTTTGATATGATTGTATGAATGGTTTGATTACCCATGAACATGTCAGTACTGTGACAGTGATAATAACGCGCCGGTATAGTGCTGATGTTTGTGCTGTAGTGACGTGAGGCTGGAGTCGGGCAGCCGCTGATGGTGACGCGACGCGACGCGCGCGCGCATCGGGACTCAGTCCAGCAGCTCGTTAGAGTCGACATGGCTCCGTGCGGACTGTAGGCGGATGCTGGCGGAGGATCTAAACGCGTCGTTTGTCGTGAGGGGAACATCATCAGTCGCGTCCTCGTGTTTCGGGAGAGGAACGCTGATCTACAGCATCTGTGCTCGCGCGTCGCGTCGCTCTGACTGCAGCTCGGCTCCGCCCGCGGCGCGGGGCGTGTCTCTGTGGGCGGGTTTGCGCGCGTTGCTGATGTGAGGACGCAGGTGACGCGGCGTTCATCAGCTCCCATCGGAAGACGCGCAGTATCGAGACGCGTTGCGCTCTGACGGATACTAGATTCCAGAGAAAACCGCAGGAATTTGGGAAGAGGGAGAGACGGAGACGCAGGGAGAGAATTCCGAAGGTAAAGAGCTGATTGATTAGTGTGTGTGTGAGAGAGAGTTATTGGTTCTCTCTGATCAGCATCATGACGATGTGTCCAATTTTACACACATCAGCTGAAGAGCATTAGTCTGATCTCTGATACAAGCGCGGTGTGTGTGTGTGTGTGTGTGTGTGTGTGTGTGTGTGTGTGTGTGTGGGGTGATCTCTTGTTTCGGGCTCTGGAATCATCATGATGATGATGGTTAAAGAAGAGAATCGGTGGATGCGCGTGAAGGAAGTCATTGACGGACCTTCGGCGAACAGATTCTAATGGTCAGAGCCTCGGTCACTCATATGCGCCTCGACACACACGGGTCAAGCTGTTTTATGCAGTTAACACTGTTTCTCCACAATCTCAAGACTGGTCCGTGTGACGCGCGCGCGGACACAAGTAAGTTGTGTGTGGCGTTGGCTGGCGTTGTGTCGGTGCGTTCTTCTCGCCTGTGTTCCGCTCGTTTAAATGGCCTGTGTGTGATTTCACATTGAGTTCATGAGTTCATGTTTAGTGAGGATGATGTGAGTGTGAGCGCGCGCAGCTCCTCCGCTGGGGTGCGATATACGACCTCACCGAGACAACCCGCAGAGCGCACACACACACACACACACACACACACACTCAGAGAGAGACGATGTCTTTACACGAGGAGAGGAGGATGATGACAGTGTGCAAGATTTATGTCTAGCCAGTGTGTGTGTGTGTGTGTGTTTACAGGCTTGTCTTTATCTGCCCTTTTCTAATAAATCCCTCAAGTTCAGAAACCCCTTTGTGTGCATTTCCTCATAATAACGAGGCGTTTCTTTTGCAATTGGGCCCAAAATCTGAAAATGTTCTTGCAAAAAACACTGTGTAATGTGATGGTATGTGTTTGTGTGCTGATACTCTGGCGTTGTGGTTTCCCATGATGTGTCATTAGTATGCTAATGATATATCGATGTGTGATTTGATTAGTAGGGTATTGATGACCCTGTGTAGCATGTTCAGAACATGTTCAGTGTATGTTCAGTGCATGTTCAGAACTTGTTCAGTCCATGTTCAGAGAGCGTGTTGTGCATCTTCAGAACGTGTTCAGTGATTGTGTTCAGTACGCATGTTCATTGTGCGTGTTCAGAGTGCTTGTTCATTGCGTGTGTTCAGTGTGCTTGTTCATTGCATGTGTTCAGTGATTGTGTTCAGTGCGTGTGTTGAGAGAGCGTGTTCAGTGCATGTTTAGTGAATCTCCAGAGTGTTCAGAGCACATGTTCAGAGTGTTCAGAGCGCATGTTCAGTGCATCTCCAGAGTGTTCAGAGCGTGTTCAGTCCGCGTTCAGTGCCTGTTCAGTGTGCATGTTCATAGTGCGTGTGTTCAGAAAGCGTGTTCAGAGCATGTATTCATTGCGTATGTTCAGTGTGTATTCAGAGCTTGTTCAGTATGTGTGTTCAGAGAGCGTGTTCAATGCGCATGTTCAGAGTGTTCAGTATGTGTGTTCAGTGCGTGTTCAGAGTGTTAAGATTGTTGTGTTATGAACGTGTGTGTGTCCCAAAGTTTTCTGAGCAGGGTTACTCAACCTTATGAGTATGTCTAGCTTATGATGTTTTTCTTCCCACTAGAAAATAAGCATAATGCACTCAGATTTGATTCTTTTGTTCATCTGTCATTGACTGTCTCTGGGAGTTCAGTCTTAAGTCTTGAACAAAGAATTTATAAAGCTACTCAAACTATATGAATTGTGAAAACAAGTAAATATAATGAACAATAATAATGTCTGCACACATAGTATAGTGAAGAAGTAGAAGAGATTCACGACCCTTTCAGATCTGAGCAGCTCTTTCTCCAAACAAATAGCGGGTGTTAAATGCACATTTTCCTTATGCTTGAGTAATATTTTTTTGTGCTTGTAATAAGGTATTTTCTGTGGGTTGTGAGAGAGTGTTTATGGTCTTTTCCGCAGGACAGAAGCTTCATCTGAATGGATTTATGTTGGGATAAAATGCGCTTGGCCTAATTAAGATCTTGTTCTATTTCACCGGCCAATCTCTCAGGCTCCTGCAGGATATTTGTGTGTTAGTTTCTTACTCAAATGTATTTGAATAGCACTTTTCATTATCTTCATGCCTTATAGATGCATTTAGCAGACTTATTTTTGTGACTGTATAAATCAAGCAGTTGAGATTTGCTTATAAAGCATATATATGCACATCTCCCTCTACACGTGTGAACTGTATAGTAGCGAATAGTTTGGAGCGGCTGTGGTTTAACATTTTTCAGAAGCTTTAGCTGTTAGTTTAGTTCTTGTCAGCTCTTTAAAGTGAGAGATGAGCTCAAAAGCTCTTTTTGTCTTTGAACACTGATCCCGAGCTCATCGCTGTGCCGTGAAGCTCCAGACATGACCTGACCTCCTCACCTGCATGACAGGAGCGTGACCCCGGTGCCGGCGGTTAGCAGCGCACCTAATCTGACTATAATCCCTCTCTCTAACCAGTCAACCTCAGATCCTGCTCGTTTCTCTGTCGCCGCCCCGGGTAAGGAGAGGTAACCGTGAGAAGTGTCTCTAAAATGGGCTGCGTTCACATCATCGGCGCTGATTAGCGATACGTGACGGGACTTCAGACTCGTTTCGCTGTGGTGACGGAGATGTTGTTTCCCAGATGACATTTATATAGCAGGAGAAAATCCAGCAAAATCCTTTACTCCATTTACTCCACTGCATGTTATATTAGATGGCACTGGATTTAACCCCTTGGAAACCCTTTTTTATTCAGTTATGTAGAAATTCCTAACAAACCAAATAAAGTTTTGAGCTAAAATAGATTGTAAAAACATTTCATACATTTTTCTCTCTGTGAAGAAAAAAAACAAATGGGCATTTTATTAATGTAACTGCTTTGAAAAGAGCGAACGGCACTATCAGTCTTCCGTAGGATCAGAAGAAAATCACACAGAATGAGTACGAGAATAAATAAGACTTTTTGTTAACCTTAAATAAGGTTTTCTGCGGTCAGCGTTCAGCAGTTGCTGCCCAAGATTGAAGAGAAACAACACCTTTGAATGGAATGGTGAAGTACAGTGATTTTAATAATGGCAGCCAGAGAACTCAAAGGGGTTTAATTTCAATACTCGTGGCACGGCGGCTCGGGAAGATTGGGCTGAAATAACAGCAGCTGGATCGTCACAAACGCTCTGATCTGAGTTTCTTTCACTTAAGAGGAATTTCACATGCCAGCTGCACCTGGAGTTGAAAGTGAATTCCTTCCATTTCATTTAGTGAGAATGTTAAAAATCAATCCAGAATGGCCGAATGAAATGATGTGGAGATTTCACCACGTTCACAGTGAACTGATTAACATCAGAGCGTTACTGAATGATTCATCCGGATCTGAACGGCTGGGGTTGAAGCTTTGAGAAACACTGAACCTGTAATGCAGTGTCATTTTACAGCTCGCTCTGAACAACATGTGATGTGAGCACTCGGAGGGGAGCATTTTCAGTGCATTTTCAGATCTATATATATATATATATATAAACCACTTAAAGACGGTGTAACATTAATGATAGACATTCAACAGTAAAACTGAAATCTATATCAGTTCCAACATTTATTAGGCTTTAAAAAAGCACATTTTAAAAGAAGTGAACTTAAAACAATCTTCACGTAAACCCATTATAACAAATGTCCCATTTATTTGTGGCCTTCATATATAATCAATATACAGAAACTAATTATCAAACACGTTACATTCTTAACTGCATGAATTATAAATTAAATATAGATTAATCCTTCTTAAAGCTATCATTTCCTCTGTTCCCTTTGTTCTTTGAGTAACATTATTGACAGACATCATTAGCGGCTGCCGTCACTTTAAGATCTGACGCTGTCACACACATCTCATCTCACATCTCACTTCCTCACAGCGCTAGAAGTTCATTTAATAATTCTGTGGGTGTGTGTTATAGCCAGGACATTCACAG
>CM031949.1:22506869-22531869 GCA_018749465.1 Paracanthobrama guichenoti | reverse complement strand
GAAATGGCTGCTTCCTCAATGCACACTTGTTATCAATGATCTTGCGGTTTCCTCCCTGTGGCATAGACTCGCATGCGTTGACCCTCCTGTTGGTCTTTTATCAAAAATTCATGGTGGACTTTTTTTGGGGACAATTTACATTGAATCCCTCAGAGTGTCTTGTTTCTGGCTAAAGAAGATGGAGGCCAGGGTCTAGTGCTTTTGGCAAGTAGATGTGCTTCAGTTTTTGCAGATGTTTATGCTGCATAAACTTTATAGTTTATACTCAATGCATTTTACGCAGAGTAAGTGGACTTGGCCTGCTTCGTTTTTAATGGATTCTAAAAAACTTGATTTTAGAAGAGTTCCTGTTTTTTTTTTTTAATCGAAGTCTCTTTAAAGTATGGAGTCTGTTTAAGTATCAGTGGATGGAACCTTTAATGTCCCTGCACTGGCTACTTGAAGAGCCCATTGTGTGTGGAGCACGTCTTGATGTATCTGGTGAAGAAATACCAGACTTCATTTCATCAAATTACATTAATCCCTTGTTAAAGGACATTGATGAGCAAATACATTTTTTTTGCAGCTAAAGGGAACAGACGTATTGTGAAAGTGACAAATATTAAGTGGTTAAAGAGCAGAAGTGATACTGTATAGAGAGACATGTTAGACTGAAAGCAGTGTGGAGGGTTCTTTACAAACCTCCCTTACCTAAAAGAGTAGTTCTCAAACCTGTCCTGGGGACACCCCACCAGTGCAAATTCTTCATGTCTCCCTCATCTATCACACCTGATTCAACTCATCAGCTCATTAGTAGAGACTGCAAGACTTGAATTGGGCGTGTCTCATGAGGAAGACACACAAAATGTGCAGTGGTGAGGAGCATCCAGTTTCTTTGAGCTAAGCAGAGGAACTAGAGGTTTATGATCAGTTTATGAAGCTCTGCAAACCTCTCACAGGCCCATGTGGAGGCCAGCGCCTCCTTCTCAATGTGTGCATACATTGTAGTATTACTGAGAGACTTTGAAGCATACGCCACAGGTTTCCACACGTTGTCTGCTTGCTTCTGAAGGAGAACAGCACCCAGCCCATATGAAGAGGCATCCACAGAAATAACAATATCCTTGTTTGTATCATACAGTGCCAAACCTGGAGGTTTTGTCAGTTCCTCTTGGATTTTCTCAAAGGCCTCTTGCTGAGGTGATCCCCTGACCCACATGTTGGACTTTCTCAGTAAGTCTCTGAGTGGCTGTGTTTTCTCTGTCAGGTGATTGACCATTCCCAAAAACCGCCTCAGTGAAATGATATTACATAGTTGTTTCATAGCTTTTATTGCTTATCAGGATCTGCACTCACCCCTGACGCCTCAATGATTTGTCCAAGAAACTTGATTTTTCTCTTGGAAAACTCCACATTTGTGTGACACCTGCTTCCTGAAGTCTTGAGAGCGCCCTTCGCAGCCTCACGTCATGTTCACCCCCAGACAAGCACGTCATCCATTTGACAGACAACACCTTCCAGTCCCTTGAGAATTCTGGACGTGTTTTTGGAAATGCTCTGGTGTAGAAGAGATTCCAAAAGATAGACGGTTATAACAGTATCATACAAATGGAGTTATAAACGTGGTGAGCAAAGAGGATTCCTTTGAAAGTGGAATCTGCCAAAAGCCAGCATTGGTGTCAAGCTTGGAAAACACTTTGGCTCCTGCAAGTTGTCCTAATGTGCTCTCCACAGAAGGGAGAGGATGTTTTTCCCTCATAACTGATTTGTTCAGTTCAGTGAGATCTGTGCAAGTTCTCACTTTCCCTGTCCGCTTTGGCACCACAACCATGGGAGCACACCACTCTGTTGGTTCACACCACTCTTGGGTTCAAAATGGCGCCGCCGTGTTCGGTCACCGTTCAGGTCGCTCCACAAAGACTGTGCTTTTATTTACTATTTTTACAAACTTATCATCTGCATTGATCTACTATGACAGCAAAACTCTTTTGGACATTGGTTACCTCTACACTGGACTGTTTCAGGACACTTTCGCCGATACTCTGTGGCCATCTGAGATTCTTCGGAACGCCGAGTTGAACAATGGACAGAGCCAGCGGCGTAGAACCAAGAAACACCGTGGGAAACACGCTGGAATTCGAAACAGACTGAGGAAAAGGGCATTCAGTCCTCCTCTCCCGAGCATTCTTCTAGCAAATGTTCAATCCTTGGAGAATAAGATGGACGATCTTAGAGCCAGGATAAGTTTTCAACGGGACATGAGAGACTGTAACATATTTTGTTTGTCCGAAACATGGCTCACGCCCGCGGTCCCAGACACAGCTGTGACGCCGTCTGAGAACTTCTCTGTTTTTCGGATGGACAGAACAGCCGAGGCCGGTAAATCCAAAGGCGGTGGAGTATGCTTCATGATCAACAAGAAATGGTGCGATCCCAGGAACATAACCATTCTCTCGCAGGCTTTAACAATCATTTGCCGCCCATTCTATCTGCCGAGGGAGTTTTCTGCGGTTGTCGCGACCGCTGTTTACATTCCACCGCAGGCAGACACAGCACTGGCTTTATCTGGCCTTCATGATGTTGCCAGCGGCGTCATAAACAAACACCCCGATGCTGCTTTCATCGTCGCGGGCGATTTTAACAAAGCAAACCTAAAAGTCTTGCCAAACTTTCACCAGCACGTCTCCTGTCCTACACGAGGAGCAAACACACTGGATCATTGCTACTCTCCGTTCAAGAACGCCTATAAAGCGCGGTCACTTCCAGCGTTTGGCAAATCGGCTCATGCCGCCATTTTCCTCACTCCCGAATACAAACAAAAGCTCATTCAGGAACCCCCGGTGAGGCGGGAAGTTAAGCGTTGGTCGCCCCACTCGGAGACCGCGCTTCAGGCAGCTCTGGATGACGTTGACTGGGACATGTTCGAGCGAGTTCAGCCGATGTAAACGAAGTTCACAGACGTGGCGCTTTGCTTCATCAACACGCTTACAGAGCAAGCCACGCAAACAATAACAATAACGTCCTTCTCAAATCAGAAACCGTGGGTGGACAATTCAATCCGCGCGGCAGTGAACGCACACACTGCCGCTTACAACGCCGGTCTCCATTCAGGGAATATGAATGAATACAAATCATCCTGTTATGCTCTGCGGCGTGCAGTTAAAGCCGCAAAGCTCCGGTATAAAGACCGAGTGGAGTCTCATTTCCAACTCAACGACTCGCGGCGCATGTGGCAAGGTCTGAGGTCCATCTGCTCATTTGGATCTAAATCCTCTGCAGAGGAGCGCCGACCCGTTGCTCGTGAATGAGTTAAACTCTTTCTACGCTCGCTTTGACTGTAACCGCGCAACGTGACTCCGCCAAGTGGCGCGTTAGAGAAATTACTCAGAGCAGCAACAATCACGTGATCTCTGTCTCGGAGGATGAAGTTCGGAGAGCACTCAAGCGTGTGGACGCAGGAAAGCTGCCGGGCGGATGGTATTTCAGGTCGTGTTCTGCGGTCCTGTGCTGATCAGCTCGCCGGGTTGTTTACATCTATCTTTAATGAGTCCTCGCTATCTGTGGTCCCCACCTCCTTCAAAAATCCACCATCATCCCTGTCCCTAAGAACAGTAAACCCTCTTGCCTAAATGACTATCGTCCCAGTGGCTCTCACGTCTATAGTCATGAAGGTCTTTGAGAGACTCATTAAAAACACCATTTGCGCCTACATTCCGGACACTTTGGACCCTCTTCAGTTTGCCTATCGTCCCAATAGATCGACTGAAGATGCCATCTCTCATGTCCTCCACTCCTCCCTCACTCACATCGACAGCAAAAGTGGGAACTACGTAAGGCTGCTATTTATTGACTATAGCTCAGCCTTTAACACCATAGTTCCCATCAAGCTAACCTCCAAACTCCTGGATCTCGGCCTGAATCCTTCTCTCTGCCACTGGATTGAGGACTTCCTCACTGGCAGGCCTCAGGTGGTGAGAGTAGGCCAGTTCACCTCCACCTCCATCACCCTGAGTGTGGGAGCTCCACAGGGCTGTGTCCTGAGTCCCCTGCTCTACTCTCTCTACACACATGACTGTTTGTCCACACACAGCTCCACCTCTATCATCAAATTTGCTGATGATACTGTTGTCCTGGGCCTCATTTCCAACAACAACGAGACGGCATACTTGGACGAGGTGGAGCATCTAACATCATGGTGCCAGGACAACGGTCTCTCTCTGAATGTTGGCAAGACCAAATAAATGATTGTGGACTTCAGGAAGAGACAGCAACGGACAGACTCCCCCCTCATGATCAGCGGGTCACCAGTAGAGAGAGTGAGCAGCTTCAAGTACCTGGGAGTAAACATCTCCGAGGACCTGACCTGGACTGCTCACATTCAGACACAGGTGAAAAATGCCAGGCAAAGACTGTACCACCTGCGCCAGCTGAGGAAATTCAGGGTTTCACCAGCTATCCTGAAAACTTTCTATTTAGGGGCAATAGAAAGTGTATTAACTCAGTGCATCACAGCGTGGTATGGGAACAGCACCAGTCATGACCGCAAAGCCCTGCAAAGAGTTGTGCGCTTATCCGAGCGTATATCAGGGTCAGCTCTCCTGTCTCTGCAGGACGTCTACACCAAACGCTGCAAAGGCAGAGCTACTAAGATCATCAAGGACTCTAATCACCCTGCAAACCCTCATTTCACGCTGCTGCCATCTGGTAAGCACTTCCGAAGCCTGATGGCCAAAACTGAGAGACTCAGGAGGCGCTTCTTCCCCCAGGCCATCAGACTCCTGAACTCAGTCACTTAACATCACGTGACTTCACTTCAGGATAAACATCGATACACTGACATTGCACTGCACTTTCTGTTCTCGTTGTTACTGTGTAACAACCTGTTATAAACCTGTTTGCACATTATACTCTTATACATTTGTTAACCACATATTTATAAGTCTACAGTTTACTCACTGCACAGTCTACTTCAATTATTTTACACTTTATTCTTATTTTTTTACTTTTTTTTTTTTTTCTAATTGACTTGATTTTTATATATATATATATATTAGTACTTTTTTATCCTATTTCTATTATAATTTCCTCCTTGTGTTTTTAACTGTGAATTTGCACTGTCCATGGAGCGGACCTGTTTACATTTCACTGCCGGTTGTATATTCTGTATATAACTGTGTATGTGACAAATAAAACTCTTGAATCTTGAATATCCTCCACCTTTGAAATTACCCCCTGCTGTTCCATTCGGGCTAATTCTTCCTTCACCTTTGGTAAAGAGGGAGGGAAATGCGTCTAGGAGTTGACAGAGAAAAGGGTTTTGCCCTTGGCTTCAGCACAATACTGTACTCACCCTCTATTTTGCCTAAACCACTGAAGAGTTTTGGAAACTCCTTGTGCACTCTTTCTTTTGAGCTTAAGCTGACGTCATCCAGCCTGGCTACCAGCTGAAGTGCAGCGACTGCTGGTCGGCCTAGCAATGGCATGTACAGTCCGTCAACAACATATATGTCCTGTTTTGTCCATTTATTGTGTTTACTGAGGGTAGCTGTAATTTCCCTTTCACATTCGGTGACGTTCCACCTGGCCCCTGGAGAATTTTCCCTGCATGTTTCAGTTTGTTGAACCGGCCCTGGTTGTACAGTGCCTCAGGAACAACTGTAACATCAGCTCCAGTGTCAATTTTGAACACTGCATTGAAATTGTCCATTTTTATCTCAGACATAGTTGTTACTGAGCCTAGCAATGCAATGTCCTCATCTGCATCCTCAGTGTGGCAACATTTACCTCATGCACTTTCTTTGACTTGCACATCCTCGCATAATGTACATTTTTACGACACCGATTGCATATTGCATCTCTTGCTGGGCATTGCTGCAGGTTATGGCCTTTTGTGTCTCCACATCTTGAACACTGAGTCCCCTTTATATATCTTTCATGGGGTGTTTTCTTTGCCAACTGTCCATGTTGTGGCCTCACTTGTTTTGAGTTCTCATTACCGCTCTGTTTAGCCTGCACACTATCAGCTGGTCGGTAACGGTTTCCCCTTTGAAGTTTGACTTGAGCAGTTCCTGTTGTTTTTTTACCTGTTCACTCTGTCGAACTCGTACAACAGCCCTTTCAAGTGTTAATTCAGGGTCAAGTTGTAATTGTTCTGACAGCCTTTTGTCTGTCAGACCCACGACGAGTCTATCTCTCACCATCTCATCGTGCAAATCTCCGTATCCACAGTGCTCGGCTAGACAATGCAGTTCTGTTATAAAGTGATCCACAGACTCACCCACTTCTTGCTGTCGCTGATTAAATTTAGTCCTCTCAAAAATCACGTTTCTGCAAGCTATAAAGTGATCATTCAGTCTATTCTTCACAACTTCATAATCACTCGCTTCTTCAGGACTTAAATGCATGGAAGTTAGCATGTCTTCTGCTTCCTCACCCATTGTGTAGATCAAAGCATTCACTTGATTTTCATCCACCTGCGTCTCCAATCCTGACGCAGTTCGAAAACCTTTCTAAACGTTTTATCCATTTCGATCAGTCATCCGCCTTAAATGTGAATTTTTCCGGCAGAGAAACTTGAAACTGATTCATGATGGTGCCACTTGCTTGTCCAGTCAGCCCCTCCCGCTGACAGAACAAAACCAAACTAACTTCACAACTTCACTAACTCACCTAAGAGTCTGACACCATGTTCTGCTGTTTAATGGGTACAGCGATAACCTTTTTAATGGAGGACGACTCGACGGCCAGCCATAACTTCTGATAACCTTTATTATCCTTGTACGTACCATAACACACACAGTATATGTAACTCACATTTCCTATGTATTCTAAAACTGCCATACAGAAGCTAATACTGCATAGCGGTTCATTCCTGTGTGGCAATGTTGAACCCAAGTGTAAGTGAGAGTTGTCCTTTTTGCAGTGAAAGGGAGACTGTGTTTCATGTTTTGTAAGAGACTTCCCTTGTTTAGCCTTTTAGAGCTTCTTTTTGATATTTTATTCTTGGTTGTAGGTGTAGTATGAAGAAAAAAAAATCAAATGTCATTTGCTCAATTTTATTGTTGGTATTGCAAAATTAGCCATCTATATAACTAGGAGAAATAAAATTTGAACAGAAAGGGGACAAAAATCCTGACTTGTAATTGAGTTTAACTTTTATAAACTAATGAGTGCGCTGAATGTTTTTGAAATTGAGTGTTGCTGTGATTAATGTGCTGCGCTTTTGTTGATAATGAGCTTGCTATTTCAGAAGTGTTGGTGTTATTTGTTTATTTGAATTATTTATTTATTTATTTATTTTATTTTTTTGTGTGTATGAATAAATGTAGAATTTTGTAATACAATGATTGTGAAATTTTTTTCTGTCTCTAGTTTGTGCTGATTCTGATGATGGTAGTCGTGAGTGTTTGTTTCTGCATTTTAAAATGACAAGGTGGCTTGTTTTCAGATGTTTCCAGAAGTTGTTTTGCTTGTTTCTCAGTTTGATTGTGCAGACCAAACTGTAAGTCCTAGAGACTTGAAACCTGGCCAGATGATAGGTCTCAATTTGGGGAGAGACTGACAAAGTATGACTGCAATTGGCCCATAGGTGGCGCTACAGCAACCAAAAACATGTAACTGCTCATAACTCCTAAACCGTTTGTCGTAGACTCAAAACTTTTACAAACTAGTCCAAGGTTTTTCGCCCGATCAGAACCAAACCAATCGAAATTTTGATTCACTGTCACTAAGGGGCACCAAAATGTTCAAAGTGGGCTGGGCCACTTTAACTAAAATGGCTATAACTCTTGAACAGAATGAGATTTTCACCAAACTTGGTACAGATGTCTATGGGTTCAATCTTGGGTCACATGAAAAGAATTGTGGCATTGCAGTGAATTGAATGCAGAAAATTGGCATGCAGTGCCTTTGTCCAATGTGCCATGATTGTCTATGAGGACATTGCTTTATCTAAAAAAACATGGCCATCATCGGCCAATGAATTTAGAGTACCTATTAGACACAGTTAATGGAGGCCGATCGGAACAAAACTCGGTGGGCATGTTCGACTCATGGCTCTAGACCCCTTTGGGTCCGCGGACTCCACTTTGAGAACCACTGCTTTAGAAGTCTGTAAGAATTTTGAAAGCAATCGATATCATCAGCTCTTTCAGTCTAGCAGGTTTTGGTACTCGTCATCTGTGTTGTAGTAGAGTAGGGATCCTGTTTCCTGTAAGATGATGCATTTTCTTAAAATCCACCATTTGATCTTGCATTCAAAACTGAGTCTGTGTGACACAATTTACTCTTATCTGTTCATTCAATACTTGATTTGTCCCCAAAGGGCAATTAACAAGGCCACATGTGTATAATGACATGGGTATGACAGGTATTACAAGGAGAGGGTGACTTATGAGGACATTACCCATGTCCCCATTTCTAAAAAGGCTTATAAATCATACAGAATGAGGTTTTTTGGGGAGAAAGTAAAAATGTGCAGTTTCCTGTGTGTGTGTGTCTGTGTGTGTGTCTGTGACTGTGTCTGTGTGTGTCTGTGACTGTGTGTGTCTGTGTGTGTCTGTGTGTGTGTGTGTGTGTGTGTGTCTGTGTGTGTGTCTGTGAGTGTGTCTGTGTGTGTGTGTGTGTGTGTGTGTGTCTGTGTGTGTGTGTGTGTGTGTGTGTGTGTGTGTGTGTGTGTGTGTGTGTGTGTGACTGTGTGTGTGTGTGTCTGTGTCTGTGTGTCTGTCTGTGTGTGTCTGTGTTCTTGTTGTAGCTCTGAACTACACATACACTCAGAATGAAGGAGGCACTGCACACACTTTAGCTGCTCCTGAAGAGACAGACAGACAGAGAGGGAGACAGATGAGTCTGTAGCTCTATTAGTTTCTAGCTGAAGAAATAAATGTGACTCTTTCAGTCTCGTTAAATGATATTAATGAATGTTTCACTTCATGTACTAAAAGAGAAACAGCACTTGCCAGTGTGATGAGTCTCCGGTTCTTCCTGCTGCAGCCAGCCAGTGGGTGTGGCTAGGAGACTCATCAAGTGAACGATGTCCACCTGTTCTTCCCTCTATAAAGCTTGGGCTTTGTTGACTTGGAGGGGGGCTTGCCTTTGGTTTCTTTGTTACTGGTCTTGGTTTGTTTAGATCGATTCTGTTATTAGTGTAATCTTGGTTCTGTCTGATGTCCTGAGTTATCAGGTGTCTGACAGAAATGGTGTTTGATTGTTTTGGTTCCTCCTTTTATATATTTTTTGTATGTATTTTTTATATATTTACAACCTTTTGGTTGCAACTGTCAACCTGACTGTGTCCTCCAATTCATTTGTCACGGCTTTGAGCCGGTCGTGACACCAGCTTCAGACACACTCCAGCTACAAACACGTGACATGTATGAAAATGGAGGAGGAGTGGTTTATTTGTTTATTTATCTGCAGATCCTGTCACCTTCTTTGACGTGTAGTGAGGAACTCATAGACCAACATGTCTGACTGTCTCTCTGACTTCATCAGGTCAGGTGCTTTTGTGGAAAAGTTAGGCTGCTCCATCAAACCCTTGCTGGATTATTATTCTGGATCTTATATAACAGTCTGCTGTGTTAAACATTGACATTTGTGCCAGTTAGCAGCTGCCAAAGCTGTTTCTATGCATGTGTGTGTTTTGAGTGAAAGAGAGAAACACCTTTCGATGGCAAATATGAGTTTTGAAATGGTGCAGCGCTTTGCAGCTGATTTCAGCACCGTGGACAGCACTACGTTCAGCACCACGGACAGCACTATGTTCAGCACCACAGGCGGGTTCAGCACTATGTTCAGCACTATGTTCAGCACCGCGGACAGCACTATGTTCAGCACCACAGGCGGGTTCAGCACTGGGGACAGCACTATGTTCAGCACTATGTTCAGCACTATGTTCAGCACTATGTTCAGCACTATGTTCAGCACTATGTTCAGCACTATGTTCAGCACCACGGACAGCACTATGTTCAGCACCACAGGCGGGTTCAGCACTATGTTCAGCACTATGTTCAGCACTATGTTCAGCACTATGTTCAGCACTATGTTCAGCACTATGTTCAGCACTATGTTCAGCACTATGTTCAGCACCACGGACAGCATGTTTCAGCACCACGTTCAGCACTATGTTCAGCACCACAGCACTATGTTCAGCACTATGTTCAGCACTATGTTCAGCACTATGTTCAGCACTATGTTCAGCACTATGTTCAGCACTATGTTCAGCACTATGTTCAGCACCACGGACAGCACTATGTTCAGCACCACAGGCGGGTTCAGCACTGGGGACAGCACTATGTTCAGCACTATGTTCAGCACTATGTTCAGCACTATGTTCAGCACTATGTTCAGCACCGCATGCAGGTTCAGAACCATGGACAGCTCCGTGTGTTCAGAGTTTGTGTGATGTTCTTTTGCTCTCTTCTGTCTCTCTCTGTTTAATTCAAATGTGCTTTATTGGTCTGACAAATTAAACGGTGCAGTGGCAAAACCGGCGGTTTATCCAGACTGTGATCGCTCGGTCTGTTAAGTTAATGTGCCTCAACTTGACCATGTCAGTGTATTTTTGGTAATTTTGGACAGGTGTGTTCTATGCAGTTGTTTTGATAGAGGGAAACAAGCTATGTTTCTACTTTCAACATTATTTGTTCTTCAAACATTTTTCTTTAAACACAATAAGTATCAGCTGTATGAAAAGTGACCCATGTTTGGTTTTTGACCACTGAAAAGGTGTACAATTTACTCATGGAGCCGCACTGAGATCACTATATCTCTTGAACTGAACCATATTGAGCCTTAAAAAATAAGATATCTAAAGAAAAGATTAAGAACCAAAATTTTAAGGGTTATTAGGAGATTTTTAATACTTGAGTTTAGGGGTTGTGAACCGTCACTGGTCTCAGGATTCAATTCGATTACGATTATCATGTCAACTATTCTATTCGGTATCACGATTTCATCCTCAATTTTCAATATTACTGAACAACATGGTTACATCTTTGTCAATGAATACAAGCAGTCAGATATAGTAACCTTTTTATTTTGTCTGCTCCAAGAAAGTTCACTTCCTCAATGTAGCAATATCAAACACAACTGGACTGAACTCACAGACGACAGGAGCATTTAGAGCTAACAAACACTAGTAAATACTAAAAGCACATGAAACTGTCAAGAAGTGCACTTAAGTTACAATAACACTCACGCGCATACAGCCTCACACTCACACACACACGCACGTACACGCATGCAGCCACACGCACACGCACGTACAAGCATGCAGCCTCACACACACACACACACGCACGTACACGCATCGCAATGCAATGATTAATTTCAACACCCCTACGTTACAGGCATGCAAATTTGGTGCCAAAAACACAAGAAGTGCTTATTTCCCATGTTTGAGCGCTCACCGTTGGCATATGACGACACACAGATTGATAAAGTCAACAGATTTCACTAATAGATCTCCCAATCTCTGTGTGAGAATAAAATAATGATGCTGCCATCTTTCTAAAGTCATGTTTACACGCCTGTAATTTGGCTCCAGATCTCAGGTGAAAATTGCCATTTTGACCCTCCTCTATTAAACAGTGATTACTCCGTCAATATTCATCTGTGACATTTAATATGTTGGCTTTCATCACTATTTATGTTTGTGTTTCTACAGAAAAAAACATGAACAAAATCCAGCATTTGAGCCGGGGACCTCTGGTTGAGTTGACACGGAATGTCCCATACGGAAACGGACGGGTGGCCGATGTAATCGGCGTAAAACAGGAGAAATGTGGGAGGGTTTCTTGGTTCAAGTTCAAATGTATTTATATAGCACATTTAAAGCACAGTTGACCAAAGTGCTGAACAGTGTCAGGATACATAAAACAAACACAGTAATAATAATGTCACAGTGTCAAAGGAATACAGGTGGGTCTTCAGCAACGACTTAAACATTTCAGCACTCTAAGCTGTTCTTCTATGACCCGGTAGACTATTCCTGAGGTTAGGAGCAGCCATGAGAAGGCTGGGAACATCTCAGAACATCGAGCAGCATCTGCTGCATTCTGGACTAACTGTGAAAACATGACTGATCCAATTCAACATATAAAGAATAACAGTAGTCTAGTCGAGACGTAATACAAGCATGAATTACTCTTTCAAAATCCTTGCGTGGCAGGTCGGGCTTGACTTTAGCCATCAGTCTCAGCTGGAAGAAACTAATCTTTTTGTCAAATTTAAAATCACTGCCAAAAAGCACGCTGAGATTCTTGGTAAATGGCTGAATATGCCATCCTAAAATACCAAGAGTTTCTACACAGGCACTTAAATCCCCAGGACGACAACAACCTCAGTTTTCATTAAGACAGAGAAAGTTCTGATCAACCATATTTTCATCTCTCAGGCAGTTAAGCAATAGCTGAACTGAGACTTTGTCATTCGTTTTGATGGGCAAATATATGTGTACATCATCCATATAACAATGGAAGGAAATATATATGGACCCCAAGGGCAGCATGTATGGAGAAAACAGCACGGGGCCCAATATTGACCCTTGGGGGACGCCACAAAAAAGAGGTGCTACAGATGTAGAAAATTCACCAAGATGAACATCTAAATATGATTGAAACCATTTGAGGGCTGTGGCCTTAATGCCAACACACAGTTTGAGTCAGGATAAAAGAATCGAGTGGTTGATCGTATCGAAGGCAGCAGTCAAATCCAAAAGCACTAAAACAGCAGAGATACGGAATCAGCAGCTAGAAGAAGATCGCTCTATTAGTAGCATTCTCTCTAAGACAGCGCATGAGGCTTGTGTTAATGAGACTCTATGAGCCTGTGTGATTGTTTGGATCTAATGAATGTCCCCGTCTCTTTCAAGGATTTCAGTTTGCTTGTGATCTTCCTTATTTGTAACATTGGATAAAAGCATCTGCTGAATGAAGACGTGTTTTCTGGGATTCTAACGGATGACCTTGAGCTCGACGAGTCTGACAGGGACCTTCATGGCCACGTTCATCCTCAGTCAGTGACGTCAGCGGACACTCGTGGATCTTCAGGACAGAAGGATGATGTGTGCTCTGGAGGGTGTAATTCCACGTTCTGTTGTGTTTTTATCTCTCGTCTGACAGCCTGTGATTTCCACTCAGAATCTCATGCTGGGCTGGAAACAGGCAGTCTGTCGCGCACGTAAAAGTTGGCGGGATTTGAGATGATTATCTTTCATAATACCAGCGTTGACTGATTACATGTTTGGCCGAGTGTAAACAAGAACAGAAACGGTGTGTATGCAGAGAGTTGATGTAACAAACGGACACGTTTCTATAATGACTTCATTCCTGCGTGTGTTTTTCACCAAAGGTTGTGTGTTGAATCCCCATCTTTTGTGCGTGTGAGATTCTCACCGCGTGTGAGATCGACTCGAGACCTGAGAGCTAAAGAACATATGCAGCGTGACATAATGAAGCTGCAGAGAGAAGAAGAAAGATGGAGACGTCTTTGTGTTTGGCATTCGGGCACAAGGTCATTCTCACACACACACACACACACACACACACACACACACACACACACACACACAAAGACAGCCTGAAAACATGCTGAGTCAAATGTCATTCTTGATTAGATGTGGCTTGCGGTGTGTGTGTGTGTGTGTGTGTGTGTGTGTGTGTGTCAGTCCTGCTGTAGATCTGACAGTATTTTTAAGGCTGTGATCTCTCATTATTCTCTCTGCTTGTGTTTATTCTGGCCTCTTGTTTTTATATGCAGTCATAGACATAAATATGAAGTGAAAGCGAGTACATTCTCACACACACACACACACACACACACACACACACACACACACACACACACACACACTCTCTCTCTCTCACTCTCTCTCACTCACTCACTCACTCACACACTAACCCTACCCCTAAACCTACCCATCACATACATACACACACACACACACACACACACACACACATCACACACACACACACACACACACACACACACACACACACACACACACACACACACATTACCCACCTACCTCACACACACACACATTAACCTTACCCATCTCACACACACACACACACACACACACACACACTAACCCTACCCAACACACACACACACACACACACACACACACACACTAACCCTACCCCTAAACCTACCCAACACACACACACACACACACACACACACACACACACACACACACACTAACCCTACCCCTACCCCTAAACCTACCCAACACACACACACACACACACACACACACACTAACCCTACCCCTACCCCTAAACCTACCCAACACACACACACACACACACACACACACACACACACACACACACACACACAGTGTCTCATACAGACTGGACTGTGTTCTTCAGCTTTGGTCATTCATTTGAAGGTTTTGAGAGAGAGACAGTGATGACACATCCTGATTCGTGTGTCTGTGTGTCTGTCTGTGTGTGTGTGTGTGTGTGTGTACATGCTGGATTCACTCCATTACTGATGGTCGTCTGCTTATTCAGTCTTTCTCTCGTCTTTCTGTGGATCTGGTGTTTGTTAGCTGTCAGTCGGTTGACTTCGGCTTGTTTCCTGGCTCTTCCATATGTACTGGATCTTGTTTTGTCTGGTGATCCCGTAGGAGGAGGTTAACTCGGCTCGCAGACGCTCGGCTCGCTGACTGTCTTTTCTGAGAGACTCAGTCTTGGTTTGTCTCATCCGCTCAGATTACTGCTTGTTCTTTTTTTTAATTAACATCTATGACTCCATCTCCAGTGTACACTTAATTATGAGTATTAGCAGGAGTAATTATAATTATTATTTTTTGCACATGGATAGATTTAACGGCATACTAGTTCAATAAGCCTTTCCAGCGTTTCCCTGTGACCTCTTTTGCTTGCTAATTTCCTGTCATTGCCTTCTTGGCTTTGCTGATGTATTACCCACAGTCCATTGCACTCTGAGCCTCTGGTGTCATTTTAATGACCAAAAAACTCATTTAGCAAAATTGACCAGCAGAAATCTTGAGAAATTAGTTTTACTCACTGATTATGCGTGTGTGTGGCCAGCAAGTAAAGTACACATATGAATCGATATTCCATTTGGAAATGCAGATCTCAGAAAGCGGATGTGTAATTTGTGGGTCTGTTCTGGCTGATACTCGTACTAATCGATTGATTTGCGTTTCGCGTTTGAGCCACTTCACCCAGGATGGATAACGTTCTCATTCCTTAAAAAACACCCACGGTCTGTAAATGACACGACTGAACTGAACGTGACTGAATCCCATTGATGCTCTAATTCTATAATGTTGTTCTCATGTGATTGCCTCCTCAGGACGGATCGTAAATCCATCCTCAAATGAACCGTCATGAACTTTAACATGTTGACTGAGGCCTGTAGAGTCCTGCTTTGTGGTTTCTCTGAGCATTGCTTGGTCTGATCTTGCTGGGATGCCTACTCATGGGACGATTGCCAGCTGTCTTGAATGTTTTCCACTTGTGAACTGTAGAATGATGGACTTCAAATTGTTTGGAAATGCCGTATAACCCTTCCTAGGTTGATGGCAGCAGCAACTGCAAACTGCCAGAACTTCAGCTTTTATAGACGTGATCACACTTGCTGATGTTCAGTTAATCAAAGACATGACTGCTGTTCATCCTCTTCATTCCTATGGAAGCAGTGAGGGTGTCACCCATGGCTTCTCCATTTTGGCCTAGTTTTGTTAAAGAAAAGATGATTTTTATCATGACCTGACACACATAACCATAGAATTCAAAAGACTCTATAGTTTTATATGAGTATATGTGTCTGTGGGCAGAGTTAGATATGTGTGTGTTTAGTTGAAGTTATTACTGCTGATATTGAGGATTATGAATCTGTAAAGGTTAGGGTTGGATGCCATTCACATTTTAACCGGTACCTAAAATCCATTGGCGGTACCCAACGGTACCTTTTTCCAGTACTTTAGAGGGGTTTAGCTGCACTGAGCAGAAACTGGAAGTCACTGGAAGTGTTACTGACATTATGCCAGAGCTGCCGTCGTCTGTGATGTTTGTTCACTGTAATATTCAGCAGTAAATAGTAGACTACTAGCTACTTAATTACATTTTAATATTGTTTTTTCCTTTTTAATTTCATTTTTATGAAAAGATTTCCTACTAATTCTGTGTTGTGTATTTTCTGGTAATCAAATGAAGACATAAAACATGAATTCATCTTTTAATTTAATTAAACAAAGTGCTGCACAACTGAGCTTTATACTATTAAAATTAAAACATGGAAGAAACATTTTGATTTATTACGTAAAATAAAGTTTTGATCATGTATTATTATTACATTAGTGTTAGTATTAATATTATTGTTACACTGAGACCTATCTAAATTCTTCTGTAATGTATTTACTTTTATTTTGACGGGTTGCCGTGAAGAGCTTTGAGTTTCTGTGTGTTTGATATGATGTCGTTTTTCTCACATTAAATGGTGAAATGCTGATGAAGTGACTCAGAGCGGCTCTGGAGACGAAGTTCATGCGCTCATGTCCTCGTATGAGACGGCAGAGATGGAAACACGCGATTCACAGTGTGTGTGTGTGTGTGTGTAGTAAATTAAACGTGCGTCTGCTCCATTCATTCACACAGAGACACGCAGGATTCGTACTTAAATAGTCTTTTTACGGTTTACAGACACTAGTCTATAGGCTATGACCAGATGCGCTCTCAGGTACAGAAATTTGGCACCGCTTGATTTGATGTGAATCGTTACTCGGTAGTACCAATGTAATTCGCTACCCAACCCTAGTAAAGGTTTGACGTGATCTCGCCTCTGTTGACGGAGCTGCTGATGTTTTTGGGTTTGATCAGGGCTGCTTTCTTGGGAACGTTTATCAAACGAGTAAATGACTCTGATGGGAACCTTCAGCTGCTCAAGGTGTTTTTCTGCCAGGAAGCTTTTCACAGATGGACTGAAGCTAATTAAAATGCAATAATGTCCAATTTGATGTAGTTATTTTTTGGCAGGAGTCTTTGGTGTCCACGCAGAGCTCTCGCTCAGAGAGAACCACTGCCGCTCGCGATCTTCAGTCTGATGGAGCTGAACTTAATGACCCGTTGATCAATTTCTCTTCTTAAACTAGTTCTTTGTATTAGTTTGGTCTTCCACTCAAGAAACAGCCGTCAGTGTGACTTCAAGAATTTAAATATTGTCTAAGATAAGTCATTTTGTGCGTGTGTGCGTGTGTGTGTGTGTGTGTGATGGGTAGGTTTAGGGGTAGGGTCAGTGTAAGGAGAGAGAATATACAATTTGTACAGTATAAAAACCATTAAACCTATGGAAAATCCCCAGAAAGATATTGAACCAGACTGAGTGTCTGTGTGTCCCAAATGTCGAGTCACTGAGTCAATTGATTTGATTAGAGAATGAGGTCATTATCATTTCAGTCCTGCAGTTCCTTTGGCAATAAATCTGTCACATGATCCACTGACCTCATCAATCTGTTTGATTCCTTTAGGCTGGAAGACACTACATGACTTATGCACAGAAGTACAGTCTGAACGAGTTGCTGGTTGCCAAAAGTCACAGTTAATCTGCAGATGTTGGTCAGCTGGAATTCACAGAAAGTCCTGTTGTGTGTGATGAGCACTATTTAGAGCCCATTAACGTTTCCATTGACAGCGTCCCTACGCAGTGTTCACTTCACTGCTCCCTATTCCCTGAGCACAGGATATCTGCTGATGCTCACTTCACTTGACAGATTCATCCATGTGTATTTATATAAACATTAAATCATTATTAATGTATTTAATATAAAGTGACATATTTAAAAATGCTGCAGCTGAACTGATTTATAAATGTCTGTTAAATATGAACATTAACATAATTTGGTTGTATTAGATTTATTTTATTTTAGCCATAATCTTGAGATTTTGTCATGTCTCACATCCTCACAACTGTGAGGATTTCCAGTCAGGATTTAGACCGTATCATAGTACTGAGACTGCTCTCATCAGAGTTACAAATGATTTACTCTTATCATCCGATCGTGGTTGTATCTCTCTATTAGTGTTACTCGATCTTAGCACTGCATTCGATACTATTGACCACAGCATTCTTTTGAATAGACTCGAAAATTATGTTGGCATTAGTTGAACTGCATTGGCATGGTTTAAATCATACTTATCTGACCGTTATCAGTTTGTAGCAGTAAATGAAGAGATGTCACACCGATCACAAGTTCAGTATGGAGTACCGCAGGGCTCAGTGCTAGGACCGTTGCTCTTCACCCTGTACATGCTACCACTGGGAGATATCATTAGGAAGCATGGCATTAGTTTTCACTGTTATGCTGACGATACTCAGCTCTATATTTCTTCACGCCCTGACAAAACTTCAGCTTTAAGTGCTGGAATGATGGTAAATTTCCCTCTCCACTTCATGTTCATGATATATCAATGCTCCCTTATTCCCTATGCTGTTCGCAGTGCCCTTCAAATTGAATGTGAACGTGATGTCTACTTAGAAGGTCAATTGGAACACTTCTATTGTTTTTATCATGTCATGTGTCTTTTAGCAACATGGCTCATGTTTTTATGTGAGTTCAATGCATGTGTTTGTGAATCTCAGTCGTTTGATGGCTAGTTTTTTAACCAATTACAAAGTCAGCAAGTATATGATTCCTAGTATAGTCAAAATGTGTTAAAGTTGTGTAGTGTATTCCAGCCTTTAGTTTCTCATTCTGAGTTGCTGTCTGTGGGGTTAGTCCAGTCCTTTGACTTACAGACACCAGCTTTATTCTCCACAGTAACACAGGAGCCTCTGGCCATGAACTCAAGCTCGCGGTTTCCTCCTGTAACTCGCTCTGCAGGGAACAACAGACATGCTGGAGCTTTATACCTTAAGATCTGTGCTGTAAAACAGATTGCTTGATCAGACAGAAAATGTAACTGTATGAACTGTATGATGAATACTGTATGATAATTTAACTGTTACCATCCAGTCACAGCTACACTGTATTGCTAAACGTTTTGGGACGCCTGCCTTTACATGCACATGAACTTTAATGACATCCCTAGAGTCCAGTGGCGGCGTGCTTTACTCCACTGCATCCCACACTTTGCATTGCACTTGGTGATGTAAGGCTTGGATGAGCTGCTCGGCCATGGAAACCCATTCCATGAAGCTCTCTACGCACTGTTCTTGAGCTCATCTGAAGGCCACAGAAGTTTGGAGGTCTGGAGCTATTGACTCTGCAGAAAGTTGGTGACTTCTGCACACTGTGACCCTCAGCATGCGCTGACCCCACTCTGTGATTTTACGTGGCCTATCACTTCGTGGCTGAGTTGCTGTTGTTCCCAATCGCTTCCACTTTGTTATAATCCCACTAAAAGTTGAGCGTGGAATATTTAGTAGTGAGGAAATTTCAGGAATGGACTTATTGCACAGGTGGCAACCTATCACGGTACCACGCTTGAGTTCACTGAGCTCCTGAGAGCGAGCCATTCTTTCACAAATGTGTGTAGAAGCGTCTGCATGCCTAGTGCTTGATTTATACACCTGTGGCCATGAAGGGATTGAACACCTGAACTCAGTGATCTGGAGGGGCGGCCCAATACTTTTGGCAATATAGAGTATGTTCCCTGTATTTGTTTCAATATTGAGCACAATGCCATGTTTTGATTGATATTAGTATTCCTGTAGATCCTGACAGGCCTTTTGCAGATTTATAATGGGACTCGACGAGCAACATTTGGGAATGTAAGCTATCATGTCGACATCTTATTTACAATTCAATTCAAAGCTTTAATCTAAATTGTTTTTAGATTGTAAAACTTCTCAGAAGTGCTGGGAATATTGATAGGGAAGATGCTCAAAATGAAGTGGTTATGTGTGTATATAGTAGGAAAGACTCATGAGCAGCAACCGGTTTATTTTGGGTATGTCACATGTCTGGAGAAGGGGTTAAACACTTTTTTTGTTACGATTCACATGTTTTCTTAGCCTAACGTTGTTAGGATTCTAGAATCCTACTCAGATTCTAGTCAGAATATGAGTCTGATTCTGCTCCATTGGGCTGTGATTATGGGCCGAAAATGCCTCTGCACTCCAGTGGATAGACCTCCAACCAATCAGAGGAACGGAGTAAGTGACGTATGTTGAGCACGCATAGTTGTCAACAGAACTCAACTGCACACACGCTGGAAGAAGAGGAAGAAGAGGAAGAAGAGGAAGAAGAAGAAGAAGAAGAGAATTTAAGGATACACAGAGTACTTACCAACACGACCATCATTTGAGAGAAATAGTAAAGGTGAATGCATATATGAACAAGTTCAACATCAACAATATCGTATAGTAAATATAGTAAATGGTCTTTGGTGATGTGGATGATTACGTTACTGTTGATCATCTGTCCATCATCATATAAAGCCCACCCTGACCGTTTGATTGGTCTGAACAGCTCTGGTTCAAGTATAGTTGCTCCAAGTCCAGACCAAACTTCCCGACCTCAAATGTTGTGGGCGGGGCTAAATTCGGCTGGCATCCAGGCTAATGTTTTCTTGATGCATAGATGAAACATCTTGACAATTCAAATGCCATGCTCCTGAAATATGTATTTTTAATCCTGAATAATGTGTACTGCCCAATAATTGATTCAGAACTGATGATTCATTGATTCTACTGTAGAGCAGGGCCGTAAGCACCATAGACATTGAGGGGGACAAGTCCCCTCCAATAATTAGAAATGGACAAATTATCCCCCCCAATATTTGAAATTATTACACTGCTCTGCTGCACTTCATTAAACAGTGTGTTAGGATGACAAAAAGGTTTAAAAGTTACATTTTGCTCAGCCTCAGCGGTCTAACAGCGCTCCTCAATGTCAGAGTGATTGAGATGGCCAATCAGATCAAAGTATACAGGGTTTACTGGTCACAGAAGCAGAGCGTGAAGCGTCAGTTTAACGTTGAATGTTAAATGTTTTAACATTTAATACATGGCAACAGTTTTGCGATAGAAAGTCAAATGACTGACAATAACATCCAGTAATGAAAACGTCTCAACCTTTTCCCTCAAATATGGCCGTTTTGAATAGAAATTATGCATTTACATGACTCATGGAATTCCTGAGTGTGATGAGACAAAAACTTTTATTTTTTTGACATATTAGGCGTACAAATAAATGTACAAATGTGCATATTCTAATGCAAATGAATGCAAATGTTATTTGCAAATAGTTCAAAATGATTATGTTGGGACATATATGGGACTAATATTAGACCTAGAATTTCCTACATTGTTATGCTTCTATAGGTTTTATTTAAAAATCCCCCTCAATATTCAAGACATGCTGTATAGTGTTATAATAGTGTTACATGACAATCACCTTCTCATCCCATGTTATAGGCACACAAGTGTGTGTGTGTTAGTAGCTCTTTCTTTTCCTTTGACTGTTTTATGAAGAAAGGAAACTAAATAAATAAGCCAGCGTTGGCAGTCAGTCAGCAGGTCATTTCCAGCTTCTTACTGTGGCTTGTGCTGCTATAATATGTCCTTTTGAGATCTGTGTAATACAACACTGCGATATATTGAGCTGTTCATCTTCCCTTTGCAGTAATGTTCTTAGATGCTGTCTTTCCAGGGAACTTACAATTAAGAACGCAAATCATGTAAATGGCAATTATCAAGACAGGTCGCTGAATAAAGGACACCAGCACCGCTCGGCTTTAAAGGGACAGTTCAGCCAAAAAACATCTTCTCTCCTTAATGTTCTTCAGACCTTCTGCTGAAGACATGTGTCTGTCTTTTCTCTTCAGCAGAAGGTCTGAACAATATTAAGGAGAGAAGATGATTTGGGGTTTGGGCTGATGGTTTTAACAGCCGTTTGTGTCGATCATGTCACGTCCTCACTTTCAGAGTAAGACCTAGTTTCACATTTTATTCATTAAACCTGTTTGAATGTGTTTTACAACAGCAGCGGCTGCTTGCTGGAACATGAAAGTGTTTTGAAAATGTTAGAATGTTGTTTTTAATTACTGAGGTTTTTAGAGGCATCAGAGATGTTTTCACAACATCATATTAAATCACACAGCCGATGACAGTCAAGTATTTCTATAGCTCTTTATACAATCACTCAGTAATTGGCAAGATTTTAAAATGTATACGATGTTTAATAGGGAGCCAGTGCAGTGTTGACAGAACCGGGCTAATATGGTCATACTTCCTGGTTCTAGTAAGAGCTCGAGCTGCTGCGTTTTGGACCGGCTGGAGTTTGTTTATTAAGCGAGCAGGGCAACCACCCAGTAAAGCATTACAGTAATCTAGCCTTGAGCTCATGAACGCATGAATTAACTGTTCAGCATTTTGCATCGAAAGGATGTGCCGTAATTTAGATATATTTTTAAGATGGTAGAATGCAGTTTTACAGATGTTAGAAACGTGGCTTTCAAATGAAAGATTGGTATCAAAGAGCACACCCAGGTTCAGAGCAGCCATCAGACTGTGATCCGGATCTCTGCGGGTCAGTGTGGTTTTATTGCACAGAAGGTCCCGTGAGCTTAGAGGTGAGGGGTGAGTTAGGGTTAGTTCCTCTGAACATGCCTTGAGTTCTTGGGGGTCTGGGATGGTTTTAGTGTTCTGAGGGGGATTCTCCGGGTCTGACGGTCCTGATCCAGCAGGTCCAGGTTCTGGTTCAGCAGACACTCCTTCATTGTTGTAGATGTTGAATGCTGTCGAGCTTCAGCGAGCTTCTGTCTGTCTCTCTCTCTCTCTTCTTCTGTTTGTCTGTCTCTGTCCTTTTGAAGTTTCATTCATACAGCAAAACGGATAAGTCTCCTCACTAGACCTGAGGTTACCACGGAAACAGAGACGGCAGAGAGTTTTGTTGAGAAGTCAAACACACATGCACACACTGTGCAGAGTTTGTGTGTGTGTGTGCGTGAGTGAGTGCGTGAGTGCGTGTGTGAGAGAGCGTGAGTGCGTGCGCGTGTGTGTGTCTGCGTGTCTGTGTGTGTGTGTCTGCGTGTGTGTGTGTCTGCGTGTCTGTGTGTGTGTGTCTGCGTGTGTGTGTGTGTGTGTGTGTGTGTGTGTGTGTTAAACAGACATCTGTTAGCTTTAGGGTAAATAAACATGACCTGTAATATAACCAGCAATTCTCCACATTTCTCATGATTACACCTGTTTTCATCTCATATATCAACTGAATTAAATTTGGTACAAGCAAAGTAATTCATTTGTTCTGTGGTAGAGTAAGTGTTTGATTTAATTAAACTGTTTACTGCAGATTGTAGAATCAGATGTTTACACAGAAAACTTGCTGAAACAAAAAGAAAGATCAACTGATACACATCCATAATCAGACATCCTCAACTTTCTGATGACTTTTCCGTTATTATCTCTGACATCTGTACATCATCTTTCAGGATCAAAGCTGATTCTGTTCTGTTCTGCAGAAAAATAGTTCTCTCTTTCATTCTATCTGTCTATTGTTCCACCTGTAATTCTGTATTATTATTATTATTATTATTATTATTATTATTATTATTATTATTACTTGACACCTTCATGACAATTAGAGTGAGACCGAGAAAGAGAGACCCGTGTTTGAAAGGATCTCTGTTGAAATTGTTTTCCATGTTGCCGACAGCAACCTACACAGGATGTGTTAAGAGCAGCAGGAGATGGACCATCAGCAAATATTTATCATGTGTGTTTTCTGTTTAAAGTGAGAATGTAAGACAGTTACAGTTTGACTGTCCTAAGGGTGTTTCTAGTTACTTTTTGAAAACATGAGGAGCATGTGTGTGTGTGTGTGTGTGTGTGTGTGTGTGTGTGTGTGTGAGTGTGTGTGAGAGAGAGAGGCTTCAGAATGGAGCTGCTGCTGAAAGAATAAAACACTACAGCTTTAGCGCTTCTACTAGAGGTTAGTTATTCCCCTTACGAAAAATAACCATGGTTTTATTGTAGTAAAAGTGTAGTAACCATGGTTTTTTGGCTAATTGATTACCATTTATATAACTACAGTTTTACCACAAATACCATGGTTAAACTATGGTTAGAGTAGCAAAGCCATGGTTAATTTGTGGTTACCATGGTTTAACTACAATAACCATAGTTTGTTGGTTTTATTTGTAGTAAAACCATGGTTCATTTTCATAAGGGTCTGTGACTGTCCTATCCAGATACTGCTCGACCAGATCAGTTACTGATCGGCCGATACTGATTATTACAGATCAAGTAGGCCGGGAACTGATATTTTGAACCGATCTTGCATAACATTATGACTATATTATGACTATATGACTACTCCTAATATTGTGTTGGTCCCCCTTTTGCTGATCCATCGAGGTGGGGCCTCCATGGATCGGACTTGTTTGTTCAGCACATCCCACAGATGCTCGATTGGATTGAGATTTGAGGAATTTGGAGGCCAAGTCAACACCTCAAACTCATTGTTGTGCTCCTCAAACCATTCCTGAAGCATTTGTGCTTTGTGTCAGGAGCATTACCAGCCCACGTGCATCACTGAGCCTTGGCCGCCCATGACCCTGTGGCCGGTTCTCCACTGTTCCTTCCTTGGAGCACTTTTGATAGATCCTGACCACTGCAGACCGGGAACACCCCACAAGAGCTGCAGTTCTGGAGATGCTCTGACCCAGTCGTCTAGCCATCACAATTTGGCCCTTGTCAAACTCGCTCAAATCCTTACGCTTGCCCATTTTTCCTGCTTCTAACACATCAACTCTGAGGACAAAATGTTCACTTGCTGCCTAATATATCCCACCCACTAACAGGAGCCGTGATGAGGAGATCATCAGTGTTATTCACTTCACCTGTCAGTGGTCATAATGTTATGCTTGATCGGTGTATGTCTGGTGTAAAAATGAAAATAGTAAAAATTAAGAATAACAAGGGCTCTGGCAAAAACTTTCTTTAAATGCTTTTAAACATATCTTTAATTCTGAGAATTGTTAATAACAACAACATTAATATTAATAATAATCTTTCTGTCATCATTTACTTTACAGTT
>CM031949.1:22479369-22501869 GCA_018749465.1 Paracanthobrama guichenoti | reverse complement strand
GTGCGAGTGTGCGAGCGAGTGTGTGTGTGTGTGTGCGAGTGTGCGTGTGTGTGTGGGTGAGTGTGCGAGCGAGTGTGTGTGTGCGAGTGTGCGAGCGAGCGAGTGTGTGTGAGCGTGCGAGTGCGAGCGTGCGAGTGTGTGTGCGCGAGAGTGTGTGGGTGGGCGAGTGAGCGGGTGAGTGTGTGTGTGTGTGTGTGTGTGTGTGTGAGCGAGTGAGTGTGTGTGTGTGTGTGTGTGTGTGTGTGTGTGTGTGTGTGTGTGTGTGTGTGTGTGTGTGTGCGTGTGTGTGTGTGTGTGTGCGAGTGTGTGTGCGCGAGTGTGTGTGTGCGCGAGTGTGTGTGTGTGCGTGTGTGTGTGTGCGCGAGTGTGTGTGTGTGCGTGTGTGTGTGGGCGGGCGGCGTGAGTGTGAGTGTGTGCGTGTGTGAGTGTGCGAGTGTGTGAGTGTGTGAGCGAGTGTGTGGGTGGGTGAGTGTGAGTGCGCGAGTGAGTGTGTGTGTGTGTGTGTGTGTGCGAGCGTGTGCAAGCGAAAGTGAGTGTTTGAGTGTGTGTGTGTGTGTGTGTGCGAGCGAGCGAGTGAGTGAGTGTGAGTGCGCGAGTGAATGTGTGTGTGTGTGTGTGCGCGAGTGTGTGTGTGTGTGTGTGTGTGTGCGCGAGTGTTTGTGTGTGTGTGTGTGCGAGCTAGTGTGTGTGGGCGAGTGAGTGTGTGTGTGTGTGCGCGAGCGAGTGTGTGTGTGTGAGTGTTTGAGTGTGTGTGTGAGCGAGCGAGTGGGTGTGTGTGGGTGGGTGAGTGTGAGCGGGTGTGTGTGTGAGCGGGTGTGTGTGTGAGCGGGTGTGTGTGTGAGCGAGTGTGCGAGTGAGCGAGTGTGTGTGTGTGTGTGTGTGTGTGTGTGTGTATGATAGACAGGTCTTCACGGCTCAGTGTGGATCTGTTGATTTAATTCAATAATCTGATTTCAGCATCAAAGGGTCTTGAGTCCAGCGCTTCTCCATGTGTTTATTTGATAAGAGTCCACTTGCTCTCACTGTAATCTCTTAACCAAGACATTTTAATTATTTATATGATTCATCGGCCTCTCTGGCATTGATTGATTGATGCGCAGCCCTGCCGTTTCAAAGGAAAGGAAGAGGGCGTCCGTTTTCCGTCTGTCTGCTGTAATGATTTCTGTTAAACGCTGCCGTTTGAGACGCAGGGCATTTACAGAGAGATTCATATTTCAACAGGAGATGCTGATGAGAATGGAAAGGCCCCGCCCGCTCATTAATATGCATTTGTGAGTTGGGCAGATGATTTGCAGTGTTTTGCATGAATCTGAAGATGACTGAGAGCTGAATTATTCATTATGAATATGATTATCTGGAGGATGAAGGAAGATCCCAGTATGTCAGGGCCTGAATCAGAGAAGAAATGCGTGTGAAGGTTGACCTTTGCCCTCAGAGGTCAGTCACCCGACCTGACCTCAGTATAGTGACTAAATCTCAGTGTGTTTCAGTGAAAACGCCGTCATGTGTCCAGCGGCTCCACAGAGAATCAGTCCTTCACTTTGAGTTGTTTTGAGTTTGGTGTTCAACAGGAAGTGCAGCTCCAGCTCGTCGTCTGCGGAGAACTGAAACAGGAAAGCGGCGGCATGCTGCGTTTGATTGGCTAATCAAAACCTGCCTGAAATAGGCTTTATTAACAGCAGAAGTAATCAGTGCTGATTGGGTAAACATATTTGACTCCAGAGACAGAATGTGATCAGGGAAATATATGAAAATAAAGTGAAAAGGTGCAAGCGATGCTTTGGGGCACCAGCGCCTCGTATCAGACGTTAGGAACGCAGGATCACTTCAGCTTCAACTGTTTAGCATGAGACGCTAGCCCAGATTTACAGCCGTGATTAGCATCATTCACTGAAGCGCATTAAACCTCCGCCCAGCGCGTTTCCTCCGAGCACCATATGGCAGAACTGATTATAGCGCTGGAGACGCGGCTTGCGGGCCGATGGGGACGAGATGAGCCGCTTCACCCTCAGAAATCTGCCGCTGAGCTGCTAGTTCCGCTTTAGCAGTGTGTGTCGGTGGCAACGATAACGCCAGCGTGTGTGTGTCTGTCAGAAACATCTGTATTCTGGAGATGAAGATGAGTGAGCTCAGCCGCAGTACCTCTGAGAATCAAACGTTTGTTAAATATTATCTGTGTTACTGATATTGATTTATGAGTGCATTTCCAGGGCTGTGCTGAGAAACATATATATATATATATATTTAACTTGTAATCGTGTAATAAAATAGGCCCATATTAGTTACTTTCATGCTATAAAATTAAATAAACAATAATATAATATAATGTAATATAATATATAATGTAATATAATATAATATAATATAATATAATATAATATAATATAATATAATATAATATAATATGATATAATATGATATAATATGATATAATATGATATAATAAATGCAGTCTGATTCTTTGTCTATATTTGTGACCTGCTTTGATAGCCTTTACTCTTTGCTCTCCTGCTTCACTTCCACACTGGACACGGAGACAGATATTGTGTGGATGGCAAAATGTGATTTGAAATTTAAACTACACCGTTCTAAAATACTTGCAATGAGATTTAATAAATGCAATCAGATTATTAATCAATAATTGTGACCGGTCTAGTTAAAAATATCCTGAGACCTGTGCATTCAAGTGCAGATCTGACGAATCAAGGTTCAAGAGTTTTATTTGTCACATACACAGTTATATACAGAATATACAACCGGCAGTGAAATGTAAACAGGTCCGCTCCATGGACAGTGCAAATTCACAGTTAAAAACACAAGGAGGAAATTATATAGAAATAGAATAAAAAAAGTACTATATATATATATATATATATATATATATATATATATATATATATATATATATATATCTGTAGAATTATAAATAATCAAGTCAAGTAGAAGAAAAAAAAGTAAAAATAAGAATAAAGAAGTGGAATAAAATAATTGAAGTAAACTGTGCAGTGAGTAAACTGTAGACTTATAAATATGTGGTTAACAAATGTATAAAGAGTATAATGTGCAAACAGGTTTATGACAGGTTGTTACACAGTAACAACGAGAACAGAAAGTGCAGTGCAATGTCAGTGTATCGATGTTTATCCTGAAGTGAAGTCACGTGATGTTAAGTGACTGAGTTCAGGAGTCTGATGGCCTGGGGGAAGAAGCTCCTCCTGAGTCTCTCAGTTTTGGCCATCAGGCTTTCGAAGCGCTTACCAGATGGCAGCAGCGTGAAATGAGGGTTTGCAGGGTGATTAGAGTCCTTGATGATCTTAGTAGCTCTACCTTTGCAGCGTTTGGTGTAGACGCCCTGCAGAGACGGAGAGCTGACCCTGAGATACGCTCGGATAAGCGCACTACTCTTTGCAGGGCTTTGCGGTCATGACTGGTGCTGTTCCCATACCACGCTGTGATGCCCTGAGTTAGTACACTTTCTATCGCCCCTAAATAGAAAGTTTTCAGGATAGCTGGTGAAACCCTGAATTTCCTCAGCTGGCGCAGGTGGTACAGTCTTTGCCTGGCTTTTTTCACCTGTGTCTGAATGTGAGCAGTCCAGGTCAGGTCCTCGGAGATGTTTACACCCAGGTACTTGAAGCTGCTCACTCTCTCTACTGGTGACCCGCTGATCATGAGGGGGGAGTATGTCCGTTGCTGTCTCTTCCTGAAGTCCACAATCATTTCTTTGGTCTTACCAACATTCAGAGAGAGACAGTTGTGTGACAGTTGCCAACATTCAGAGAGAATCCGTGACGCGCGTGCCAGTCCTGCGGCTGTAAGGGCCTGAATACATGAGCGTACACCAGAGCCGTCAGATGAACGGGTTTTAGAGGAAATGCCAGATAAACAGATGTGTGAAATCCCTCGGCGGATGAACGTGATGGGCAGATGCAGAAGGTTAAACGGTTCATGTCTGTCCGAAGGCATTTAGTTCCTGCGATGCTGGACGACAGATCGCCGTTAGCACAAAACACACATTATATGTTCATTAGCATGTTTGTTAAACACACGCCTACACCTGCATGTCATTGGCTTGAGGTTAAACCTACAGGCATGATGCTGAG
The DNA here is from genome assembly GCA_018749465.1 of Paracanthobrama guichenoti. NCBI lineage: Eukaryota > Metazoa > Chordata > Actinopteri > Cypriniformes > Gobionidae > Paracanthobrama > Paracanthobrama guichenoti. The sequence continues at coordinate 22,497,766 of CM031949.1, read as the reverse complement.
ACGCACAGAAACCGCTCTCTGTTTAACTTAACGTGCTCGTCTGTTCGGAGAGCGTCTCTTATGTGTGAGACTGGAGTGCGGCGCTGCTGTGAGGATACAAGTGACCCTGAAACCACATGGTTCTGCACGTGAGCACCTGACCTGAGATCAGTGCTTATGAAGCGCTGTCACACGAAGGCCATTCGTCCTGCAGATCCCACAACTGATCTGAGATCAGCGTTTGTAATGCACCTTCACACGAAGGCCATTCATCCTGCAGATCCCACAACTGATCTGAGATCAGCGTTTGTAATGCACCTTCACACGAAGGCCATTCATCCTGCAGATCCCACAGCTGACCTGAGATCAGTGCTTATAAAGTGCTGTCACACGTAGGCCATTCGTCCTGCAGATCCCACAACTGACCTGAGGTCAGCATTTATAATGCACCGTCACGCGAAGGCCATTCATCCTGCAGATCCCACAACTGATCTGAGATCGGTGTTTATAATGCACCGTCACATGAAGGCCATGCGTCCTGCAGATCCCACAACTGATCTGAGATCGGTGTTTATAATGCACCGTCACATGAAGGCCATTCATCCTGCAGATCCCACAACTGGCCTGAGATCAGTGTTTATAAAGCACCTTCACACAAAGGCCATTCATCCTGCAGATCCCACAACTGATCTGAGATCAGCATTTATAAAGCACCTTCACACGAAAGCCATTCATCCTGCAGATCCCACAGCTGACCTGAGATCAGCGTTTATAAAGCACCGTCACATGAAGGCCATTCGTTCTGCAGATCCCATAACTGACCTGAGATCAGCGTTTATAAAGCACCTTCACACGAAGGCCATTCATCCTGCAGATCCCACAACTGACCTGAGATCAGACACTCTCAGCAATCACAACAATCCCGCCCAGACGCTGATAACAGCTCAGTGTCAGTGCTGAAGGTCAGGCCCTGCTCGCACCCTCGTCCCCTGTGTAGTGCCCTAGAGCGTCTTATCAGCGCTGTGTGATGAGAGATACACCGGGGAGAGTCTTATCAGCGCAGTGTTGTGTGCCGTGCTCTGACCTTCATGCCGCTTCTCTGACAGGAAGTGATGCGATGTGCTGGAGCTCAGGGTTTGTAGTGTCTGCTGAATTGGTGTCAGCATCTGTTTGCATGTGAAGAGAGGAAGCTGAGTGAATGTGCTGACTGCAAAACTTTGATATTTTCTCCTTTTGGTACTCTCCTTTTTTTCATTATTAAAGATGTGCACAGCTAAAGAGGACAATGAGAAATGATTTATACTCAGGATGTCTCTATATAAAAGCACATTGATCAAGTCAAGTCGGCTTTATTTCTATAGCGCTTTATACAATAGAAATGGTTTCAAAGCCAGTCAGCTTCACAGTAATAAAAATTAATAATAAATTTGAAAAATTAATTTCATCAAATATGAGACAAATTCAAATGGTATAGTTAGTTTTGCCTTAATGTCAGTTATGCAATTTTCGTAATGTCACCTTGTGACCCCATATCTCTATATGTCTCCGTAATACATACACTTTATTGCCAAAAGTTCTGTGCCGCCTGCTTTTACATGCACATGAACTTTAATGCCATCCCATTCTTAATCCGTAGGGTTTAATATGGAGTCGGCCCACCCTTTGCAGCTCTAACAGCTTCAGCTCTTCTGGGAAGGCTTTCCACAAGGTTTAGGAGTGTGTTTATGGGAATTTTTGGCCATTCTTCTAGAAGCGCATTTGTGAGGTCAGGCACTGATGTTGGACGAGAAGGCCTGGCTCGCAGTCTCCGCTCTAATTCATCCCAAAGGTGTTCTATCGGGATGAGGTCAGGACTCTGTGCAGGCCAGTCAAGTTCCTCCACACCAAACTCGCTCATCCATGTCTTTATGGACCGACGCTTTGTGCACTGGAGCGCAGTCATGTTGGGACAGGAAGGGGCCATCCCCAAACTGTTCCCACAAAGTTGGGAGCATGAAATTGTCCAAAATGTCTTGGTGAAGCATTAAGAGTTCCTTTCACTGGAACTAAGGGGCCAAGCCCAACCCCTGAAAGTTCACTGAGCTCCTGAGAGCGACCCGTTCTTTCACAAATGTGTTTAGAAGCGTCTGCATGCCTAGTGCTTGATTTATACACCTGTGGCCATGAAGGGCTTGAACACCTGAACTCAGTGATCTGGAGGGGCGGCCCAATACTTTCGGCAATATAGAGTATTAGCTTGGCCACACTAGTGTTGACATCTGAATAATCTGTCTATGATTGAGAAGGAATGCGCTTGGAACGCTGGCGCCCCTCCGACTGTCACTCAGTGTAGGATGAATCAGAGATTTTATTCAGACAAAGAGAACAGGAACAAATACCCACCTCAACTCTCAGAATGCTGGTTCTCCATCTATAAGTCAGTGTTCAGAATGACTGACAGCTGTCAGTATTTGTGACGAGCAGCAGGTGATGATGTCTCTCTCTCACTCACTCACAGTAACACGTGTTTTTAGCCTTAAAAAAGAAGGGATCACATGAGAACGCTGTGTGTGAATGACCTCTGACCTGCGACCTGAAGATCAGTGATGGGAAACGAACCCTTTATTGACAGTGTACCACCTTTTGTTTGTTCAGTGAGTTACTCGTCTGCCATGATGTCTTTGAATCACCCTTATTTGAGGGCTTTTCTCTTTATATGATTTATTTATGATTTGATTAATTTAATGAACGTGTTTAATCGAGTGCCAGTTCCTCCTGTGATGGTTAGAGGTGCGTTTGTATGAATCACATTGTCTCGCTCCTGTTTATGCCGCCCATCATCTCAACCCTTCCTTCATCTCTTTCTCATCCGTGTCTCGTCCGATCAGTGTGTTTTGAATTAGAGTCCAGCCGCTCTAATAAGGTGCAGCTTTGAGGCTCTTGGTGTGCGGCAGGCAAATAGCTTTTTGACACTTTAGTTAGGTTGGTAATGCAGAGTCATTTACTGCAGACGCCATGAGCATTCTTTCCTTTTCACAGACTCGGATGGAAACCGCTTTACGGCACACTAGAGAAAATTGTGTGCTTTAAAGTCAGAACAGGAGATTTGATGAGTCGGGTTCACTTTTTATATCTTATTCTTGTCCAGAACAGTTTCCTGGAAGATTCGGTTTCTGTCTGTTTAAGTGGATGGCAGAAGTTCACTTTGTTTTCTCAGGATGTACAGGAGCATTTTACCCTGAAATCCATGATTAGACTTGAATGAATCAGAATCTGATGAAGCTCATAAACTTCCAGACAGCAACATAGTGTCTGCCCAGATCAGGCCGACATCTGGTACGCGCTGAATCCACATGTACTAGATCTGGCCCGGATCTGGGCAGACACTATGTTGCTTTCTAGGAAGTGACTAGTTCTTTAGTAGTGTCATTGTGTTAGTCTGAATCATATGATTTCATCAGTTTAAAACTCCTAAACTTGGACAAACCGACCATTGCAAATCCATTTGTCCTTCCTATCAGAAGTATCGCGAGTGCTTGGAGTACGTCAGAAATATGACATGGCATTAGTTTACTGTCGGGGATTTGTTGTGTCGCGCCATACCTGGTGTAGGCAGCATCAGTGATTATAATGGGTCACGGTGTTAGTCTGGCTTCTTCGCAGGGTTTCTACTCAAACCCTTAGGGATTTGTTCTTGCCGCATCTCCATTGGCTGCTCACTGGAGGTTATGTTGCTCAGTTCCCTGTAAAGCTGCATATATTGTGAACAGCACTATACAAGTACCCTGAATCCAACAGACTTGAAATGACATGAAGCCACCAGTCAGACTGAGTTCTGTTCTAGTATTCAGATCTCCGGGGAGTTTGTCAGTGTAAATGAATGTCAGTTTTAACTATGTAAACGCCGCCGCGTCAGGCGACCTGTTCTAGATGCTTTTAATGAACTGATGTGAAGCTAATGAAGTGACATTAACAGCTGCTTCTCATGTGGCTTCAGAGGACACCATTGATGAACACAGTGGAGAATCACAGACCAACATGACGGTAATGAGACATAATGTGTTTATATGATGCTATATGACAAATTCAGACACAATGATCTCTCTCTTTCTTAACTCTCACCTCAGTTTTATTTATTTTTTGGTATTTTTGGCTTGACAAATATTTTTAGATTCTTACCGCCAAAGCATCTGTGTTCAATGAAAACCTTTCAAAAAGAAAATAGTGCAAAACAACAAACAGGCAACTGAACCTAAAAAAAAAAAAACTCTACAGAAATGCAGAAAAACATTTTCCTTGTGTGGCTTTTCATTGCATTGAAGGGTGAGAGGTCAACTGTTAAAAGTGTTTCCTGTGAAAGAGGAAGTGCACATATGAACCTAATGGTCTGCTGGTCACAGAATGACTGAACAGAACCAGAAAATGACCCGATAGATCACGTTTAAGTTTCTCACGCGCACACAAACTTATCCAAGTGCAAAAGCAAATATTAACACTCGTTCCGCTGCTGCCGACACCGTATTCAACCGGCTCGTCTTCCTGTCTCACACACTCTCGGTGGTGTGACCCGTGGGGCACGTGGAGGTTGAATAAGTGCTTGCTGTTTCTGAAATAGACATTATATATTCATACACATGAAGAGGCTCATTATCATCATCTGACAATCACTGACCCTTCAATAAATGGCTCGGCGTTCAACATGGCTGGATTTGTTCAGTGCGGTCGCTCAATATTAACATACCCTTTTGCAGCATTTATAATGAATTTTTAGCCTATATTAGACGTGAAAACATGGAGCTAAAATTAGTGTAAAACTATGCAGGTGCGTCTCATTTACATGTGCTTTTCCATGCAGTATAAATGGTGTAATTAGTGCGTTCACACTGGAAATTCCAAAAAGTAAAAGTGCACTTTAAATATCCGGATGATGCACTTAATTAACTGAAAAGTGAAGTGTGGGATGTTGGACTCTTCATGCACTCGACGATTGCAGCTTTACTCGTGTAGTAGAGAGGGACGGACTATTAGACTGGTATTTGATGACAAAATAACCCTATAAAACTCCTACACTGAGTACACGGTGTATCATTTGGGGCACAACTTGCATTTCCCATGATCTTATGATGTGCAGACACAGTCTTTCTAGAATAATCTCGCATGTAGGTGTGATTTAAAGAATATCATCTGAATACTCTGCCTGTCAATCAGTTTGTGCACATCAGGTTGGCTGAAATGGGGTTTTGGGCTGGGGGTGTGGTTAAATGTTTGGGAGTGGTCTAATTCAGTGGCAGAAGTTATAGAGTGATTTACAAACGCAAGCAGTTAAAATAAAGGCTGATACACTATGCCGAGAGATCCGGTGGTGGACGATGAGTGTTTAATTGTGAGCGCTTCATGCGGGCAGTTAAATTCTCTCTTCAGAAATAATGGGCAGGTCTTAGTGAAGGCCGACGGGTCAAGAGCAGCAATCAGGGTTTCCAGACAGCGACTCCATTTTGTTTCAGATGAGATTAGAGCAGCGCTGTAATATAAACATCAGCGTTCAGCACAGATCTTCATTAAGATACATCAGCGTAACGAGAGATGATAGAGTGTCTGGAACTGAGAATGAGTTTGTCTCACCGAACATGTCTGGCTGAGTGATTGTGCTGTTTTCTTGAAACATGACTGCCGTTTTCACAGTTTTCAGCCAGAGCACTCTATTCACTGGTCTCCACAGGCTGGTTAAAACACCCCCAACAAATGGCACAAGTGATTTACCATGCACATTTTTACACTGAACAGAAACACCTGATCAGATTTGAAACACCACAAGCAGGTGTGAAGGGTCTCTCAAACCTCAGATGTCAGTGTCTGCTCAGATGAATGAATGTCAAGCAGGGTGACGCCCGGCATGCATCTCAAATCTATGACCCTGTCTGGTTGTGTTTCGTAAGGCTGTGTATGCTGCTGTCGCTAATCAGTGTTCCCTTTTGTCTTGTAGGTCTAGAGCATGCTGCAGTCGGGAGGGCAGTAGAACATTCCTGCTGTGGTTCCTTATGTGAGAATACAGCCGTTTGGAAGAACATGAATTGCAGATAAAGAGTCAACCATGACCATCACCTGTGGTCCACTAGACACCCGATCACTGCATCACGCCTCTCCATCTTCTTTAGAAACAGCATCCTGAAGGAAACCTCAATCACAGTGCTTTGAAATCTCTTCTTCGACTGAGAGAGTTTCAGAGAAAACCTATATCGGGAACCCTTTATCGCTCTTCCACCTCCAGCCTGTGCCTGATGCACCGACCAATGGAGAGACGACGGATAGAGTCTGGATAAAGAGGAGCAGGGCAAGAAAGAGCGAGAAAGCAAAAGACAACAATTGGCCCGTCTGGCAGCCCGTCTGCTGATCCGGCAGCATTGGGAATTCAGCCGTCTGCGTCTCTCAGTGTCTGCCATCTCAGAGAAGGAGGTTTTTGAGCTTGTATCATCAGTGTGGGTGAAATGAAATCTCGGTGTTGGTCCACTCTCTGGCCCCTGTGGCCGTTGCTGTTAGCTGGTCTCTTTCTGTCAGCTGGGGCCCTGGAGTTCGGCGGCGCTCCCGGCCAGTGGGCGCGTTACGCCCGTTGGGAAGCAGGATCAATCGGGGAGCTCAGCTTCAGCCTGAAGACCAACGTGAGCAAGGCGCTGGTTCTGTACCTGGACGACGGTGGGAACTGTGACTTCCTGGAGCTGCTCATTGGCGACGGACACCTACAGCTCCGATTTGCCATCCACTGCGCCGAACCGGCCACCCTGCAGATGGAGACCCGTGTCAACGACGACCGCTGGCACATGGTACTGCTCACCCGAAACTACCGCGAGACCATGCTGATGGTGGACGGGGAAACCAAAGTGGCGGAAGTCCGTTCCAAGCGCAAAGAAATGGCCGTCGTCAGCGACCTTTTCGTAGGGGGCATTCCGCCAGACGTACGTCTGTCCGCCCTCACGTCCAGCACGGTGAAATACGAGCCTCCGTTCATGGGTTTGATCTCCAATCTGAAGGTGGGCGAGATGCCTCCCACTCTTCTCAACAGCAACGGCATTCATAACGATCTGGAGTATCTGTGCACCAAGCAGAACCCCTGCCTCAATGGAGGATACTGCACCGTCCAGTTCGGCGAGGTCCAATGCGACTGCTCGCACACACGCTTCCGAGGAAAATACTGCAAAGAAGGTAAGCCTCAGCCAGGGGATTTGATTTCAGTCAAGGTGCCATTCATAGGCTCGCATTTATCCTGTGTGTTTTGATGTGCTTCATTCTTCTGTTCATGGCATTGCTCAGACTGTTGCAATAGTCGTGCTGACAGAACACAAACGCTTCCAAAGAGGGGCTGAAGAGTTTCTCTTTCTCCCAGTTGCTGTTCTGAATGGACGCTTCTGGACATTTTGTGTTCGGCCCTTTAGAGATGGATCAGGTTGTTCTAAGCTAGATGAATCACTGCTTCTTATATTTTGTTCTCTTCTAAAGCAAAGTTTCATTCAATTCTCTCCCAATCGCTCTCCCAATTGTCTTCAGTTCCAGAAAGCAATCCAGTTTCTCGGGCAAGATCCATTTTGTACTCGTCTACACTCATCTGTTACTCTCTCCTCCAGACCCATTGTCTTCTGTTTCTGTCTCTTCTCCTCTTCGTCTTATCTGTTCTTCACCTATTATCTCAGCCAGTTCTTTTTTTCATTTTCACACTCTTTCTGTCTTTTGTTGGTTGGCTTTCTGAATCATGGCACCTTCACTATTTTAACTGTTTTCCCCTTGTAAGACTAAAAGCACAGTAGTGAGCACAAATACACATTTATTTATGTATGTAAGGTATTCTGTCAGGGTTTTACTTATATGCTTGTTATGCATGTTATGTATATGCTTGTAAATAGCTTCTGAAGGGCAGTACTTAAAAATAATCATATGTCTTATATTTGTATAAAAGGGTTATAAACTTAGGAGACAAAAATTTTATTAAAACGTATGCACTCAATTATATATATATATATGTGTGTGTATATGTGTGTGTGTATATGTATGTAATATTTTATGTACATGTACAGACCCTTTGCAGGGGACACACGTGTTGCTTCTGTTAAGCCACTCAAAGTCTTTAATGGATTTCATGAGACGGAACTGAGATTCTGCTGTGCATTTTTCCATTTGCTTGTCAGTATTCTCCCTCTTCTGTGTTGGGATGCGAGTCGGAGGTTGTGGAGGGTTTGATACCGCTTGGCTCTCGGCAAAACTGAGAGCAGCATACCAATGCAGCACCGCAGGAAGCATTTGTCCTTTTGAGAAAAGATATTGAGATGCGTTTTCCTTCACTCCATGCCTATGTGTTTGAGAAAATGTAAAGCGGCTTGTGGGCAGATACTTGAGTTATCCAGTCTGACTTTCTGCAAATGACACAGCGGGAATAATCTCATTAAACGGGCACGCAGTCGTTGTGTGAGTTCTGTGTTCGTTTCGGCATTAGAGGTTTATTTCCCTGGGAAATCTTCAGCAAAGACTCTATTGTTCTAGTGTTTCCCCTTCAGGGTTAGATGAGGTACTGTTTGACAAGCTAGTGGTACATTTTTTTATATTCTACTGAAGTAAAGGTCAATTTGTTAATGTTAGTTTAGGCATTCAGTCTCATGGACTAATAATGAGCAGCTTACATAGCATTTATTCATGTTGGCTCATTTCTACATATATTAATGTGTTTTAATAGTTAACTATTTATTTTATATATATATACTAACTTGATTAGTATCAAATGGTTGTTCAGTGTTAGGTCATGGTGTCTAATTAACTAATGTTAATACTGAACCTTAGTGTAAAAAACACTTATCTTGATCATGATATTGTTCAGCGCAATGCAAGTTAATTATTGTCGCAGAACGTAAGCTGTTAATCTCTGTTAGTCTGTTAGTTAAGAGCTGCATCTTTAAAATAGTCAATATTTTTGCGTTCTTTTGCAGTCTGTTCCATTCGGTTGTGTTCTGTTCAGTCATGTTCCATTCCGTTCCATGCGGTTGTGTTCTGTTCAGTCATGTTCCATTCCGTTCCATGCGGTTGTGTTCTGTTCAGTCATGTTCCATTCCGTTCCATGCGGTTGTGTTCTGTTCAGTCATGTTCCATTCCGTTCCATTCGGTTGTGTTCTGTTCAGTCATGTTCCATTCCGTTCCATTCGGTTGTGTTCTGTTCAGTCATGTTCCATTCCGTTCCATGCGGTTGTGTTCTGTTCAGTCATGTTCCATTCCGTTCCATTCGGTTGTGTTCTGTTCAGTCATGTTCCATTCCGTTCCATTCGGTTGTGTTCTGTTCAGTCATGTTCCATTCCGTTCCATTCGGTTGTGTTCTGTTCAGTCATGTTCCATTCTGTTCTATTATATTCTGTTGTGTTTTGGTTATTCTGTTCCAGTATTACTGTTGTTCTGTTCTGTTGTGTTTTGTTAAAACATTATGTTCCATGGAACAGAATATAACAAAACAACAGAATGCAACATAATATAATGGAACACAACAGTTATGTTATTTTCTGCTGCATGCCGTTCCATTATGTTCCATTCCATTTTCTGTGAATATGCGAGCCTTCCAATTTATTGGCTGCTATGGGAAATAACGAGAATAATATATCAAAGTGCGGTAAACTGTAAAACTGTTTTTGCTACAAACCAGCATGTTTGGTTAAGAGAACACATTAAAACATTTAAAATAATGTGATAAGAAATACCAGTTTGTGACATTAAGCAGTATAACGAGCTGTTTTGTACAGCTAAAAATAACTGGAAGCAAATGACACCGGAAGCCAGACACATTACAAATGGCCGCGCCGCAAAATTACCTGAGAAATAAGGTGGATTCTGTTGCATTCTGTTCTGTTCTGTTACATTCTGTTGCAGTCTGTTCTTCTGTTGATTTCTGTTCTAATCTGTTGTGTTGGTTTCTGTTTGCATTCTGTTCTACTCTGTTCCATTCCATTATGTTCTGTATTATTCTGTTGCATTATGTTCCATTCTATTACATCCTGTTCTCTTTTGTTCCATTCAGTTCCATTATGTCCCGTTCTGTTCTATTATGTTATATTCTTTTCCATTACATTGTCTTTTGTTCTATTCTGTTAAATTTTGTTGCATTCTATTCAGCTGTCTTTTAATACAAGAACAGTTATTATGTCCGTGTCCCCTAAGAAACGCATGTTATTTCTCAAGTAATGAACTAGCAGTTGAATCTGTTTGTCTGAGCAGTGGCAGACAGCGATCGTTCAGAATTGTTTCTTTTATTTGCAGTACTGTTTGCTGACGCTAGCGGTGCAGAAGTGATTGTTGGTAGTTAATGGAAGTGCGTTTCGGTCGTTGTGTGCTCTGAATGACTGTTTTATGTTGCTTCATGTGTGTTTTCCTCTTCCAGCCTGTCAGACGCGAGATCTCAGGCCTCTTTCTGTAATTACAGATGTAAAATCAGATTTGCGTGGAGCAGGAGGGCGAGAGATTAAGGGTGCACATTAAGGGCGATCAGTTAAACGACACGAGTGATGTGCAGTCGCTCGTGCTGATTGGATTAGAGCGGGTTTATGAGCAAATGTCTCTGGTGTAAATTACCGGCAGATGGCTGTGTTAAACATCTACATGAGGACCAGCTAAACCAGAATGAGATGTAACGTTAGGCTCTTAATGTAAATATTATAAATATAACCAGCGCTCAGCCGTTGTTGGAAAATATCTCTGGACTCTGAACACACACACATATGTTTTAGTGTATTCAAATTGGCTCATTTTGTCCGTCAGTGTTCCTCACGGGTCCAGTGCCGGTTCACAGAGATGGCAAAGTGTGGAGGACATTAAGGACAGTAATGCATCACTGAGATAATTATACCACCATCCATACAGCTTTCTTGTGCATCATGACTGATAATATCCACTCACCTGCTTGTGATGGAGATGCACTGAAATAAATCAATTTAGCATATTAATGAGACAAACTAGCATGATAAGCCCCTCCCTCGGGCAACAAGGGTCTTGATTTGTCTCTAGATTTAGACGCACATACTGTCAGAATCTCCCCTGAGAGTTGCGGTTAATTTAGTTTAGAACGGCTTTGACAGATGGTTTATCTCTAGATCTACATATATAGGTGTCATTATTACATTGACATTTATTGATGTAGCAGCTGCTTTTATCCAAATAACTTACCAGTGAGAAGTACGATGACGAGCGATTCATCCTGATGATACGTGAGAAAAGCTGCAATGAAAAGTCCCAGAATATACGAGAACAAGAGTCACTACAGCGCTGTGATGAAGTGCTTTATTGTGGGTAGCTTTGAGAAAATTGTCAGGTTCGGATTCATTTTAGTAAATATATGTGCTACAACAGTACTCAACATACAAAGTAACGTCAACTTATTCTAACCTTATTCAAAACATGGAGCATCAATATAAAGTGAAATATATCTAAATATGTTTTTCCCAGTATCGTGCAGCCCTACTACTACAGTAGTTACAGTTGCCCGTACTCTGTAAAAAGGATCCACTGTCTTTACACGTTACGAGAGGCCGAATAAAAACCCTCACTGACGCCTCGTGGAGTTTGTTTTGACACAAGGCTGCGCAGATGCAGATTTAAAACAGACAATGAAACGGTATGTTACACAGTACACGTTTTCATATCATTATAAAGTAATAATTTTGTTGACTAGATGATGCATTAGTGGAGAACAGCAGTGTGTTTGCTGTCGAGACTGAGAGTTACTAACATTAGTAACTCAAGCGGTTAAATCAATGTGACAAAAACACACACAAGCCTGACCTAGATGTTTAATGTCATAATTGTTACCATCGTACCATGTGTGTGTTAAAGAAAACATAATGTGCCCTTTTACAAAGTGTTTTTGAGCTCTACTAGAGCTGGTTTTCCTGCTGGAATGTTGATTATTTCCCATGTTCTCCATTTGTTGCGGCTCCTCTCTTCACAGTCTGTCAGTAACGCTCTGTTTATTTCCGGTCTCTATGAAGCCCCTCCTTCTGAAAGCACACTGTGCTCGGATTGGTCGGCTGTAGCAGTGTGTTGTGATTGGTATTTGGGAAATGTCCCGCCCCTTACCATAACCGCCAGTTTCAACACACGACTAACTCAACCAGGCCCGCCCCTTTATTCTGTATGAATTATTATAAGGAGGAATATTGGGACGTGTTGGTTCCTGAAGAAACTCAAGACTACAATGGAGGTGTTTCAGGAGGTCAGGAACACTGACACTGATAGAGAGAAGAACTCCTGCTCAAACAGCAACACCACACACTGAAGACAGATGAAGAGAATAGATGTTCTTTAATACACAAGGCAGTAGACGATCGGGTGACCCTGTTGTTGTGCTGTTCTTTTAGCTGCTGATCAGAGGATGTTTAGCAGACTCCTGCTGTCCGCTCCACCTCTCAGCTCTCCGGCAGCGGGATGTAATATATCGCCTCCGTCAGAGAACAGATGTTGGGCTGGCTGGTGTTGTCTTTATCTGAACACACCTGACGAGTGCAGGGCTTCGTTAAGCAGCCTGACCACAGCGGGAGCCTTATTTACCTCGCGCTTATCGATCCCAGCAGATTCAATCGCCCTTAGTCTCCGTCTGCACTTCTGCTGCAGGCTTTATGACACACACACACACACACACACACACACACACACACACACACACACACACACACACACACACACACACACACAAGGGTCTTCTTTATAGTATCTGCAGCATCTGTCATTCTCTCCATCTGTAACGACTGATCGTCCTGCTTCACACATTCAGTGTTGAGTATGTTGAAATATATATATATATATATATATATATATATATATATATATATATATATATATATATATATATATATATATATATATATATATATATATATATATATATATATATATATATATACAGTACTGAGCAAAAGACTTGCGTTAGTATTCTCACTCCAATAAAATGCTTTTAAGCCAGTTATTTTTATCTTTTGCTGTTGTGTGTCAGTAGGAAATCTCAGTTGGCATTTCCAAACATATCTTGAATCCTGTACTGGAGTGCTGCTTTTGTACGTTTGACTGAATTGTTTGCTTGTTCATCTTTTATAATGGCTATTGTTGTTCATTTAAATGTTGTTCAGTAAATATGATTTAATATAAATGATATACTGTGTATTTGGTATTGAGAGAGGGTCTGTTAGTGATTGTGATTTCGACTTTATGAGTGACTGTAAACGAGGAAGTTGTTTTAGCGCTGTCATTCTTTTAAAAGACAAAGATATCGCTTTCCTCAGCGGACATTCAAATGATTTTTCATAATGGATATAATATTATGGACATGGACCTGAAGAATGAATGCAGGTAATGCACTCGTTCAGCCGACCTCTCTCTCATAATACCACAATACTCTACATAAGTCAAGATCAGTGACGGAGGCTTGGGCTCGACTCGACATGGGAATGCGTGGAGGAAGGAAGTAGTTCTGCACACTTCGTTGTTGTTTCTGATTTATTTACACACTTGTGCCGTTGAACTGTTGCATAGATGCAATACTACACTCGATATATCAGTGATTACTCGTGTGATATCGCTCATATATAATGTTTTTTGTTTCTTTGTCTTGAATCTCGTCATGTGTGGCGGTCAGCAGTAGTTCAGTGTTTAGACAGTGATCCTGTGATTATGGGCCTGTATGTGATCAAACGTTCACTTCATTCAGACAGTTTCCTTTCTGGAAGGTCTTTCATTGATTTATATTTAGTAGATAATATTCCTGTAAGTCCCTGTACAACATTGTGCAATGATTTATTTGTAGCTAGATAAATAATTGATGGAATGCTATCACTCATTTATATGCATTAGGGTTTTATGAAGTGTGTTCAGTGTGAATGTATGAAATAGGGTTGTAGATTTGGAGATGAATGTTCGGATGAATTCTGCTCTGAGAACACTGAACACATTATCGTACTCAGCGTTTCAGCGAGTGATTCACAGAGTCGACATGCACGTTTCATTTTTTGAAATGTTTTGAGCTGGTAATGTTTAATCAGACTGGATGTTGCAGTGAAGCGTCAGTCGTCTCTCTGGTGTCGTATGCAGGATTCTCCAATTGTCTAGTGCACTTAAGCTCCGCCCCTCCTCGCTCATCTTCATAAAGTTCAGATTCAAGTCAAGTCACCTTTATTTGACGCTTTTTACAAGTCTGATTGTTTCAAAGCAGCTTCACAGTGTTAACAGGAAAATAATGCAGCAGAATTTGTACAGCCGTTCTGGTGAAACGGTGATGTTATCCAGCTCATTTCAAGTATCATATAGTGTCAATGCGGGCAGATCGGGAATATAGATGAGATTTAGGAGTCCCCAACTGAGCAAGCCAAAAGCCAGAGGCAACGGTGGCAAGGAACCAAAACTCCTTCAGGGCCAGAATGGAGAAAAAACCTTGGGAGAAACCAGGCTCAGTCGGGGTGCCAGTTCTCCTCTGGCCGACGGACAAACAGTGTATGATTATAATTCTGGCAACATTGCAGGTCTTAAGTCATATTAGGCAAATAGATATTCGTAAGATTATTCGAAAGATTAGAGTCGTCACGCTGGAGACGGGTTTAATGAGGATGTCGTGTCGATGCGGCATTTACGGGGAGTTTATTTGACACGCTCTCTGCAGACACTTCAGGGATGAAGAGCTTAAGAGTCCGCTCAAGTACTGGGGAGCTAAACCATTTAGTGCTTTGTAAGTAATAAGCAAGATTTTAAAATGTATACGATGTTTAATAGGGAGCCAGTGCAGTGTTGACAGAACCGGGCTAATATGGTCATACTTCCTGGTTCTAGTAAGAGCTCGAGCTGCTGCGTTTTGGACCAGCTGGAGTTTGTTTATTAAGCGAGCAGGGCAACCACCCAGTAAAGCATTACAGTAATCTAGCCTTGAGGTCATGAACGCATGAATTAACTGTTCAGCATTTTGCATTGAAAGCATGTGCCGTAATTTAGATATATTTTTAAGATGAAAGAATGCAGTTTTACAGATGCTAGAAACGTGCCTGAGAGCCACGCCTACATCTCAACATCCAATCAACAATCAGCTGACACAAAGAATCAAGCCCCTCCCTACATTTATTCTTTTTTTGATAATCTGTACATCACAATACGGAGGAAAAGATCCATTTAATCGCGACATTAAGGTGCTTTATGACTAATAAAACATCTGCAGTGTTTCTGTGTGCAGTTTAGTATAGTGCAAACAACATAAAGAAGAGACATAAAGTTAGTGACAGAAGAATAATATGGATGAAACAATGAATTAAGTAATTAAAGTAAAAGTACAAGTAACTCTAAAAATAAAGCACGGAAGCGCATTGAGTTCAGTTGTGTCTCTCTCACAGCCGTGTCCGCATGTGTACGGTGAGCGTGAGGGGTCATATGTTAAACTTCAGTCAGACGCTTGAGCGTTTAATCAGCGCCTGTTCATTGAGGTGATTTTAAACACATCTGACATGTCGTTCTTCTCCCGGGGTCAAACGGCTGGTTTTTAGGTGTTTTGTACATATTTGCATTTGAAAGCAGCCGCGCAGCTCTGGAGACTTTAATGGCTTTGAGTTTGAAAAGCCTTCAGCTCGCACTCGTTTCATTCGCTCCCTCCATTAAACCACTGTAATGGCTGAATTTGAGACTCGTCTCGTCTCTTCTCTGTCTGTGTTTCGCTTTATTATTTGCTTTGTGCTTAATTCTGTGGTTTAATACTGTCCTCCAGAGCACAGCAGACACGCAACGATAGGAAAGTACATTTATTTTACAAATTAAACGAGGAGGAACAGAAAACCTATTACTGACACAGAGAGAGAGAGAGTGTGTGTTTGAGCCTGCGAGTTAAAGGTACAGATGATTACAGTTAATGAGTGAGTCACTAACCTGTCCGTCTCTACACCATCGGGAATCGCTGATTTAACACTGACGTGGCCTGTCGCAATCATGACATTCTGCCGATTAATTCTCACACAAATAATTGTAAGTTTTGTTCACATCACTTACCGTGTTAAGGTGCTGCCACAAACGTTCAATAACATGATTTCTTTGTTGAATTGACTTGACACGATTATTCTTTGGCTTAACTCAGTGATTATATTTTGCAACTTGTTCAATTTACTCAAAGAAAACAATTTAATCCGACAAGTAAACCCCCGCCGGCGTGACCACCTCGCTTTTTTTCTTGGAGACTTTTTTCGACTGATCATTCAGGCAAGTGTTATACATAATTCGAAACTGTTTAGTTTCTACTTTCTTTTGTGTATACTCACAATAAAAACATAATGTTGTGCTTTTTGCATAATGTTGTGCGATCTGCCGCCTCGCTCTCAATGAAGTCCCTTCTGATACTCTTCAGAAAATGAACTGTAACTCAGTGAATACTTGTCACACAAACGAAACGTTAAAACGTCAGCTTTTAAATAATGTAAATCAAATCGAAAACAAATATTCTGTTTATGTAATCTGCTTGAAAAGAGGGAGATGTCAGTCGTTCGCGAGTGCCTCATTATCTGCTGATGCGGCCACGCCCACGGAGCGCACGTTCTACTCAAAGGCTAATTCTGAGGAGATCCATGCAGGCATCACCGCCCGCATCAACTCGAAAAAACACATCGAGTTTAGTGAGGCATCGTTTTGAGACGCGGTGAGGAATAATGGAGTCATTTCGAGGAGCAACTCGATCAAGCCGAGGATGAATTGCATGTTCTGCGTGTCTCTGTGTGAATGAATGGCGCAGATGCGGTTTGTTTACTACACATACTTACAGTAGTAAACGTGCCATATTGGCTTTTCCAAAACTATTGCTACACTGAGATGAGTCAAGTCGACTGAAATATGTAATAAGTGCTGAAATAAAATGTCTTAGCAACTGCAAAGTAACATTTATAAGCTTTATAATATTACAAATACGATACATAAAATGTCATAGACGTAATATGAATGTTTTGACCAGATTTCTTTGGCCTGTTTTGGACAGATTATGAAGTGTTTACTGTAAAATAGTCACATCAATAAAGCTTCTGCTCAGGTGCTATAAATACAGTACCGGCCAAAAGTTTGGACACAATACTATTTGAGTGAATGTGTTTAAAAGATGTCTCTTATGCTTATCAAAAATACAGAAAAAAAAGAGTAATATTGTGAAATATTATTAACACTTAAAATATTGGTTTTCTATTGTAATATACTGTACGATATCATTTATTTCTGTGACGCAACGGTGAATTTTCATCAGCCATTACTTATTCATCAAATAATCCTTCCAACATTGATAAATATGCAAATGATTCCTGAAGGATCATGTGACACTGAAGACTGGAGTAATGATGATAAACTCAGCTTTGATCACAGGAATAAATTATATTTTGACATACATTAAAATAGAAAACCATTATTTTAAATTGTAATATATTGTGAAATATTCACTGTTTTTTTTTTATTTATTTTTTTTAGAAACATTAAAATAGTAATGTGTCCAGTCTTTTGACCTAATACAGCACATGTACATGTTGGCCAGTAGTAGCTGAAATCAGCGGTCAAAACATCTCAAGGGCCCCAAAAACACCTCAGACCGCAGAGGGGTCATTCCGTCCAGTTTAACTGTCACCGCCCTGCTGGCGGGCACCTGGCGCTCTTTTCTGATCGCCTTTTTTCGTATCATAATTATTTAATAATTTTCATAAATTAGGGTTCATTCGAAAGCCTACAAACTCAAAATTTATCCTGTGAAAACCGTTTTGAAATCGGACGCTGCGTTACCATGGAAGCGGAAGTCTAAATTCTTCTAGCGGGCTCTTCCCCTAGTGGGCGGTGTCATGTTTCATATTACAGAATTAATTTATTTTAACTGCTTTATAATCAAAATCTTTTCTAAAACACATATCACATATAGTCAAGGTGTCCATATTTGGTGACTGTTTTGTGATGGAAGTGATATTTGGACAGAAATGTAGTAATTTCTTAGAGGAAAATGCATTAAAGTTCAGTGGAATGTGGATGACACCCGGGGGCTATTTTTGGTACGGCGCCTAAACGAGCCCTCATGGGAACTTCAATTTTTGTGATATCAACTTCAAATTTAGAACTCGATAAGACATATGACTTTGATTTTATAGTAATTTTGGAGTAAAAATGTTTTTGTAAAATATATATATTTTATATAAATAAAAAATAAAAATTGTACAGTATTTTTAATTTACAATACATTTAAATTTTCTTAAGCTTTCTTGTACAAACAATAAGAGCGTGACGCTATATGTATACCCTGAATGTATACCCTGAATGCAATGTAAGTCGCTTTGGATAAAACGCATCCATAAATGTAAATATAAATGTAAATTTCCATAACTTTCTGAGTGAGTGAGTCAGATGTTGATTCAGTTCAGCGAGTGAGTGAGTCAGATGTTGATTCAGTTCAGCG
>CM031949.1:22466869-22469369 GCA_018749465.1 Paracanthobrama guichenoti | reverse complement strand
CTCTTTGCAGGGCTTTGTGGTCATAACTGGTGCTGTGTTAATACACTTTCTATCGCCCCTAAATAGAAAGTTTTCAGGATAGCTGGTGAAACCCTGAATTTCCTCAGCTGGCGCAGGTGGTACAGTCTTTGCCTGGCTTTTTCACCTGTGTCTGAATGTGAGCAGTCCAGGTCAGGTCCTCGGAGATGTTTACACCCAGGTACTTGAAGCTGCTCACTCTCTACTGGTGACCCGCTGATCATGAGGGGGGAGTATGTCTGTTGCTGTCTCTTCCTGAAGTCCACAATCATTTCTTTGGTCTTGCCAACATTCAGAGAGAGACAGCTGTCCTGGCACCATGATGTTAGATGCTCCACCTCGTCCAAGTATGCCGTCTCATTGTTGTTGGAAATGAGGCCCAGGACAACAGTATCATCAGCAAATTTGATGATAGAGGTGGAGCTGTGTGTGGACAAACAGTCATGTGTGTAGAGAGAGTAGAGCAGGGGACTCAGGACACAGCCCTGTGGAGCTCCCACACTCAGGGTGATGGAGGTGGACTGGCCTATTCTCACCACCTGAGGCCTGCCAGTGAGGAAGTCCTCAATCCAGTGGCAGAGAGAAGGATTCAGGCCGAGATCCAGGAGTTTGGCGGTTAGCTTAATGGGAACTATGGTGTTAAAGGCTGAGCTATAGTCAATAAATAGCAGCCTTACGTAGTTCCCACTTTTGCTGTCGATGTGAGAGGGGAGGAGTGGAGGACATGAGAGATGGCATCTTCAGTCGATCTATTGGGACGATAGGCAAACTGAAGAGGGTCTAAAGTGTCAGGAATGAAGGAGCAAATGGTGTTTTTAATGAGTCTCTCAAAGACCTTCATGACTATAGACGTGAGAGTCACTGGACGATAGTCATTTAGGCAAGAGGGTTTACTGTTCTTAGGGACAGGGATGATAGTGGATTTTTTGAAGGAGGTGGGGACCACAGATGTAGCGAGGGACTCATTAAAGATAGATGTAAACAACCCGGTGAGCTGATCAGCACAGGACCGCAGAACACGACCTGAAATACCATCTGGCCCGGCAGCTTTCCTGACATCCACACGCTTGAGTGCCCTCCGAACTTCATCCTCTGAGACAGAGATCACGTGGTTGTTGCTGCTCTGAGTGATTCCCTCTGACGCGCCACTTGGCGGAGTCGCACTGCCGGCGATTACAGTCAAAGCGAGCGTAGAAAGAGTTTAACTCATTCACAAGCAATGGATCAGCGCTCACCTCTGCAGAGGATTTAGATCCAAAAGAACAGATGGACCTCAGTCCCTGCCACATGCGCCGCGAGTCGTTGAGTTGGAAATGAGACTCCACTCGGTCTTTGTAACGGAGTTTTGCAGCTTTAACTGCTCGTCTGGGAGCATAACAGGACGATCTGTATTCAGTCATGTTCCCCGATAGGAGACCAGCGTTGTATGCGGCAGTGCGTGTGTTCACTGCAGCGCGGATTGAATTGTCCACCCACGGTTTCTGATTTGAGAAAGACGTTATTGTTATTGTTTGCGTGGCTTGCTCTGTAAGCGTGTTGATGAAGCAAAGCGCCACATCCATGAACTCGCTGACATCAGCTGAACTCGCTCGGAACATGTCCCAATCCACATCATCAAGAGCTGCCTGTAGTGCGGTCTCTGAGTGGGGTGACCAGCGTTTAACTTCCCGCCTCACCGGGGGTTCCTGAACGAGCCTTTGTTTGTATTCGGGTGGCAGGCATGGCGGCATGATCCGATTTGCCAAAAGCTAGAAGTGACCGCGCTTTATAGGCGTTCTTAAACGGAGAGTAGCAATGATCCAGTGTGTTTGCTCCTCGTGTAGGACAGGAAATGTGCTGGTGAAAGTTTGGCAAGACTTTCTTTAGGTTTGCTTTGTTAAAATCGCCCGCGACGATGAAAGCAGCATCGGGGTGTTTGTTTATGACACCGCTGGCAACATCATGAAGGCCAGATAAAGCCAGCCCTGTGTCTGCCTGCGGTGGAATGTAAACAGCGGTCGTGGCGACCGCAGAAAACTCCCTGGGCAGATAGAATGGGCGGCAAATGATTGTTAAATGTTCCAGATGAGGCGAGCAGGACCGCGAGAGAATGGTGATGTTCCTGGGATCGCACCATTTCTTGTTGATCATGAAGCATACTCCACCGCCTTTGGATTTACCGGCCTCGGCTGTTCTGTCCATCCGAAAAACAGAGAAGTTCTCCGACGGCATCACAGCTGTTTCCGGGACCGCGGGCGTGAGCCATGTTTCGGACAAACAAAAGATGTTACAGTCTCTCATGTCCCGTTGAAAACTTATCCTGGCTCTAAGATCGTCCATCTTATTTTCCAAGGATTGGACATTTGCGAGCAGAATGCTCGGAAGAGGAGGACTGAATGCCCTTTTCCTCAGTCTGTTGCGGATCCCCGCGCGTTTCCCACAGTGTTTCTTGATTCTTCGCCGTTGACTCTCCTGTCCATTGTTCAACTCGGCGTTGCGAAGA
>CM031949.1:22456869-22461869 GCA_018749465.1 Paracanthobrama guichenoti | reverse complement strand
CCTGCTGTCGATACTAATATACGAGCAGCATTGATGAACTGTCAGCTTCTGCCGTGTTCATGTGCACCAAAGTCACTGCTCACCCTTGAGTCTGCGGATAAAGATGTGTTTATGTATATTGATCGGCCTGTGAAATCTTGCAGGTGTGCCTGACCCTCAACATCGCTTGACCTCATGGCATCTGCATTGTTTTCATATCCAGACTTCATGTTTGGAGTCACTGTAGGTCAGTCGCTCCATTTAATCTGTTCGTTTGAGCGGCCGACATCAACCAATCATGTGATCGAGGGGCGGGGCTATCAGAGTGTTTCACAGTTAACTTCTACATTAACAAGCTTCAGATTTACAACATGAACAGTCCTGCTAAACTGTTTCTTCTTCATTACTCCATTAGTGTATTTACACTCACTGAGAGCCTCTCAAAGGCGTTCGCCACTATTGGTGGAGACAGCTGTCAATCAGAGCAGGGGCGGGGCTGCAGCAGGACATGTGAGCGCGTGATGCGCTGTGGCGTGTTTTGATTCAGAGATGCTGCAGACGAGAGCCGAAGGGACGGTGATTGATAGAAAAGGACCACAGCGATGCACGTCACACAAACACTCTTCACCCTAAAGAAACGCAGCTTTCCATCTGTCATGTGACCAACAGGGTTCTGCATCCTGCAGACGGCCGGCGGCCACAAACTTCAGCTTATGAAAGAAAGTAATTAGTCTATTATTCACAGCTAATAATGTTCTAGGAACTCTGTAATAGTTTCATAAGCACCGCGTGAGTGTCAGTCGGAGGCTTTCGGCCTGTTGCCATGGTGACGCTCCAGCATCTCGCTGAGTGCTCGGTCATTTTTGATGAACCTCCGCAATTACGTCTGCGCTCTATAATTACCACACAGATGGAGAACCTAAAGAGACACACATCCACATCTGTCAGAACTTCAGAAACCAGCAGAAAGAGCTGTGAGTGTGTGAGTGTGTGAGTGTGTGAGTGTGTGCGCGAGTGTGAGCGCGTGAGAGCGCGTGTGAGTGTGTAAGCGCGCGACTGAGAGTGTGAGTGAGTGTGTGTGTGTGTGTAGCGTTGGTATCAGACATTATAAATACACCAGTGTCCTGTTTCATAAGTATATTAGAGCATCAGATGCTGAATTCTTCCGTCTCTGGAGGAAAACTGATTGGATTTCAGAGTTACATAAAAATCAATCTCTTTATGATTGCATAAATTCATTTTTCATTTGAGCTAAAATAGCGAGATGAGAGGAAATCGAATCATCCGTGTCATTGGAGGAGCAGAATAACAGAATAACACGAACTGGACTGGACAACGGTGAACGGTTTCCCAGCTGAAGAAGAGACTTTAATGTGAAGATCTTCAGCCTCTGATGATGGAGACACATCTGTCCGTCTGCTCAGAGCCGCACTTCAGCCAAAAAATTCTACATCCGGCCATTATTTCCTCTCATGCTGGGATGTTTCTCTTGTGTTCAATGAGTAATAATGAGATTTAAAGAATCTGCAGCTCTCGATCAAGCTTTCTGAAGTCACGATGTTTGACAAACACATAAAACTCTTCCTCTTTTGTGTGTCTATGAAGGCTTTCCTGATGCTGCAAAACATGATGCTCTTCCTCAGTGTTTCTCTTGTTTTCCAGCACAAACATCTAAACATTCTTAAATCAAGACACATTTACTGAAGTGTTTACTGAAAGATGTGTCAGAATTAGTTTGTGCTTAAAACAAGAACACACATCTGCTAATGGAGTCTTGTTTTTCTCTTTGAATTATGGTTTATTTTTCTGACCCCATTAGCAGATATGTCTTCTTATTTTTAAGGGGACGTATTACCCATTTCACAACATGTAATATAAATCTCTGGTGTCCCCAGAATGTGTGTGTGAAGTTTCAGCTCATGGACTAGCATGTGCCGTTCATCTATAGAGTGCTGTCTCGGTGCAACACGTCCGTCACCCGACTATACAATCCATAATAAATGTGTGTTTGTGAATCCTGCAGACGGTGAGTGTTTTCAGAATCAAACTAACGCCACAGCTCTGAAGAGTAACGAGAGCCAGATGATGGATGAGCCGTGGCTGGGTTCAATCAGGTCCTGGAGCTGCTCTGGGTCACTGTGATCAGAGACGTGTGAGGTGACTTTGGTCTGGACTGAGGACACACACACACACACACACTCACTCTCATACACACACTCACATATACATGCGCACACACATACAGTATTAGAGTGTGTGTGTGTTCATTTATCTCAGGCCTGACCTTTACTGTATGAGGTTTGTTGGCCATCAGCAGGTCATGAAGTCAGTGTGGCCTCATTATATTTGGGCTGTGTATATTTTAAGATGCACCCTAATAATACAGCACACAACCTTCTGACGAGCTCGTTCTGAGGACGCTTATTTAAGTTTATAGTTTATAATTATTATTATTATTATTAATAATAATAATAATAATAAATGCTGACTGATGAAGAGCCGATCAGACGCTCTCCTGTTTATCTCAGACATCTCTGTGTAATGTTTAGGGTTGATCCAGGCGGGCTGGTAGTCGAGGCTCAGTTTGGTTGTTAGTGTCCGGTCTGATCCCAGAATGCACTGCTGATCCCTCTGGCTTCTGGTGTGTTTGTGACTCCGGATCCTCAGCGTCTGTGAATGTTCCTGGCCCATTCTTCCCTGATAGGATGTTGGATGTCGGCGGCGGAGCAAAGCTCAGGAGAGCTGTTGAGTGTGATTTACGTGTTCAGATCACGCTCTGAAATAACGCTTCGCTGCTGTTAATCGCCTGTGTTGACGAGGGCTCTCTGAAGACGAGCGCTCGCGCTTCTCTGGAGGAGCGGCCCATCTCAGGAGTGCCTCGATTGGCCCCCGGTGAATTTGCTGAGAGAATATTAATGAGATATTTATCATATATAATATGTTAAAGGAGACATATTATGCAAAATTCACTTTTATAATGTGTTTGAACACAGTGTGTGTAAACAACCATCCTATAATAGTAAAAATCCACCCAGTACTTGTGTTATAATCCCCATCAATCATCATCAATCTCTCATATTTCCCTCTACTCCTATGTAAGAGTACGGAAGCCCCGCCCATGCCTGTTGCTGATTGGCCCTTTAGCATAGACACGCCCCTGAGTGAGAAGCACAGGGACGCCATTTCTGTTTATCACCGCTCGAGTATTAGAGGAGGAGAGGAATATAAATGAATCAGAACGCCATAGAGAGTTTGGCTCTTTTAATTTGAGCAGACATCCAGTCTATTAGTTTAACTCTGCTAACTATCTAGCCATGCCCTAGCAACCATTTAGAGCACCCTAGCAACCCAAACTCAAAGAGGGATATCTCTTGAATATCATGGAGGGAATTGGGGTTGGTTTGCATCATTCATACTGACAAGCAGCCTTTGGAGTATCATCATTGGCAGCTGCCAAGCCACTCCATAGCAACCAAACATAGTACCCTAGCAACTGTTTAACAAGAACTATACCTCTGCATCAGAACATCATAGAGACATGGGGATCAGCTCTTTTGACTCGTGGTAGCAAACAGGACTTCCAACATGATAGTCATGCTAGCAGTGAATAGCTATACATGCTAATAACTATTAACAAAGTGTTAAAACATGTTAATAACATGCTTATAAGTGTATAAACTCATCTGTGACAACTACCAACCGCCTAGCAACACCATAACAACCACCTAGAACACCCTAGCAACCGCCTAGAAACAGCCAAGCAACCACCCAGGATATCCATGCAACCACCTTGCAACCGCCCAGAACACCCAAACAACCGCCTAGCAACAACTCATAACACCCTAGCATCCACCAAGTAATGCCCTAGCAAACCACCCAGAACACTTTAGCAACCACCTAGCAAAACCATAGCAATCACCCAGAACACCCTAGCAACTCCCTAGCAACCATTCAGAACACCCTAGCAACCACATATAAACTCCCTAGCAACCAAATGCCGAGTTTTGCCACTGCAAGCACCACTCGCACTTTCCTCAGGAAATGTGCATTCTAGTTTTTATTATTATTGGTTATTCATTGATTCATTCATACGACTTTTGCGACATTGACACAGTTATTGAACTGAACTGAATCAACACTGACTCGGAGTGAATAATGTAATCTGTAGAAATGAATCTGACTGGACTTGTAAAGTCTTGAGATAACAGCGAGTCGTTTGCCGGGTTTGTTCGGTTCTTGCCGTGAATCCACACTGAGCTCTAAACTCTCACGCGCCGTCATGAAATCTTAATAGCGGCAGGCAGACAATGCCTCGCCTCAGGAAAGAGCAGGATTTATGAAAATTAATAATTCACCAGTGTTTTTTTTTCTTCTTCCCTCTAATGCTCTGAGGACTGAATATTTAGAGGTTTCTGGCATATTTACTCTCGCGTGTGTTCATACGTGTTCAACAGATTCTGCACGCGGCGCCAGTGCTTGCGCTCTACGCCATAGTAAGTGTCTCATTAAGAGCTCGTTATGATTTTGAAACCTTTAATAGACGCATCTGACTATGAGATGATTGATCAGTGATGTAATTCTTCCATGGTGATGTTGGGATTTTAGGACGTTTAGGAGCGATACGTGAAACTTAGCAAACACTTTTGAACACTAGATCCAAATATGTTTTTAATTTTCAACTTTGCATGGAAGTAGCCAGGGAAGTTGATATGGCATTAAAACACCAACCAAACGACTACTATTTCATATCATTTTCTTCCTCCTCTTCTTCTCCGGTAGTTTTTTTTTTATCTCTATTTCACACTGTTCATCCCTTTTTCACTAAAATAATATATGTAATTTGTAATTTCTGCTCCACTAACATCTCCAGTTGGAAATGTGTTGAATTATGAACAGAATATTACTGTAATGCTCAGTTACACTTTATTTTACAGTGTCATTGTTACAGTGTAATTATATATTTAAGTACTGAGTAATATTAATGAACTATATGTTCTTAGGGTAGGGTTAGGGTTTGGTTG
>CM031949.1:22438104-22454269 GCA_018749465.1 Paracanthobrama guichenoti | reverse complement strand
ACACAATGAGTCTTTGCCTGAGGCGGTTTTATGCCATCGATGGCACGCCTCAGCATGCCAGTATTGAAATGTAGATGACTGAACAGCATTTCCTTTTAATATCGCATTATCTGGAAAATGATTAGACTGCATGTTAGGCAAATTTTATATACACTAAAGACCTGTTCACACCGACGCTTAACGCCTCGTGACTAAACAAAGGGCGCCAATGTGAATGTGCACAAAGCGCTATTTAAAAAAAAAAACGCCTGGTTTTTTTTTTTATTTTGACGGTCGCTGGTGCTGGGCAGTATACCGTTCATACCGAATACTGGTATTTATTTTTGTTATGATATGAATTTTGATTATACCACAATACCGTATATGTTGCTTTAACAACGCTCGAACGCCGCACAGCGACACTGTTTGAGAGGGGTCCTTTTCACTGTTGCACTGTTGTGAGCACAGCTGAGATTGGAAGGCTGAATCTGAAATCACATCTACTATCTCCTACTATTTAGATACTATTCCCTATTCACTTATATTGTTCACTTGAAGAAGTGAGTGAAGTCGGACAGCTGCTCTGTGCACATCGGCTGAGATTGAATGAGTGCACTCAATAATGTCCACTGAGATTTCGATTCAGCCCTTGATTACAGCGGAGAATTCAAATTTCACGTGGGCGGTTTCGCGCCGGAGCGCCGTGATGAGATTAACAACGCTTCTCCACATGGATCATATAGATAAGATTCAGAGCGGACCGAGCGAGTTTAAGTTTCTTATGGACCTATTTCATATACTCTAATGCTCTAAACATGAAATGGCAGCGCAGTATGCATTATATTTCATCACGCTTTCTTCAAATTAAAATGTATGCAAAGGACACTGATACATCACGACCGCGATGACACCATAGATAAATAAATAGACTGGGCAAAAAGTAACTGCTTTATTCTTTCTGTTTGCTACTTGTGTCATTTATTCAGAGTAGTGATCTTAAATGTATTGAAAATGTCCTTAGACCTTTTAAATGTTCTTCTGTGTTTCTCCCTCGCGGCAGTTTGTTGTTAACGTTATATAGGGTTAGATTTTCAAAATGCTTAATGTGCCCTCAACTCTCTCAATTCTCTCAGTGGTCATATTTTAATATCTCATGTGTCTGTAATGTGTGTTGCAGGTCTTGTGTTTTATTGGTTGTTGTCTCACAGCATCGCTTTGTGGGGCTTTGCAAACCTGTATTAACTCTAGTGTGGAATTTTTCTACAATGTTCACTCATCATGACAGTAAAATAGGCATTCTAGTCAATCCACTGTAGTATTTCCTCTCTCAATCAGTAGAAAATGTGTTAACACCTAGTCATGCACAGGGGAAAATAGCGCCATATACCATGAAACCATTAGAAAGATAGCGTGATATAAATTTTGGTCATACCGCTTCAGCACTACACGGCGCCAGTAAAAACTGGCCGACCAATAAGATTGGCACTTTTGTTCACATGCCTGGAGCTGCTGAAGCTACAGTAAAACACCACTTGGTGGCGCTCAAGCACAAAACAGTCTTGCCGAGCACACATTGATACGACAAAGTAGTAGTAAGTAGACATAGAAGAAGAGCTGCTAATGCTGCTTGCCAGTTAGCAAAACTGTGTGAATGGTTTTGCAAGCATGTAACACGTCTCTCTTCTTCTTCTGTGTGATAAGCGCAGTGTCAGAAGCGTGAAGTGGCGTAGCACCACCTGTGTACTGGAAGCAGTATCTACTGCTTGCACGTTCATCAATGTTCGCACTAAAAACGCTTCCTCAAAAACGCTGGCGATAAGACGCCGATATTCGCCCCGGTGTGTACAGGCCTTTTAATACTCAGAGATGAAAAGTCTGGAAAAATTTGTCTTTTCTGTTTTTTTTTAAAGTCTCTTTCTGCTCTTGCATGCAGTACAGTAAAACATTATTACAATTTCTAATAGCTGTTATATATGCATGTATGTATGTGTAATACTTTTTTATCCATCAATAACACATGTGAACAATATGCCACTATTTACCTTACCAAGTTATTTGTCCTGGCATGAATGCACCGCTGCAGCAGTGCCTGTTTGCAGAAATAAATAGCAAATGGTTATAAATCTGGAATAATTGCATCCAGTACACAGAAGTATATTTTACTAAATCATACTAATATGTATGTATATATATATATAT
Organism: Paracanthobrama guichenoti; assembly: GCA_018749465.1. NCBI lineage: Eukaryota > Metazoa > Chordata > Actinopteri > Cypriniformes > Gobionidae > Paracanthobrama > Paracanthobrama guichenoti. The sequence continues at coordinate 22,452,091 of CM031949.1, read as the reverse complement.
ATATATATATATATATATATATATATATATATATATATATATATATATATATATATATATATATTATATATTATATTATTATTATATATATATATATATATATATATATATATATATATATATATATATATATATATTTTTTTTTTTTTTTTTTTTACTTCACTACCCACCAAAATAATAGTTTGGTTTAACTTGAAGACCTTTGAGTATTTGATAAAAGTTTTATCAAATAAAATGGTGAAATTCCATTTTAATGCCTGACTCAATGAATCATTACATAATTTTCATGTCACAGCAAAATAAAAGTTCTTTTTATTGGCATCGATGGTTCCACAAAGAACCGTTAACATTAAAACACTAAAGGTATGTTTATAGTGGATTTTTAAGACTTTATAAATGTTGTGCTTTTCTTTGGAACCTGCTTTTGTTTTGTTTATTTAAATTTTTTTTTTTACTGATTACATTTCTTTACATCTCTGGACTCTTTTTATTCAGTGAACAAATGGCAGTAAAGCAACAGTGGACAAATGTACATTTAGTGCATCTGTGTAGTTTGTTTTAATGACTACATTAGTGCTAAAACCAAATCTATGCGGTTGAGGTTACCAATCCACTCATGCAAAGGAATCATTTGCTTAAAACATTATTTGTGAAAGAGATGCATCAACATATTAAAAGCTGATTCTTACCGAGAAGTGAAAACAAGTATCCGAACATCCACATCTCTCTTTTCAGCAGGAACACAACCGGATATGAAGATCACTTAAAATAAGAGAGACGATGATTACTGGTCTATACTTCCATCCTGCGTGATGCAGAAAGAGCACAACCTACCTTTTGTTCACTCTTTTTAGCGTTTTGTTGGAGATTATGTTTTTCTTGATGACTTCTCCTTTCGACTCTCTCCACCCTCTTTCTCTTTTCATCCTTAAACTCCGCCCCCGCAAATCCTTCCTGCTTTGATTGGTTGTTGGTGTTATGGAGGAAAAAATCTAATCATAGAAGAAAATTTAAGGGAATTGTTTAGTCTGCAGTTAGCACTCTGCAGAAATTCAGGATGCCTGTAAAACAATTGAATCGATCAGAATCGAGCATTCAGACAGACCATGGCATAAATTACTATATTGTTAAACTAAAATGTTATGTTATAGTTTTACTTAAGATTTCCAGTGAAAACACCAATAACTTGTACCATGGCTACTTTGTTTTCATTTGGCTCGTTACTGCTCATGTGTTGCTGCTGTCACCTTATGACAATAGATTTACACTTTGAATTAAATATTCTCCCATCAATGACAAGAGCTCACTGGAAAAGGATGGACAATGCCCTTTATTTTGTTTGCACTAATAAATGCTGCTGCCTACCAGCTGCAATAACCAATAAAACTTTGTTCCATATATTTTTGTCTATATCACATAAATATCGTTATCGCAAATATTCTTGAAATATCGTGATATAATTTTGAGGCTATATCGCCCACCCTACTCCCAACAATGCTAATAAATAATTGTGTGAGAGCGTGCTATATGTCATGTTATAGTTATGATAGCGCTTCTGCAGCACACATCATGCAAATGACAGTGAAAGTTGCAGACGCCAATACACAATCATCATCATTAAAAGTACATAAACTAATGATCTTACCAGTGCTTATGCCACACTCTCTCCCTGTCGCGTCTTTGATTTTGAAATTAGCTGTTGATCAATATAATGCAGCTCATATTTGTTGATTTCAATGACGTGAACTCATCATATAGAAATCATATAGTGCAGGAATTGAAGATCGGATTTATATCCGTTTTTGCAGAGACACATTTATGTGACCAAAAACACATGAAGTGGACCAGGTATAAATAGGCCCAGCAAGATCACTGATGCTTGAAATATAGGAAAAATATAAATATTGAATTGGGGAGGGGGGTTACATGAAATGTATCTCTGAACGAAACTCACTGTCTTCAAAACAGCCCAAGGGTCTGCTTCAGAGCCCGCTCCAGCCCATTGTCTCCCAAGAGTGCGCTCTAGAGCCCATGAGCCTGCTCTAGCCCAAAAGTCCACTCCCAGAGCCCTCTCCAACCCATGAGTCCGCTTCAGAGTCCTCTCCAACCCATGAGTCCGCTCCAGATCCTCTCCAACCCATAAGTCCGCCTCCAGCCCAAGGGTTCACTCCAGAGCCCGCTCCAGCCCAAGGGTCTGCTCCAGATCCCACTCCATGTCTCCCAAGAGTGCGCCTAGAGCCCATGAGCCTGCTCTAGCCCAAAAGTCCACTTCCAGAGCCCTCTCCAACCCATGAGTCCGCTCCAGAGTCCTCTCCAACCCATGAGCCTCCTCCAGAGCCAAAGCTCAACCCAGAATCCTCCATTCAATTCAGGCCTCGTCACGGCCACGGAGGCCAATCAAAGTTCCTCATCTTGGCCACAATGTCCCACCACTTCTCATCAGTCCTCTGTCTTGAGTCTGCTGTTCCGTTAACACTTGTGTGATATTGCTTGTATATATATTATATGATACGGATAAAACAAAAACCCATAAAGGGGCATTTTGCCTCAAATCTTGAATTTTAGTGGCATTTAACTGCTTTCTAATAGGCTTCATCACGCAGTCAGTCGTTGCTCCGCATCATGTTCATAACTAAACTACGTGAAATGTAAGGTGGTTTGAGTGGGGCAGAGTGGGCTAAAAGCGTTAACTTTAATGCATTATTTTTTTTCCATAATTAATCACACAAGATGCGTTAAATCGCCAGCCCTAGTTTAAATATTGCTCTACATTGTGATCGATTTGCCAAATTCCATAATTCTGGAAAAGTACTGGAAAACATTTATGAAACAACATTTTTAGCACATTGTTTATTTGACATTAAGGTCTCATTAGCTTTTTGAAGGGATGTCATCAATCTTGTCAACCCTCTTGAAGAGCTCATGTGGAAATGAACAAAAAGTCCCATCATACTGGACACTTATGCAAAAGTGGATAAGCGTTGATGTATTGGCCCATTTCAGATGCAAAAGGTGCTCATTTGTAAAGCAAACTGTCGTGACTGATATAATTACAGACATTCTTATGACATTGTTGGTTCTTCTTTTGTTTGTTTTGGTGCAGTTGCAGGCCTCCGAGAGGTGATGTAGGAAAAGTCAATAAAAGTCCTGAACATCAATTGCAAATGTTTTTGGCGCTGCTAGTTAAACACTGCAGATTTAAGGTTTAATTTGATCCGTACTGATTGAATCAGACGCACATTTTTGTCTCTCATTTTCTCTGAACTTTTTCTAGACCAACAAGGAGTTGACAGCCAAGTGAACTTTGCAACTTAATTGTAAGCTGGATGAAGTGGCTTCTTTTGTCATTTCAGCAATATACAGTACAGTACACAGTGAAATAAAAAAACAAATGTCCATGATGGAGGGAAGAGAAACCCTGATGATCTTCTCTGCTGTATTTACTACCCATGTAGGGTCTTGTGATCCGAGATTTCCAAAGCAGACAGTGAATGTGGAGAAGACTTCTGGGTCCTCAAGATTCAAGAGTTTTATTTGTCACATACACAGTTATATACAGAATATACAACCGGCAGTGAAATGTAAACAGGTCCGCTCCATGGACAGTGCAAATTCACAGTTAAAAACACAAGGAGGAAATTATAATAGAAATAGGATAAAATAGAAAAATAAGGATAAAGAAGTGGAATAAAATAATTAAGTAGACTGTGCAGTGAGTAAACTGTAGACTTATAAATATGTGGTTAACAAATGTATAAAAAGTATAATGTGCAAACAGGTTTATAACAGGTTGTTACACAGTAACAACGAGAACAGAAAGTGCAGTGCAATGTCAGTGTATCGATGTTTATCCTGAAGTGAAGTCACGTGATGTTAAGTGACTGAGTTCAGGAGTCTGATCAGTTAACTTCGAAGCGCTTTACCAGATGGCAGCAGCGTGAAATGAGGGTTTGCAGGGTGATTAGAGTCCTTGATGATCTTAGTAGCTCTACCTTTGCAGCGCTTTGGTGTAGACGCCCTGCAGAGACGGAGAGCTGACCCTGAGATATGCTCGGATAAGCGCACGACTCTTTGCAGGGCTTTGCGGTCATGACTGGTGTTGTTCCCATACCACGCTGTGATGCACTGAGTTAATACACTTTCTATCGCCCTAAATAGAACGTTTTCAGGATAGCTGGTGAAACCCTGAATTTCCTCAGCTGGCGCAGGTGGTACAATCTTTGCCTGGCTTTTTTCACCTGTGTCTGAATGTGAGCAGTCCAGGTCAGGTCCTCGGAGATGTTTACGCCCAGGTACTTGAAGCTGCTCACTCTCTACTGGTGACCCGCTGATCATGAGGGGGGAGTATGTCCATTGCTGTCTCTTCCTGAAGTCCACAATCAGTTCTTTGGTCTTGCCAACATTCAGAGAGAGACAGTTGTCCTGGCACCATGATGTTAGATGCTCCACCTCGTCCAAGTATGCCGTCTCATTGTTGTTGGAAATGAGGCCCAGGACAACAGTATCATCAGCAAATTTGATGATAGAGGTGGAGCTGTGTGTGGACAAACAGTCATGCGTGTAGAGAGAGTAGAGCAGGGGACTCAGGACACAGCCCTGTGGAGCTCCCACACTCAGGGAGATGGAGGTGGAGGTGGACTGGCCTATTCTCACCACCTGAGGCCTGCCAGTGAGGAAGTCCTCAATCCAGTGGCAGAGAGAAGGTTTCAAGCCGAGATCCAGGAGTTTGGCGGTTAGCTTAATGGGAACTATGGTGTTAAAGGCTGAGCTATAGTCAATAAATAGCAGCCTTACGTAGTTCCCACTTTTGCTGTCGATGTGAGTGAGGGAGGAGTGGAGGACATGAGAGATGGCATCTTCAGTCGATCTATTGGGACGATAGGCAAACTGAAGAGTCATGAAGGTCTTTGAGAGACTCATTAAAAACACCATTTGCGCCTTCATTCCTGACACTTTGGACACTATAGACGTGAGAGCCACTGGACGATAGTCATTTAGGCAAGAGGGTTTACTGTTCTTAGGGACAGGGATGATGGTGGATTTTTTGAAGGAGGTGGGAACCACAGATGTAGCGAGGGACTCATTAAAGATAGATGTAAACAACCCGGCGAGCTGATCAGCACAGGACCGCAGAACACCATCTGCGGCCTGAAATACCAACTGGCCCGGCAGCTTTCCTGACGTCCACACGCTTGAGTGCTCTCCGAACTTCATCCTCCGAGACAGAGATCACGTGGTTGTTGCTGCTCTGAGTAATTCCTCTGACGCCGCCACTTGGCGGAGTCGCGCTGCCGCGATTACAATCAAAGCGAGCGTGAAAAGAGTTTAACTTCGTTCACAAGCAACGGATCAGCGTTCACCTCTGCAGAGGATTTAGATCCAAAAGAGCAGATGGACCTCAGACCCTGCCACATGCGCCGCGAGTCGTTGAGTTGGAAATGAGACTCCACTCGATCCTTATAAGGGAGCTTTACGGCTTTAACTGAGCGTCTGAGAGCATAGCAGGACGATCTGTATTCAGTCATGTTCCCAGATACGAGACCGGCGTTGTATGCGGCAGTGCGTGTGTTCACTGCAGCGCCGGATTGAATTGTCCACCCACAGCTTCTGATTTGAGAAGGACGTTATTGTTATTGTTTGTGTGGCTTGCTCTGTAAGCGTGTTGATGAAGCAAAGCACCACATCTAGGTGTCCCCAGATTTCTCACTTCATGAACATGGTAATGTTGGTGGAGAAATCACATTCACACATGTAAATGGGAGAAATGTAAAAGCTACTTTATTTTTTCATGAGAATTTCAGTTTGTGAGAATATTTCAGTTTTAAATGAGTCAAAACTAAATTGTAAAACCCATATTTCTCGATGTCCATTTTAGTCAATTACATCTTGGTCATGAGTCCAATCCATTTCAAATCATTTTTTGTTTTTGTGTGGTGTGATTTATGATATACAAACCCGATTCCAAAAAAGTTGTGACTGTACAAATTGTGAATAAAAACAGAATGCAATGATGTGGATGTTCCAAATTTCAATATTTTATTCAGAATACAACATAGATGACATATCAAATGTTTAAACTGAGAAAATGTATCATTTTAAGGGAAAAATAAGTTGATTTTAAATTTCATGGCATCAACACATCTCAAAAAAGTTGGGACAAGGCCATGTTTCCCACTGTGTGGCATCCCCTCTTCTTTTTCTAACAGTCTGCAAACGTCTGGGGACTGAGGAGACAAGCTGCTCAAGTTTAGGAATAGGAATGTTGTCCCATTCTTGTCTAATACAGGCTTCTAGTTGCTCAACTGTCTTAGGTCTTCTTTGTGGCATCTTCCTCTTTATGATGCTCAAATGTTTTCTATGGGTGAAAGATCTGGACTGCAGGCTGGCCATTTCAGTCCCCGGATCCTTCTTCTACGCAGCCATGATGTTGTAATTGATGCAGTATGTGGTCTGGCATTGTCATGTTGGAAAATGCAAGGTCTTCCCTGAAAGAGACGACGTCTGGATGGGAGCATATGTTGTTCTAGAACTTGGATATCCCTTTCAGCATTGATGGTGCCTTTCCAGATGTGTAAGCTGCCCATGCCACACGCACTCATGAACCCCATCCCATCAGAGATGCAGGCTTCTGAACTGAGCGCTGACAACAACTTGGGTTGTTTGTGAGACACTTCTGAGAGACACTGCTACTCTGAGAGGCTCTTTTTATACCCAAGCATGTTGCCAATTGACCTTTCCTTTCCTGTTTTGAATTTTGAGCTTTCCTGTAGCTCAAACAATAAGAGCGTGGCGCTAGCAACACCAAGGTCATGGGTTCGATTCCCAGGGAAAGCAAGAACTGACAAAATGTAAAAATGTGTTACTTGAATACAATGTAAGTCTCTTTGGATAAAAGCATCTGCCAAATGCATAAATGTAAATGTACCTGTCCCAACTGTTTTGGAATGTGTAGCTCTCGTGAAATCCAAAATGAGCCAATATTTGGCATGACATTTCAAAATGTCTCTTTCAGCATTTGCTATGTTATCTATATTCTATTGTGAATAAAATATAAGTTTATGAGATTGTACAAATTGTGAATAAAAAAGGAATGCAATGATTTACAGTGTCCCAACTTTTTTGGAATTGGGTTTGTAGGTATGTGGCTGCCTGTCTTGCATTGTAAATGTGCAATACACATTGTAAAAAGACTCATCATTTTATTAAACTTTTTCTAGATATTATTTTTCATTTCTATTTTTCTATTTACAGTGCTCAAAATTAACTTTTCTTGGTAGCACTTTTTTTACTTGAGGAGCACAACAACTAAAATGTTTTTTTATAATAATTATTAATTACATTTTATATAGTGTTTGGGTACTCAAAACACTTTACATGGAATCTCTCAACCACCACCAATGTGCAGCATCCTCCTGGATGATGCGGCAGGCATCATATTGCGCTAGAACGCCCACCACATACCTGTGTGTGTGTGTGTGTGTGTGTGTGTGTGTGTGTGTGTGTGTGTGTGTGTGTATGTTTCAGAATCTACAAAGTAGATAAATGCACACACACACAGTTGCAGCTTTCCAAACTCTTCAGGATTTATTTAGCACCAGAATAACTTCAGTCACAGCAAAGAATCAGTGACGAGCTTTAGGATAAAAGCCCTTAATTGCTCTCACATCTAAAGTTTGAACTCTTCTGCTGAACTTATAATTAAAATAAAGTATCTTGTAGAAAGCACATTTAAATATTATTATAATTAAGTAGGAGGATGAACTTCAGTTAGTTTTGTTTTAAGTTTAAACAGGGCAGCAGAAGTGCTTGAAGAGGCTTATTATAAAAAAAGGAAAATAAATCAAGAAATCTACCATTTGAATCGTTGTCTTTTAAAGATACTTTCCAAGATGTCACGTTTCTTTATCGCAACCTGTAAATGAAAATGCTTTGCTCATTACATCACATGTTTTTTTTTATAATCATTCATTGAAGCTTATGTCATAAGTTGTGAGAACAGACTCGTTTGGCAGCTACTTCACCTTTCAGGGGTGAAAGTTCCATGTCCTGGAACTGGAAGCTCACTGAACTTTGTAACCCTAAATATGAGCTACTTTAACCTTAATATGTTTTGTGAATACGGCTCCAGGTCTAAATGATTTTTTCTCAAATCTTGTTTCCTCCTAAATACATTTTGTCGATCAGGCTATTGTATTATTTCACACGGACCTGTTAAAAAAATAAATAAAAATTTAGAATATTTAGACAATGATGTCTAAAGCAAATATTTTATTGTGTAATATTTTATTAATATTAATATTTTATTGTGTAAATGTATTCACCTTCCTCTACATCCTCTACATCCCGTTTCTGCTCTCGCTGGGAAGTTTTGTCCAGGACATATTTAAACCAGTGATCCTCGTAATGCTGCAGAGCAGACTGAAGCTAAAAAACATAAGAAAATTATTTAAAATAATATATATATTTTTCTCAGAATTGTTTGATATAAACTCGCAATTGCAAGAAAGTTAGAATTGAGCTTTTCTGCCTTTATAACTCACAATTCTGAGTTTATATTTTGCAATTCTGAGGAGAACATCAATAAAACTTTTTCCGCATTGCAAATTTATATTCTACAAATCTGAGAAAAAAAGGCAAAATTGAAGGATATAAAGTCACAATTACTCTATTTTTTTATTTATTTTTTAAAGTTTGTGAAACAAACTTTCACAACTTCTCCAGTTCAAGAGCGTTCATGAAACTATTCTGCAAAAGCAACTTGATTTGAAACTTCAGTTTTCTGAAATCAGACAGATGCACATATCGACACCTGACTGCCTACATGTACACATCAGTGAGGCCCAACATTAGAAACAAGCAGCTAGTCTCTGTTTGAGTGGCACATTTATATTGTACATTGACTGATTTGGCAGGTGCTTTTACCACATGAGGAACATCACAAGAGGTTAATATATTAAGTGCCTTTGTTTGTGCTTGTGGATTAGTTATGCTTGTGGAAGAGTACATTTGCTCAGTTGTTTCTTTCAACTTTTAATGGTCTCAGCAGATCGAGTGACGACTGGCAGCTTGATTCACCACTGAGAAACAGAGAGTAAGTTTCTGGAAAGCCACTTTATGAATCGGTTTCTCAAGATGCAGATGCAAACAATGCCTGTTGAATTGACTAACATTAGTAAGAGGGAAAAGAAGTAGTACTCTAAGCTGCTATTACTGTAGTGGATTTTGCTGTTTTTGTATTTAACTAAGGTTTTCACTTTTAGGCTGTTGGGTATTGCTTAAGATAAAGGTTAAGTTGATGAATGGGATGGCAGTGAACATGAGCAGTGAACCACAGTATAGTTTACAGCCTGGCATCTGTTAGGCATCTGTAGTGTTAGTGAATGTGTATTTTCTTTCCCAACCTGATAGAGGAGTTTGTCGTTCTCTGGGTCAGAAGAGGAGGAAAATTTCATCCTCACAAAGTTTTTTCTTACTGAAAAAATACAAATCAACACAGTGAAGTGAACACACACAAGTTGTGGAATGAGTTTTACAAGACAAATTACATTTTTGACTTTTTTTCAGGATGGACATATTTAAGTTGGTGCGAGTTAAAGCAAGGCCGTAAAACATTAAAAGTGTGTCCATTCAGAGTTTATTAGTCTGTTGAATAGCCATTATTAATGGCCCTGTCTTTCAAACAATCAACAATTTTTTTCGATCCAAGCTCTGACGGCTGTGGACCCCAGCCGCCATGGCCACCATTCCAGAGTCTCGTCCCTTCATGGCCGACATTCCAGAGTCTCGTCCGTCATGGCCGACATTCCAGAGTCTCGTCCGTCATGGCCGCTTATTTCAGAGGCTTTGCCCTGTCATGGCCGCCATTCCAGAGTCTCGTCCCTTCATGGTCACCATTCCAGAGTCTCGTACCATCATGGCACGACATTCCAGAGTCCGCCCCGTCATGGCCGCTATTTCAGAGGCTCGTCCCGTCATGGCCGCCATTCCAGAGTCTCGTCCCTTCATGGTCACCATTCCAGAGTCTCGTCCCTTCATGGTCGCCATTCCAGAGTCTGTCCCCTTCATGGTCACTATTCCAGAGTCTCGCCCCTTCATGGTCACCATTCCAGAGTCTCGTACCATCATGGCCGATATTCCAGAGTCTCGTCCCCGTCATGGCCGCTTATTTCAGAGGCTCGGTCCCGTCATGGCCGCCATTTCAGAGGTGTCGCGTCCACCATGGCCGCCATTTCAGAGTCTCGCCCCGTCATGGCCGCCATTCCAGAGTCTCGCTGGCCTGTCATAGCCGCCATTTCCTCAGATTCTCCAGCCAAGATGGTCGCGCGTGCCTGGGTCTTCAGCCTCCATGGATGATGCACCAGAGTCTGAGGCTATGGCTATATTGTGTGTGGGCTGCACACACATCAGGCTACAGCCCTTGAGCCCAGTCCAGTGTCGTCTCCAGCCCCCTTACTAGAGTCCAGTGTCAACTTCAGCCCAAGAACCTGTTCCAGAGGACACTGCAACCTCTTGGGATCACTCCTGAGCCAGTTTCAACCCATGAGTCCAGTCCAGAGCCCTTTTCTGAGGCCCCGTCCATGTCCACATCCTATGTATACAGTTTAACTATATACGTAAAAATGTTGTACTGTATCAGCGTTTCGCACACACGGATCTGGCGCGTTTTGGGAGTCCATTGTAGTTGTTTTTGTCCTGCTACTGTAACCCCTCCGTCCTACTCGCCACGCCTGAGTGGGACTCGAACTGGCGTTGGTGGGATGGGAGGTGGGCGTGCCAACAAAGGATGCTAAATATTGCAGTCTCTAACGTCAGTCGCTAGTGCGCATCTTGCGATCAGGGAAGTGAGGTTTATCAGCACTGCTCAATATCCTAGTCTCCTTTACACTTAAGTGAAAAAAAAATTGACTAATTTATCACTGACTGTTTACATGTCTTCAGTAAGCTTGAGTTTTTATTCTTAGGCTAGTGTTAGTTTTTGTGATATTGAAATTGGTGATAAAGTGTCAATTTTTATATCATAACATTGTTTAAATAAAAAAAAATATATATATATATATATATATATATATATATATATATATATATATTGAAATAAAATTACTTTAGATTTAGATTAATTACTAAGATTTATCATATGGTCATATAATCCACCCCAGTACTGGAATTACCTGGCAAAACCATAGACTTCCACCTCACATAGCGTAAGAGAATCTTGTTATCTTTAGGAATAATCACGCTCACATAACGCCCTCCATTTCAGGACATGGGTAGTCGTAAGAAGCCCTCTGCAGGAATACTGTCAATTACAGCACATCTGGAGAGAGTCAAAGAGATGAAGGAAAATCATCAATCATTCTGGTGCATAGTTTCAAAACGGAGGAATTAAATAAAACACCACAGTGGGTTGTTAAGCAGAGTGTAGGAGTCTAACTGTCAGGAAAAAGGCAAGTGATTGTGCAGCAGCCGCTCCATGCCATGCAGTAAGAGCGCTATACTTCAGCTTCCACACCCCGCACGAACACTTGGATATACGTCTAATAATAGCTCACATGTAGGTTAACGTTAGAGCAAGGCCATGTAAAGTTACTACTTGCATGATTCAAATGACAAAGCCACATATGAGGACAATGGATGATGCCCGACTGCCCAACATACTGTAATTAATTTTGGGAAGATTTAAGATTTAAATAAGTATTTAACTTGATTTACACTTTAGTTTGTGTGATTTGTTACTGACATTCATATTCATGTTTACACCAGGCTTATTTGTCAGTGCTTTGTGTTGTCATGATTTATTATTATTATTGGAAGTTGAACTAATCAGTCAGTATACTATTGTGATTTAAGTAGTTAAATAAAAATATCACCTGATTTCATCATAACATTTAGGCCTGGTGTTGCAGGAAAGAACAGTTTCTGTTTAATCTATCTAATATTGTGTTGGTCATACTATACAATGATTTATTGCTTGTCTTTGTGATTTTAATATGCAGTTATTTTTAAAGCTATTTATATTCCGTATTCAACAATTGCAATATTGGTGGTAAAAATCAGTAACTGGATTTTCCAAAATTGTTTAGCCCTCAGACGTAAAGTATATAGCATTTATATATTTCCTTATACAAACCCGATTCCAAAAAGTTGGGACACTGTACAAATTCAGAATATTCACAATAGAATATAGATAACATATCAAATGTTGGAAAGTGAGACATTTTGAAATGTCATGCCAAATATTGGCTCATTTTGGATTTCATGAGAGCTACACATTCCAAAAAAAGTTGGGACAGGGAGCAATAAGAGGCCGGAAAAGCTAAATGCACATATATGAACAGCTGGAGGACCAATCTGCAACTTATTAGGTCAATTGGCAAACATGATTGGGTATAAAAAGAGCCTCAGAGTGGCAGTGTCTCTCCAGAAGTCAAGATGGGCAGAGGATCAACCATTCCCCAATGCTGCGTGCACAAACATACTGGAGCAATATCAGAAAGGAGCTTTCTCAGAGAAACACTGCAAAGAGTTTGAAGTTCTCATCATCTACAGTGCATAATATCATCCAAAGATTCAGAGAATCTGGAACAAACTTCTGTGTATGGGTATGGTCAAGGCCGAAAACCATACTGATGCCCGTGATCTTCGGGCCCTTAGACGGCACTGCATCACATACAGGAATGCTACTGTAATGGAAATCACAACATGGGCTCAGGAATACTTCCCAGAAAACATTGTCGTGAACACAATCCACTGATGCCATTCCGCCGCTGCCGGCTAAAACTCTATAGGTCAAAAAAGAAGCCATATCTAAACATGATCCAGAAGCGCAGGCGTTTTCTCTGGGCCAAGGCTCATTTAAAATGGACTGTGGCAAAGTGGAAAACTGTTCTGTGGTCAGACCAATCAAAATTTGAAGTTCTTTTGGAAACTGGGACGCCATGTCATCCGGACTAAAGAGGACAAGGACAACCCAAGCTGTTGTCAGCGCCAGTTCAGAAGCCTGCATCTCTGATGGGATGGGGTTCATGAGTGCAGTGTGTGCATGGGCAGCTTACACATCTGGGAAGGCACCATCAATGCTGAAAGGGATATCAAGTTCTAGAACAACATATGCTCCCATCCAGGCGTCGCCTCTTTCAGGGAAGACCTTTGCATTTTCCAACATGACAATGCCAGACCACATACTGCATCCAATTACAACATCATGGCTGTGTAGAAGAAGGATCGGGGACTGGAAATGGCCAGCCTGCGGTCCAGATCTTTCACCATAGAAAACATTTGAGCATCATAAAAGAGGGGAAGATGCCACAAAGAAGCACCTAAGACAGTTGAGCAACTAGAAGCCTGTATTAGACAAGAATGGGACAACATTCCTATTCCTAAATCCTGAGGCAACTTGTCTCCTCAGTCCCCAGGACGTTTGCAGACTGTTAGAAAAAGAAGAGGGGATGCCACACAGTGGAAACATGGCCTTGTCCCAACTTTTCTGAGATGTGTTGATGCCATGAAATTTAAAATCAACTTATTTTTCCCTTAAAATGATACATTTTCTTAGTTTAAACATTTGATATGTCATCTATGTTGTATTCTGAATAAAAATATTGACATTTGAAACTTCCACATCATTGCATTCTGTTTTATTCACAATTTGTACAGTGTCCCAACTCTTTTGGAATCGGGTTTTGTAGTTTATGAGCTGTTTAATTCATACAATTTAATTATAATTAAAAAGAAATTAATTAAATCTAAATCTATAAAATGATCCTATGAGGGGAACCCTTTAGGTAAGAGAACCCTTTCCTTGTGAGAGTGAGGAGTAACTGTAACCTGGGATTGTTGTTGCCATGCACATCCAGGGAGTTTCCGATGCATGTAATCTCTGCTCCGTTGACTCGATTCAGGACAGCAGTTCAGTCTGTTAGTGATGGTCACTTTATTAATGTAGTAATTATCCAGCAGATCCAGCCTCCACCAGGATTCTTCTCCAAAT
>CM031949.1:22389348-22425430 GCA_018749465.1 Paracanthobrama guichenoti | reverse complement strand
AGCATTTATTAGAAATAGAATATTTTATAACATCATAAATGTCTTCACTGATGAAACATTATTTTTCAACACTGATAATAATCATAAATGTTTTTCAAGCAGCAAATCAACAGTGAAAGAGAGTCCACTTTAATGCATGTTGATATGCTTTATCAGTGCAGACATGTTTTCTGAAAACACCTGCAGCTGCTGAAAAGAAGAAGAAGCGACTTTTTAACAAAAGTCAAGGGTCAAGAGCCCAACTAAAGCAAACACTGATCTCCATAATGGCGACTTCAAACTTTATTATGTTCAATAAAACATCAACATCTAAAGCTCTGTTAATCTCAATAAGAGCTTCTGTAGACATCTGACAGAAATGAAGCCAGTTTAGTTAGTAATGTGTGAAGCTGGTGATGCTGTTTGGGCCTCTGCTGAGATCTTCAGATTTAATGTTGTTTTGTAGTTGTAGTTTGTGTTCTTATTTCTCTTTCTTTCAGTGCGTGTTCACAGCAGGTGTTTGAATCGTTGAGAGAATGTTTCAGGGACATTGGTGATGTGAAAAAAAGAGCAAAAGAGTACAATTGAATAAGAGTAAAAGCACGAAAGAGTAAAGTTTTTACAACCAATCGACATCAAAATTGCATAAAATAAGGAAAATATGTATCACTGAGATGAAATGTCTGATGCTGAAATGCTCTTACTCTCCATTAGCAATAAACTCACATCTGATGATTAAAAGCGAGTAGTTGACAACCGCTAACATTTCCTGTCTGATTATTTCATTACGTAATAATATAGCATGCTAAATTTAATTTTAAGCTTAATTTTAAATTAAAATATGTTGGTAAATGTAATAGAATATAAAATAAAATCAGGCTAAATTTGTGCAAGCTATTTTTAATTTTTATATTGCTGCTAAGAACATACAAAACCAATGCCAGGGGTAAAAGACCAAAATAATAGTATTATTGACACAATCTGGGAAAAACAAAGTTTTATTTGTATAAAGAATATCACAATTATTCCAAATAAAATAACGGTGAGGACTAAAATGTTTATAAATTAAGTGCCAGGCCAAAAGAAAAATGTCATAATTTAAGGGGCAGTTTAGTGATGTTGTAATTACAGAAACATAAGAAAAGGAGACCTCCCACCTTAGAGAAAACAAGATTGGGAAGAATATTCCAAAGTTAAATGAGTACTGTTTTAACTAATTTATCTTAAAAAGTATTATTTAGGAAGTACAATCTAGAAAGTTTAGACCACCACATTCATATTTGTTAATATCCACAGACTTTTTAATGCTCTTATGCTTCAACAGAAAGTCAAATAGCATTCTGTCAATGTCTGCACATACAGATTTATCCATGTATAAGGAGAGGAGGGTAACCATGAACTGAATTTTGTTTGACTTCATGAACTGATGTTGATTTTCCTGAAATGTTTTAGTTTGATCACCATTATGGAGATCAGTGTTCCCTTTGGCCGGGCTCTTGAACTTCATTTATATTATTGTGATTCTCTTCCTATTGATGCAGCGATGCAACAAGAAATCATAAATGTTTTATTTCAAAGGAATGGAAGTTCTGCTTTTTAAAGGTGACCTAACTTCTAACTAAATCATTAACTAGTCTATTTTTATACTGTCATAAACACCTTGTGAAACTTTTAATTGGGTTGATATAATAGTCAAGTCAAGTCACCTTTATTTATACAGCGCTTTTTACAATGCCAATTGTTTCACAGTGTTAACAGGAAAATAATGCAACAGAATTTGATTCGGCTGTACAGCCGTTCTGGTGAAACGGTGATGTTATCCAGCTCATTTCAATTATCATATAGTGTCAATGCGGGCAGATCGGTAATATAGCTGATATAGTTAATTTAGTTAAGTAAGTCAATTTATTTGGATATTTTGTTGAAAATTGAGTGTCCCCAACTGAGCAAGCCAAAAGCCAGAGGCAACGGTGGCAAGGAACCAAAACTCCTTCAGGGTCAGAATGGAGAAAAAAACCTTGGGAGAAACCAGGCTCAGTTGGGGTGCCAGTTCTCCTCTGACCAATTAACAACCAGAGTATGATTATAATTCTGGCAACCTTACAGGTCAGGGGTCATATTAGATCTGAATATTCGAAAGATCGGAGGCATCACGCCAGAGACGGATTTATTGAGGATGTTGTGTCGATGCAGCATTTACAGGGGGAGTTTATTTGACACGCTCTCTGCAGACATTTCAGGGATGAGTTGGTCATGTCCAGGCGCTGGTCCACCATCTGATCTGGATACGGCCCGGATCCGGCTGACTGCAGTAAACCTCGGGATAAACAGAGAGACTAACATTAGCGTAGATGCCATTCTTCTTATGATGTAACGAGTACATCAGGTGTTATGGGAAGTGTTCCGTTCCGGCTGACCTAGTTAATGCAGCCTAACAATCATTTACTGATTTGAAAAATAGAAATTAATAATTAATATTAATAAAAATTTATAATAATTAATAATAATAACAAATAATAAGACTCCAACATTCAGCATCAAAACACAACAATGGCAGCAATTACATTAATTATCAAGTACTCTCAGTTCTTGTTTAGTTACTAGAGCTCTAGTGTAAGTGAACTATACTAACTGAGCATTTGTCAGCACAACACACTATTCCTATCTCACTTTACTTTTTTTAAGTAAGTCTAACTAATTCGATTTTACAGCATGTGAAGCCATGATTTGCCTATAATGACGTGGCATTAGAGTATTCCCAGTAGAACTTATGCTGACGCTCACATTTCTTTTGTAACTGTGACACATAAACCTTATAAAAGCATCTTTGTTTTAGATGATGGTCAGTCTTTGAGAAACAGAGATTGTGTCGTTCACGTCACATTAAAATCAAATGATCAAATTATTGTCCTATTAAATTATATCTGAATCAGAATAAAAGATCAGTTTATTGAGTTGCTAAATGAACATGTGCTGAACCAGATACTCTATATTGCCAAAAGTATTGGGCCGCCCCCCCAAATCCCTGAGTTCAGGTGTTCAATCCCTTCATGGCCACAGGTGTATAAATCAAGCACTAGGCATGCAGACGCTTCCACACACATTTGTGAAAGAATGGCTCGCTCTCAGGAGCTCAGTGAACTCAAGCGTGGTACCGTGATAGGTTGCCACTTGTGCAATAAGTCCATTCCTGAAATTTCCTCACTACTAAATATTCCACGCTCAACTGTTAGTGGGATTATAACAAAGTGGAAGTGAATGGGAACAACAGCAACTCAGCCACGAAGTGGTAGGCCACGTAAAATCACAGAGCGGGGTCAGCGCATGCTGAGGGTCACAGTGCGCAGAAGTCACCAACTTTCTGCATTCAAGAGATTCAAGATTCAAGAGTTTTATTTGTCACATACACAGTTATATACAGAATATACAACCGGCAGTGAAATGTAAACAGGTCCGCTCCATGGACAGTGCAAATTCACAGTTAAAAAACACAAGGAAGAAATTATAATAGAAATAGGATATAAAAAAGTACTATCTATATATATATATATATATATGTCCATATCTGTAGAATTATAAATAATCAAGTCAAGAGAAAAAAAAGGTAACAAATAAGGATAAAGTGGAATAAAATAATTGAAGTAGACTTTGCAGTGAGTAAACTGTAGACTTATAAATATGTGGTTAACAAATGTATAAAGAGTATAATGTGCAAACAGGTTTATGACAGGTTGTTACACAGTAACAACGAGAACAGAAAGTGCAGTGCAATGTCAGTGTATCGATGTTTATCCTGGACGTGAAGTCACGTGATGTTAAGTGACTGAGTTCAGGAGTCTGATGGCCTGGGGAAGAAGCTCCTCCTGAGTCTCTCAGTTTTGGCCATCAGGCTTGGGCGCGCTACCAGATGGTAGCAGCGTGAAATGAGGGTTTGCAGGGTGATTAGAGTCCTTGATGATCTTGGTAGCTCTACCTTTGCAGCGCTTGGTGTAGACGCCCTGCAGAGACGGGAGAGCTGACCCTGAGATACGCCGGATAAGCGCACGACTCTTTGCAGGGCTTTGCGGTCATGACTGGTGCTGTTCCCATACCACGCCAGATGCACTGAGTTAAAACACTTTCTATCGCCCTAAATAGAAAGTTTTCAGGATAGCTGGTGAAAGCCTGAATTTCCTCAGCTGGCGCAGGTGGTACAGTCTTTGCCTGGCTTTTTCACCTGTGTCTGAATGTGAGCAGTCCAGGTCAGGTCCTCGGAGATGTTTACTCCCAGGTACTTGAAGCTGCCTCACTCTCTCTACTGGTGACCCGCTGATCATGAGGGGGGAGTATGTCCGTTGCTGTCTCTTCCTGAAGTCCACAATCATTTCTTTGGTCTTGCCAACATTCAGAGAGAGAGACAGTTGTCCTGGCACCATGCTGTTAGATGCTCCACCTCGCCCAAGTATGCCGCCTCATTGTTGTTGGAAATGAGGCCCAGGACAACAGTATCATCAGCAAATTTGATGATAGAGGTGGAGCTGTGTGTGGACAAACAGTCATGCGTGTAGAGAGAGTAGAGCAGGGGGCTCAGGACACAGCCCTGTGGAGCTCCCACACTCAGGGTGATGGAGGTGGAGGTGGACTGGCCTATTCTCACCACCTGAGGCCTGCCAGTGAGGAAGTCCTCAATCCAGTGGCAGAGAGAAGGATTCAGGCCGAGATCCAGGAGTTTGAGGTTAGCTTGGTGGGAACTATGGTGTTAAAGGCTGAGCTATAGTCAATAAATAGCAGTCTTACGTAGTTCCCACTTTTGCTGTCGATGTGAGTGAGGGAGGAGTGGAGGACATGAGAGATGGCATCTTCAGTCGATCTATTGGGACGATAGGCAAACTGAAGAGGGTCCAAAGTGTCAGGAATGAAGGCGCAAATGGTGTTTTTAATGAGTCTCTCAAAGACCTTCATGACTATAGACGTGAGAGCCACTGGACGATAGTCATTTAGGCAAGAGGGTTTACTGTTCTTAGGGACAGGGATGATGGTGGATTTTTGAAGGAGGTGGGGACCACAGATGTAGCGAGGACTCATTAAAGATAGATGTAAACAACCCGGTGAGCTGATCAGCACAGGACCGCAGAACACGACCTGAAATACCATCCGCCCAGCAGCTTTCCTGACGTCCACACGCTTGAGTGCTCTCCGAACTTCATCCTCTGAGACAGAGATCACGTGGTTGTTGCTGCTCTGAGTAATTTCTCTAACGCGCCACTTGGCGGAGTCGCGCTGCCGCGTTACAGTCAAAGCGAGCATAGAAAGAGTTTAACTCGCTCACGAGCAACGGATCAACGCTTGCCTCTGCAGAGGATTTAGATCCAAAGGAGCAGATGGACCTCAGACCTTGCCACATGCGCGCCGCGTGTCGTTGAGTTGGAAATGAGACTCCACTCGGTCTTTATAACGGAGTTTTGCGGCTTTAACTGCTCGCCTGAGAGCATAACAGGACGATCTGTATTCATTCATATTCCCTGAATGGAGACCGGCGTTGTAAGCAGCAGTGCGTATGCTCACTGCCGCGCGGATTGAATTGTCCACCCACGGTTTCTGATTTGAGAAGGACGTTATTGTTATTGTTTGCGCGTGGCTTGCTCTGTAAGCGTGTTGATGAAGCAAAGCGCCACGCCTGTGAACTCGCTTACGCCAGCTGAACTCGCCGAACATGTCCCAGTCAACGCCATCAAGAGCTGCCTGAAGCGCGGTCTCTGAGTGGGGCGACCAACGCTTAACTTCCCGCCTCACCGGGGTTCCTGGAGGAGCTTTTGTTTGTATTCGGAGTGAGGAAAATGGCGGCATGATCCGACGGCCAACGCTGGAAGTGACCGCGCTTTATAGGCGTTCTTAAACGGAGAGTAGCAGTGATCCAGTGTGTTTGCTCCTCGTGTGGGGCAGGAGACGTGCTGGTGAAAGTTTGGCAGGACTTTCTTTAGGTTTGCTTTGTTAAAATCGCCACGACAATGAATGCCGCGTCGGGATGTTGGTTTATGACGCCGCTGGCAACATCATGAAGGCCAGATAAAGCCAGCGCTGTGTCTGCCTGCGGTGGATGTAAACGGGCGGTCGCGACAACCGCAGAAAACTCCCTCGGCAGATAGAATGGGCGGCAGATGATTGTTAAATGTTCCAGATGAGGTGAGCAGGACCGCGAGAGAATGGTGATGTTCCTGGGATCGCACCATTTCTTGTTGATCATGAAACACACTCCACCGCCTTTGGATTTACCGGCCTCGGCTGTTCTGTCCATCCGAAAAACAGAGAAGTTCTCCGGACGCGCCACAGCTGTGTCCGGGACCGCGGCGTGAGCCATGTTTCAGACAAACAATAGATATTACAGTCTCTCATGTCCCGTTGAAAACTTATCCTGGCTCTAAGATCGTCCATCTTATTATCCAAGGATTGAACATTTGCTAGAAGAATGCTCGGGAGAGGAGGTCTGAATGCCCTTTTCCTCAGTCTGTTACGGATACCAGCACGCTTTCCCACGGTGTTTCTTTGTTCTACGCCGCTGGCTCTGGCCATTGTTCAACTCGGCGCTCCGAAGGATCTCAGATGGCCACAGAGGATCGGCAAAAGTGTCCTGAAACAGTCCAGTGTAGAGGTAACCAATGTCCAAAAGAGTTTTGCTGTCGTAGTAGATCAATGCAGATGATAAGTTTGTAAAAACTGAGAGTAAAAGAAAGTAAAATAGTAAATAAAAGCACAGTCTTCGCGGAGCGACCTGAACGGCGACCAAACACAGCGGCGCCATTTTGTAAAGTTCAGAGTCAATAGCTCCAGACCTCCAAACTTCTGTGGCCTTCAGATGAGCTCAAGAACAGTGCGTAGAGAGCTTCATGGAATGGGTTTCCATGGCCGAGCAGCTCATCCAAGCCTTACATCACCAAGTGCAATGCAAAGCGTGGGACGCCACTGGACTCTAGAGCAGTGGAGACGTGTTCTCTGGAGTGACCAGTCACGCTTCTCTGTCTGACAATCCCATGGACGAGTCTGGGTTTGGCAGTTGTCAGGAGAACGGGACTTGCCTGACTGCATTGTGCCAAGAGTAAAGTTTGGTGGAGGAGGGATTATGGGGTGGGGTTGTTTTTCAGGGGTTGGGCTTGACCCCTTAGTTCCAGTGAAAGGAACTTTTAATGCTTCACCAAGACATTTTGGACAATTTCATGCTCCCAACTTTGTGGGAACAGTTTGGGGACGGCCCCTTCCTGTCCCAACATGACTGCGCTCCAGTGCACAAAGCGTCGGCCCATAAAGACATGGATGAGTGAGTTTGGTGTGGAGGAACTTGACTGGCCTGCACAGAGTCCTGACCTCATCCCGATAGAACACCTTTGGGATGAATTAGAGCGGAGACTGCGAGCCAGGCCTTCTCGTCCAACATCAGTGCCTGACCTCACAAATGCGCTTCTAGAAGAATGGTCAAAAATTCCCATAAACACACTCCTAAACCTTGTGGAAAGCCTTCCCAGAAGAGCTGAAGCTGTTAGAGCTGCAAAGGGTGGGCCGACTCCATATTAAACCCTACGGATTAAGAATGGGATGGCATTAAAGTGCCTGTAAAGGCAGGTGTCACAAAACTTTTGGCAATAAAGTGTAACTGTCATTTATTGGCTAAATGAGGCCTTTTTCTCACCCACCGACCAATGGGAGTTCAGAAGCCTTTACCAGCCGGAGGGAAGGTTTCACACCAGTTTGAAGTGTGTTTTTATTCTGCACAGTCTCAGTGTGTTTGTAAAGATACACATGCGTGTCTCACACTGACGTCTGTCTGTCTCCGCTGCGCTCCTCCCTGTGCTGGCAGTTAGATCAATCTCAGCAGTTCATTATAATCTAATTAAAGTCGTCTATCATTAGCTTACAGCACTGAGAACATTAATTAAAATAAATCATCAGATGGAGGAAAATATAAAGTTCTTCATCAGAATCAAGTGCTAGCACAAGAGATGCTGACATTCAGATCCTTTTATAGTTATGTTGAATTCGTTTTTATTTCTGTATTTCAAAAGTTTAGTAATTTTGTTGTGTTTTTGTCATTTTTATTATTGTTTTGTTTTTCCATATTGGCTTTGGAAGCTATCTGAAGTAAAATAAGTTTGCTCTGGGCTGTACTCATTATAATCAACTCATTTGCATAGTTAAATAAACCTGTGTGTGTGTGTGTGTGCGTGCATGTGTGTGTGTGTGTGTGTGCGCACGCCCGTCCTGGTAAACCCTACCTAATGGGGACAAAATGTCCCCACAAAGATGGCAATATCCGAAATCCTTGTCCTTGTGGGGACATTTTTTGGTCCCCATGAGGAAAACATCTTATAAATCATACTAAGTGATGTTTTTTGAAAATTTAAAAATGCTGAATGTTTCCTGTGATGGGTAGGTTTAGGGGTAGGGGCAGTGTAGGGGGATAGAAAATACGGTTTGTACAGTATAAAAACCATTACGCCTATGGAATGTCCCCATAAAACATGAAAACACAACATGGGCGTGTGTGTGTGCGTGTGTGTGTGCGTGTGTGTGTGTGTGTGTGTGTGTGTGTGTGTGTGTGTGTGTGAACAGACTGTGATTTATCCGTGTTTACACAGATACAACAAGCAGAACAGAAGGACAAATAAAGGACACACACACACACTCACACACACACACGGCGTCGGTTCAGTACAGTGATTGACATGATGAGTGGGCGTGGCTGTATCAGGTCAGAGGTCAGGCTGCTTTCATCGCTCCATCAGTATTCACAGAGTCTGCCGAGTGCGTTAACTAACATTTATAAAACATCTGCTGCAGTGTGTGTATCATTTCTCAACTGCTCACACACACATACACACACACTCCATCTGTGCGCGAGAGGAAGAGATGCTACTGACAGAGAGAGAGAATACTGGAATTTTCCAGAATATAACTCACTTTTTTATAATCTGCTGCGAAGAAGTGCTGCAAAATTTGTTGATTATGAAACGTCGATTCAGCTATAAAGTATTTGTCGAGGAGTGACGGGAACGAGCAGTCAAAGGCGGATACCGTTGATCATCTCCTAACGACACTGTCACATAAGAGACATGTTTCACCGCTCTATTTAATACAATGATTTTATGTATAATAGGGTTTACATGTTTTCTCAGTCCATTTTATTCCTCTTACCGTCTTAAGTGTGTATATGTCTTTAAGTAATGAATGGTTGGCCTATCATGTGACCAGTCACATGACAGGAAGTAGGAAATGCATCTGTATAAAGAGAGCAGCATGACAAACAAATGGACAATCACTAACAGTCACTAAATAGTACTTTCTGGATTGTGGAGTTTCCAACCTGTGGACTTGCAACTCACTTTTTCAGACACAACTGCAAACTTTTGGATTGTCTCTTTTCTTGGATTGTGTATATACACTGGAGGACCCTCACACTGGGACTTATCAGCACACTAGGATGCTTGGACTGTTTTAGGGTATGGTACATTGGACTCAGGAGTTTTCCTGGTTTTACTGTGTCTCAGGTGAACATTGTAAAGGTCTCACACAGTAAAATCTGATCCCATTTTAATATTGTAACCCAACCAATTTGGCTGGACGCTACACACTTATAACCAGCTTCACTTATTAATAACCAGACTGACTTTATGTCTGTCAGACGTCTACAGAAGCTCTGATTGAGATTAACAGAGCTTTAGATGTTTTATTGAAAATGTTTGCTCACCATTATGGAGATCAGTGTTTGCTTTAGTTGGGCAGTTTGAGTCTCGGCTTTAGGTGAGTTTGTGGTCTTTGTAATAATGTTTTACCGAAACATACATTTTTCAAAAGAAGCCTGAAACAAAGATGATCAGGTGATAAAGTAGGACACTTCAAATTCAATCTTATCATTGACCAAAAGTGATTATTTGTTATTAATAGATTTTCTTCTTGCAAAAGATCAGACATTCTGAGATTTGATTTTTAAGTACATTATGGGAAAATACATTATGGTTTTCCCATAATGTATTTAAAACCAGAATGTCTGATCTGTTGCAAGAAAGTATTGTTGGTGAAAATAATCTATAAACTAATTTTGGTCAGGGATGAGACTAGTGAATTATTCTACTTAATGCTGAAAACTATTTCACCTAATCATATGTTCTCTTGCCATAACAAACACCGTAACAGCAGCCAAAGAAACACTAATGTTAAAAAGTCAAGGGTCAAGAGCCCAACTAAAGCAAACACTGATATCCATAATGGCGACTTCAAACTTTAAAGCTCTGTTAATCTCAATCAGAGTTTCTGTAGACGTCTGACAGAAATGAAGCGAGCCTGGTTAGTAATGTGTGAAGCTGGTGATGCTGTTTGTGCCTCTGCTGAGATCTTCAGATTTAATGTGCTGCCATGCATTTCACGAATGCTGGGCAACGCTGACTTTCATTTTTAACCAAAATATGACGTTGGTTGCTGATGTTGGATTAATTGTGTCGTTCAGTTGGATTAATCTTCCTGACGTCACAGTGACGTACTGTGTTTGCTGGGAACACTTAAGCAAACAATCAATTCTCGTGATCTTTCTAAAGAAAGTCCTGCCGAACTTTCATCAGCACGTCTCCTGCCCCACACGAGGAGCAAACACACTGGATCATTGCTACACCCCGTTTAAGAACGCCTATAAAGCGCGGTCACTTCCAGCGTTTGGCAAATCGGATCATGCCGCCATTTTCCTCACTCCCGAATACAAACAAAAGCTCCTCCAGGAACCCCCGGTGAGGCGGGAAGTTAAGCGTTGGTCACCCCACTCAGAGACCGCGCTACAGGCAGCTCTGGATGACGTTGACTGGGACATGTTCCGAGCGAGTTCAGCTGACGTCAGTGAGTTCACAGATGTGGCGCTTTGCTTCATCGACACGCTTACAGAGCAAGCCACGCAAACAATAACAATAACGTCCTTCTCAAATCAGAAACCGTGGGTGGACAATTCAATCCGCGCGGCAGTGAACGCACGCACTGCTGCTTACAACGCCGGTCTCCGTTCAGGGAATATGACTGAATACAGAACGTCCTGTTATGCTCACAGACGAGCAGTTAAAGCCGCAAAACTCCGTTACAAAGAACGAGTGGAGTCTCATTTCCAACTCAACGACTCGCGGCGCATGTGGCAAGGTCTGAGGTCCATCTGCTCTTTTGGATCTAAATCCTCTGCAGAGGCGAACGCTGACCCGTTGCTCGTGAACGAAGTTAAACTCTTTCTCACGCCGCTTTGACTGTAACCGCGGCAACGCGACTCCGCCAAGTGGCGCGTTAGAGGAAATTACTCAGAGCAGCAACAATCACGTGATCTCTGTCTCAGAGGATGAAGTTCGGAGAGCACTCAAGCGTGTGGACGCCAGGAAAAGCTGCCGGGCCGATGGTATTTCAGGTCGTGTTCTGCGGTCCTGTGCTGATCAGCTCGCCGGGTTGTTTACATCTATCTTTAATGAGTCCTCGCTACATCTGTGGTCCCCACCTCCTTCAAAAAAATCCACCATTATCCCTGTCCCTAAGAACAGTAAACCCTCTTGCCTAAATGACTATCGTCCAGTGGCTCTCACGTCTATAGTCATGAAGGTCTTTGAGAGACTCATTAAAAACACCATTTGCGCCTTCATTCCTGGCACTTTGGACCCTCTTCAGTTTGCCTATCGTCCCAATAGATCGACTGAAGATGCCATCTCTCATGTCCTCCACTCCTCCCTCACTCACATCGACAGCAAAAGTGGGAACTACGTAAAGACTGCTATTTATTGACTATAGCTCAGCCTTTAACACCATAGTTCCCACCAAGCTAACCTCCAAACTCCTGGATCTCGGCCTGAATCCTTCTCTGCCACTGGATTGAGGACTTCCTCACTGGCAGGCCTCAGGTGGTGAGAATAGGCCAGTCCACCTCCTCCTCCATCACCCTGAGTGTGGGAGCTCCACAGGGCTGTGTCCTGAGCCCCCTGCTCTACTCTCTCTACGCATGACTGTTTGTCCACACACAGCTCCACCTCTATCATCAAATTTGCTGATGATACTGTTGTCTTGGGCCTCATTTCCAACAACAATGAGACGGCATACTTGGACGAGGTGGAGCATCTAACATCATGGTGCCAGGACAACTGTCTCTCTCTGAATGTTGGCAAGACCAAAGAAATGATTGTGGACTTCAGGAAGAGACAGCAACGGACATACTCCCCCCTCATGATCAGCGGGTCACCAGTAGAGAGAGTGAGCAGCTTCAAGTACCTGGGTGTAAACATCTCCGAGGACCTGACCTGGACTGCTCACATTCAGACACAGGTGAAAAAGCCAGGCAAAGACTGTACCACCTGCGCCAGCTGAGGAAATTCAGGGTTTCACCAGCTATCCTGAAAACGTTCTATTTAGGGGCGATAGAAAGTGTTTTAACTCAGTGCATCACAGCGTGGTATGGGAACAGCACCAGTCATGACCACAAAGCCCTGCAAAGAGTCGTTCGCTTATCCGAGCGTATCTCAGGGTCAGCTCTCCCGTCTCTGCAGGACGTCTACACCAAACGCTGCAAAGGTAGAGCTACCAAGATCATCAAGGACTCTAATCACCCTGCAAACCCTCATTTCACGCTGCTGCCATCTGGTAAGCGCTTCCGAAGCCTGATGGCCAAAACTGAGAGACTCAGGAGAAGCTTCTTCCCCCAGGCCATCAGACTCCTGAACTTAACGTCCACGTGACTTCACTTCAGGATAAACATCGATACACTGTCATTGCACTGCACTTTCTGTTCTCGTTGTTACTGTGTAACAACCTGTTATAAACCTATTTGCACATTATACTCTTTATACATTTGTTAACCACATATTTATAAGTCTACAGTTTACTCTGCACAGTTTACTTCAATTATTTTATTCCACTTTATCCTTATTTGTTACCTTTTTTTTTCTCTTGACTTGATTATTTATAATTCTACAGATATATATATATATATATATATATATATATATATATATATATATATATATATATATATATATATATATATATATATATATATATATATATATATATATATATATATATATATTATATATAGTACTTTTTTTATCCTATTTCTATATAATTTCCTCCTTGTGTTTTTAACTGTGAATTTGCACTGTCCATGGAGCGGACCTGTTTACATTTCACTGCCGGTTGTATATTCTGTATATAACTGTGTATGTGACAAATAAAACTCTTGAATCTTGAATCTTGAATCTCTTGAGCACATCAGATGCAGGAATAAAGATCCGAGGGCCAAACAGACGACTGGCTCAGAGAGTCTCTGGCTCGTGTGTTTCTCCCGGACAGTGCTGAGAATTTACCGACAATGTCCGAGGAGGAACAAACCACAAACCGGCGACAGGCTGTTGGACGGCCAAGGCTCATCGATGCACAAGGGTGATGAAGGCTATCC
This sequence comes from Paracanthobrama guichenoti, assembly GCA_018749465.1. NCBI lineage: Eukaryota > Metazoa > Chordata > Actinopteri > Cypriniformes > Gobionidae > Paracanthobrama > Paracanthobrama guichenoti. Next base: position 22,412,022 of record CM031949.1, on the reverse strand, counting down.
CGTCTGGTCCGAGCAAACAAGGTCTACTGCGGCACACAAAAATCCAGCATATAGTGTCAGTTCTATCCGAATCACAGCATACATATATAAACCCCTCAGTACTATCAGCAGCTATCGCATTCTCCAGAGCTAATTACCCTCCTCCATCCCCAGCTCCTCCTCTCATCAGTCAGGATTTGGTATTCTAATTCCCCTTGTATCAGACTAAATTCCTGAATTATTTTGTACATTTAATATCGACATTAATGATGTCTGCAATAGATCATGTTGGTTCTGTTCTGTTTACCCTAAGGGGGGTTATTGCTGCTGTCCCTGCTCTTATCCATGTTATGCTGCCCAGAACAGAACCACACCGCTTATCCAAACTATATGCTAACAGTCAATCAATCAATCATCTTTGATGATAGTGGTCCTGACAGAACTTTAATGATGGTTATAGGGTCTGTCGTTTCGCTGATGTAATTGACTAAAGTGATATTCAGAGCAGGAGCAGAGACTGACTTTCAAAAGACACTTTGATCTGCGTCTCGCAGTGGTTGCTTTAGTTTTCTCTCAGTGAGGGTTTAAATGCTGCAAACACCTGTGCATTCATTCAGATGTGTGATTCATCTGTGCTTTACACCTTCCAAAATATCATGTGCAGGATCAGTGTTTCTGTCTCGTGCTCCAGCGCTAATATCTAAACATTCATAAATCAAGACACATTTACTGGAGAAGAGAAATGACTGAAGATATGAAGTCTTGCTTTCTGACACAAATATCTGCATATGTGGTCAGAATAATAATCTTGTTTTCTCTTTGAATTAAGCTCATTTTTCTGACCCCACTGGCAGACATTTGTTCTCATTTTAATCATAAACTCACTTCTTTTTGACCATTTTCTCAGACTTCTTATCTTCAGTCGTTTCTCTTCTCCAGTAAATGTGTCTTGATTTATGAATGTTTAGATATTTGTGCTGGAAAACAAGACAGAAACACAGAGGGAGAACGATTCTTGCAGCTTGTATTTAATGGGTGTATTTTGTTCTGTTAGATGTTTTACACCAGCTCATGCACTTTCATTTCCCAGGTAAATGTTTCTTGTTTGCATCATTTTAGATTGTGTTCATGGACTGTCCATTTGTCACAGAAGCACATTGGGCTGTTGGTGTTTTGTGCGTATGAATTTATATATTTGTCACATAAATAAATGAGCTTCATCTCAGAACGGCTGGAATAAACGCAGCATGACGTAATGCTCACAGGGAAGAGCGTCCATTGAAGAGCGCCTGAATCCATGAATCATTCATCGTCACTTCCTGTTTCCCTTCTCTCTCAGAATCACACATGAACACACACACACACACACACACACACACACACACACACACACACACACACTCACACTCACAGAGGAAGGAGCGGTTGAGTTGCCTTTGGGTTACTTTTCTGTTGTGTGTGTGTGTGTGTGTGTGTGTGTGTGTGTGTGTGTGTGTGTGTGTGTGTGTGTGTGTGTGTGTAGGTGCATTAAAATATACTGATATGTATTCATACATGCATGTTTGTGTTTTCACATCTTACACTACACACAACAGAAGTTTAGTTTTAACCAAAGCAGATTTTTGTATACAAATATACAGATTATTTACCTTAATATCATGATCACAGTTATTTGAACTTAATAGAACTGACATACACATATTCAGCTGTATCCTTTGATTCCGATTGAGAATGACATCACTTCTCGTGTATGGATTATTCCAGGATATTGATTCTTCAGTCTTTCAATTGATGCTTTTGTCCGGATTCTGTAATATCTATTGTTTGTCTGAAACATGGCTCACGCCCGCGGTCCCGGACACAGCTGTGACGCCGTCGGAGAACTTCTCTGTTTTTCGGATGGACAGAACAACCGAGGCCGGTAAATCCAAAGGCGGTGGAGTGTGTTTCATGATCAACAAGAAATGGTGCGATCCCAGGAACATCACCATTCTCTCGCGGTCCTGCTCACCTCATCTGGAACATTTAACAATCATTTGCCGCCCATTCTATCTGCCTAGGGAGTTTTCTGCGGTTGTCGCGACCGCCGTTTACATCCCACCGCAGGCAGACACAGCGCTGGCTTTATCTGGCCTTCATGATGTTGCCAGCGGCGTCATAAACCAACATCCCGACGCGGCATTCATTGTCGCGGGCGATTTTAACAAAGCAAACCTAAAGAAAGTCCTGCCAAACTTTCACCAGCACGCCTCCTGCCCCACACGAGGAGCAAACACACTGGATCACTGCTACTCTCGTTTAAGAACGCCTATAAAGCGCGGTCACTTCCAGCATTTGGCAAATCGGATCATGCCGCCATTTTCCTCACTCCCGAATACAAACAAAAGCTCCTCCAGGAACCCCGGTGAGGCGGGAAGTTGCGTTGGTCACCCCACTCAGAGACCGCGCTACAGGCAGCTCTGGGCGATGTGGATTGGGACATGTTCCGAGCGAGTTCAGCTGACGTAAGCGAGTTCACAGACGTGGCGCTTTGCTTCATCAACACGCTTACAGAGCAAGCCACGCAAAACAATAACAATAACGTCCTTCTCAAATCAGAAACCGTGGGTGGACAATTCAATCCGCGCGGCAGTGAACGCGACGCACTGCTGCTTACAACGCCGGTCTCCATTCAGGGAATATGAATGAATACAGATCGTCCTGCTATGCTCTCAGACGAGCAGTTAAAGCCGCAAAACTCCGTTATAAAGACCGAGTGGAGTCTCATTTCCAACTCAACGACTCGCGGCATGTGGCAAGGTCTGAGGTCCATCTGCTCCTTTGGATCTAAATCCTCTGCAGAGGCAAGCGTTGATCCGTTGCTCGTGAACGAGTTAAACTCTTTCTACGCCGCTTTGACTGTAACCGCGTAACGCGACTCCGCCAAGTGGCGCGTTAGAGGAAATTACTCAGAGCAGCAACAACCACGTGATCTCTGTCTCGGAGGATGAAGTTCGGAGAGCACTCAAGCGTGTGGACGTCAGGAAAGCTGCTGGGCCGGATGGTATTTCAGGTCGTGTTCTGCGGTCCTGTGCTGATCAGCTCACCGGGTTGTTTACATCTATCTTTAATGAGTCCTCGCTACATCTGTGGTCCCCACCTCCTTCAAAAATCCACCATCATCCCTGTCCCTAAGAACAGTAAACCCTCTTGCCTAAATGACTATCGTCCAGTGGCTCTCACGTCTATAGTCATGAAGGTCTTTGAGAGACTCATTAAAAACACCATTTGCGCCTTCATTCCTGGCACTTTGGACCCTCTTCAGTTTGCCTATCGTCCCAATAGATCGACTGAAGATGCCATCTCTCATGTCCTCCACTCCTCCTCACTCACATCGACAGCAAAAGTGGGAACTACGTAAGACTGCTATTTATTGACTATAGCTCAGCCTTTAACACCATAGTTCCCACCAAGCTAACCTCCAAACTCCTGGATCTCGGCCTGAATCCTTCTCTCTGCCACTGGATTGAGGACTTCCTCACTGGCAGGCCTCAGGTGGTGAGAATAGGCCAGTCCACCTCCACCTCCATCACCCTGAGTGTGGGAGCTCCACAGGGCTGTGTCCTGAGCCCCCTGCTCTACTCTCTCTACACGCATGACTGTTTGTCCACACACAGCTCCACCTCTATCATCAAATTTGCTGATGATACTGTTGTCCTGGGCCTCATTTCCAACAACGAGACGGCATACTTGGACGAGGTGGAGCATCTAACATCATGGTGCCAGGACAACTGTCTCTCTCTGAATGTTGGCAAGACCAAAGAAATGATTGTGGACTTCAGGAAGAGACAGCAACGGACATACTCCCCCTCATGATCAGCGGGTCACCAGTAGAGAGAGTGAGCAGCTTCAAGTACCTGGGAGTAAACATCTCCGAGGACCTGACCTGGACTGCTCACATTCAGACACAGGTGAAAAAAGCCAGGCAAAGACTGTACCACCTGCGCCAGCTGAGGAAATTCAGGGTTTCACCAGCTATCCTGAAAACTTTCTATTTAGGGGCGATAGAAAGTGTTTTAACTCAGTGCATCACAGCGTGGTATGGGAACAGCACCAGTCATGACCGCAAAGCCCTGCAAAGAGTAGTGCACTTATCCGAGCGTATCTCAGGGTCAGCTCTCCCGTCTCTGCAGGACGTCTACACCAAACGCTGCAAAGGTAGAGCTACCAAGATCATCAAGGACTCTAATCACCCTGCAAACCCTCATTTCACGCTGCTGCCATCTGGTAGCGCTTCCGAAGCCTGATGGCCAAAACTGAGAGACTCAGGAGGAGCTTCTTCCCCAGGCCATCAGACTCCTGAACTCAGTCACTTAACATCACGTGACTTCACGTCCAGGATAAACATCGATACACTGACATTGCACTGCACTTTCTGTTCTCGTTGTTACTGTGTAACAACCTGTCATAAACCTGTTTGCACATTATACTCTTTATACATTTGTTAACCACATATTTATAAGTCTACAGTTTACTCACTGCAAAGTCTACTTCAATTATTTTATTCCACTTTATCCTTATTTGTTACCTTTTTTTCTCTTGACTTGATTATTTATAATTCTACAGATATAGACATATATATATATATATAGATAGTACTTTTTTATATCCTATTTCTATTATAATTTCTTCCTTGTGTTTTTAACTGTGAATTTGCACTGTCCATGGAGCGGACCTGTTTACATTTCACTGCCGGTTGTATATTCTGTATATAACTGTGTATGTGACAAATAAAACTCTTGAATCTTGAATCTTGAATCTTGGATGTTTTCATCCTCAATCCTCCGTTTGTTGGACTCTTAGTGACATCTGCCTTGGAATGATGTTCCATGTGATACAAAGTTTAATTATCTACTAACCAATAGCAGAAGGGGGCGGGGCTGTTGGTTTGACTGACCAATAGCAGAAGGGGGCGGGGCTGTTTGTTTGACTGACCAATAGCAGAAGGGGGGCGGGGCTGTTGGTTTGACTGACCATTAGCAGATGGGGTGGGGCTGTCAGTTTGACTGAACAATAGCAGATGGGGGCGGGGCTATCAGTTTGACTGACTAATAGCAGATTGGGCGGGACTATAAATTTGACTGACCAATAGTAGATGGGGGCGGGGCTGTCAGTTTGACTGACTAATAGCAGATGGGGCGGGACTATAAATTTGACTGACCAATAGCAGATGGGGGTGGGGCTGTCAGTTTGACTGACCAATAGCAGATGGGGTGGAGCTATCAGTTTGACTGACCAATAGCAGATGGAGGCGGGGCTGTCAGTTTGACAGATTAATAGCAGATGGGGGTGGGGCTGTCAGTTTGACTGACCAATAGCAGATGGGGCTGGGCTGTCAATTTGACAGATTAATAGCAGATGGAGGCGGGGCTGTCAGTTTGACTGACCAATAGCAGATGGGGGTGGGGCTGTCAGTTTGACTGACCAATAGCAGATGGGGCGGGGCTGTCAATTTGACAGATTAATAGCAGATGGAGGCGGGGCTGTCAGTTTGACTGACCAATAGCAGATGGGGCTGGGCTGTCAGTTTGACAGCTTAATAGCAGATGGAGGCGGGGCTGTCAGTTTGACTGACCAATAGCAGATGGAGGCGGGGCTGTCAGTTTGACTGACCAATAGCAGATGGGGCGGGCTGTCAGTTTGACTGACCAATAGCAGATGGAGGCGGGGCTGTCAATTTGACAGATTAATAGCAGATGGAGGCGGGGCTGTCAGTTTGACTGACCAATAGCAGATGGGGCTGGGCTGTCAGTTTGACAGATTAATAGCAGATGGAGGCGGGGCTGTCAGTTTGACTGACCAATAGCAGATGGGGCTGGGCTGTCAGTTTGACAGCTTAATAGCAGATGGAGGCGGGGCTGTCAGTTTGACTGACCAATAGCAGATGGAGGCGGGGCTGTCAGTTTGACTGACCAATAGCAGATGGGGGTGGGGCTGTCAGTTTGACTGACCAATAGCAGATGGGGTGGGGCTGTCAATTTGACAGATTAATAGCAGATGGAGGCGGGGCTGTCAGTTTGACTGACCAATAGCAGATGGGGCTGGGCTGTCAGTTTGACAGATTAATAGCAGATGGAGGCGGGGCTGTCAGTTTGACTGACCAATAGCAGATGGGGCGGGGCTGTCAGTTTGACAGATTAATAGCAGATGGGGCGGGGCTGTCAATTTGACAGATTAATAGTAGACGGAGGCGGGGCTGTCAGTTTGACTGATTAATAGCAGATGGGGTCAGGGTTATCAGTTTGACTGACCAATAGCAGATGGGGGCGGGGCTATCGGTTTGACTGACCAATAGCAGATGGGTCGGGGCTGTCAGTTTGACTGACCAACAGCAGATGGGGCGGGGCTATCGGTTTGACTGACCAATAGCAGATGGGGCGGGGCTGTCAGTTTGACTGATTAATAGCAGATGGGGTCAGGGATATCAGTTTGACTGACCAATAGCAGATGGGGGTGGGGCAGATGAATCAGCTTGTGTGTGTGAATTTGAGAGGAAACAGATCAGTAATGATCTTGAAAGAAGAGAATGATCTTGAAAGTCTGTTTTATCGTCAGAATATCACAATGAAGAGATTTCTGGGTATAATTGCTGACCCGTCTCTCTCTCTCTTTCTCTCTCTCTCTCCCGTGTGTGTGTCTGTCAGGAGCGCGGGAAAGTCGGCGTGATCTTTAATGTGGGGACGGATGACATCGTCATCGATGAGGCCGGCGTGATGGTCAGCGACGGGAAGTATCACGTGGTGCGGTTCACAAGGAGCGGTGGGAATGCAACACTACAGGTGGACAATCTGCCCGTGATCGAGCGCTTCCCGTCAGGTGAGCACACACACACACACACACTCCAGACAGGCAGTGTGTCGCTCTCTCTCATTGAGGAAGAGGATTTCCAAACATCACACCAAACCTGTTTGTGTTCGAGGATTCGTCCAGCTTTATTCCTAAAGCGTTTTATTCATCACAGATCATTTCAGAGCAGCTTTACAGTAATAAACAGGAAAATAACAGAATCACTGATGAGACTAATTCAGCTCTACAGAAGACAATAGAGTCATTATTCAGCTCAATGTTGATTCAGTTCAATAAGTTCATCAATTATGAATCTGAATTATGATTCCGATATAAAGCAGGATCAGGTGTTTTTGTTGTATTGTCAGTCACTGGTCACTGGCTAAAGTCACACTGTTGAAGGTCAGACGCTGGTCTTTGACTCAGCTGATGGTCACTAATGTACAGCTGAATATGCCGATGTCATGAGCGGATCTTCCTGGATGAAACAGTGCAGTGTGATGCGAGGAGCAGCAGAGAAATACTGGAGGAATAAAAATATCCAGTGACCCAGTTAGCGCAGAGCAAGTCTGCAGTGGAATTGTGGGTAGAATGTCGAGCAGAAGCTTCCAGCTGCCTCCTGCAGGACGAACCCATCCGGGATTGATCCGAGTCTCAGAGTCGTCGTCATAGTAACTGTATTTAACGGGAAGTGCTGGTTTGTCGTGCTGAAGGTCATTAGTGATTGATGTTTATTATCATCTGTTTTTCATAATGTATTAATAATAGAGTTTCAAACACATAACAGTGAAGTCGGACATGAATTCACTGTGAACATTCCCATAGAAACTTAACTTTCCTCATCTGAAGCTTGAAGATAAAAGCATGTAATTATGGAAAGTCTGTCATGATGTGAACGCAGCGTTAGTGTGATGATCAGACCTGTCATGTGAAACCGCTCACAGTTTATATTCTTGTGGATTTTTGATTTGATTTAAAATTTTAAGATTTTTGGTTTGTTTGCTGTTTTTGCATTTCTTGTGACAGGACAGTACAGAGAACTGATAGCATTCAAAGTGGGAGAGATATTTTATCTGATCTCAGTTTAGTTTTTTATTTAATTTAAGTTTTGTTTAATTTTATTCAAGTTTTATTCTATTTTAAGTTTTAAAGTTTGTATTTTTTATTTTTAGATGACCTTAATAAAGAGCATCCGTCATCCATCCATCCATCCATCCATCCATCCATCCATCCATCCATCCATCCATCCATCCATCCATCCATCCATCCATCCATCCATCCATCCATCCATCCATCCATCCATCCATCCATCCATCCATCCATCCATCCATCATCCATCCATCATCCATCCATCCATCCATCCATCCATCCATCCATCCATCCATCCATCCATCCATCCATCCATCCATCCATCCATCCATCCATCATCCATCCATCCATCATCCATCCATCCATCCATCATCCATCCATCCATCCATCCATCATCCATCCATCCATCCATCCATCCATCATCCATCCATCCATCATCCATCCATCCATCCATCATCCATCCATCCATCCATCCATCCATCCATCCATCGCTTCTGAAATGTGAAATAAATCATTGTTCTGTAACTGCCTCATTCACATCATGTCAGAAATACAGTAATTACTGTAATTAATGGTTCCTCTCAGGTCTCTCAGAACGAGTCCATATTTAAGGAGACTTTATTAATTATTGTTTGCTTGTAAACGATGGGCTCATTCCAAACCCTAGTGACCTGCATATGAAGGCATCACAGATGCTCGTCCTGATGCTTCCTGAAACACGATTACTTTCAGCCAGTCCTTCACAATACTGATGGTGAATTAAAATAAACCACATTTTTTACGTGCAGTCCAAATTTAATTTCACTAAATAAAATTTCAATAAAATGTAACAATGTAACACAAATAATTCCATTTTGAGCACTATTTAATGAGCTGGCCTGTAAAGTGTTACTTTAAAGTTATATTCCGAGTGATTGGAGCAGCTTGTGTGTGTGTGTGTGTGTGTGTGTGTGTGTGTGTGTGTGTGTGTATGATGGGTAGGGTTAGTGTAAGGGGACAGAATATACAGTTTGTACAGTATAAAATCCATTACGTCTACGTCTTCCCCAGAAAGATAGCGCGTCAGACAGTGTGTGTGTGTGTGTGTGTGTGTGTGTGTGTGTGTGTGTGTGTGTGTGTGTGTGTGTGTGTGTGTGTGTGTGTGTGTGTGTGTGTGTGTGTGTGTGTGTGTGTGTGTGTGTGTGTGTGTGTGTGTGTGTGTGTGTGTGTGTGTGTGATGGGTAGGGTTAGTGTAAGGGGACAGAATATACAGTTTGTACAGTATAAAATCCATTACGCCTCACGTCTTCCCCAGAAAGATAGCGCGTCAGACAGTGTGTGTGTGTGTGTGTGTGTGTGTGTGTGTGTGTGTGTGTGTTGTGCGTGTGTATAAGCAGAAAGGCTAATGCGCGTCATTTAGTGTGTAGTTCACGTGGGTTGGTGGGTGGATGTTGGATGTGGCCGTCAGTTTGACTATTTGCTCTGCTTTCATAATGCACATCAAGAGCAGCGTGAGATCATTTCATGAGGAGCTCAGCGTGAGATCTCTGCCTTCATCACATCACCATCACAATGAAACCTGCATTTCCAGTAACACAAAGACGAGCTGTTGTGTTTGAAGTGACACCATAGATAAAGAGGACAAAATTTCACTCTCCAAGATAAGACTGTGTGAAACGAGAGAAGGAAACGGCATTTGATGTGCTTTATATAAATGTTGTGAGGGATGTTTTTATCTCATATTGCTCTAACCAGAGGTGTAAAATACTCGAAGTAAATATAAATTATATAAGTGAAATTATGGATGCTGAGTGAATATTTGAATCAATTAAAAATCCAAGTGTCTGACTTAATCAAATCAAATCACCTTTATTTATACAGCGCTTTTTTCTGAGTAAAGTAAAAAGTAAAGTTTTCTAAGTCCGATTGTTTCAAAGCAGCTTCACAGTGTTAACAGGAAAATAATGCAACAGAATTTGTACAGCCGTTCTGGTGAAACGGTGATGTTATCCAGCTCATTTCAAGTATCATATAGTGTTATCATTTTAGTTGAAAGACTAAAAACATACTTGAGTGAAAGTAAAAAAAAAGTGCTTTAACTTTAAACTATTTTTTAATTTTTTGTTAAAGTAGACGTAATCTGGCAAACGAGTAAAAAGTACCGTCTTTGCCTTGGGAAATGTAATTATGTCAAGTCACTGCAGGTGAATGGGGTCCGTTTTTTTACTAATAGATATCCCCATAATTGACCCAATTAATTAATTACAGGACATTACATTTTCCATTACAAGTTTTCTGAAATGTTATGTTTAAAATCAAATGATGCATTAATGCACAAATTCACATGCATTTCCAGAAGATAAGTCTGAACACCGGATGAAGCCAGGATCAAAACTCTTGTTTGATTGTGTTGACACATTAGAGTTAAGTGTTTTTAGTGAGGGGATTTGGGATATCTATTTTCATCACTTCATAAATCAGAAAATACTGTCAGCAGACAGAAAAACACATTTTCACCATGTTTTTAGGAATAAAATGTGCTATAAATCCTGTTGAATGATATATGAACAAACCCCTCACTAGAAACCTTCAGGATATAGATATGAATGGAGCTGTAAGTTCTGCTGTATGTGAGTGGCACTGAAACGACTCAGTTAATGATATATTGGACTTGAAATCAGACACAAATAGATAATGTGCTATAAAAGATAGACTTAATGTGTGATCTGGATGTTTTCTTTCCACTAGTCTGAAAGACATATTATGGAAACCAAATGGACCCAAACTGACCAGTGCCTGTAGTGTCTCGCCTTAAGTAAAGGTACTGAGTATTCAATGTATTCAGTTTAAATTGCACTTGAGTAAACTACAAATCACCCAAAATAATACTCAAGTATTTTACACCTCTGAAAGAAACCATCTAAATACTTCATACTTCACATACGTGATAATATTCATGCATTTCAGTGTTTGAATTTGAGGACTATGACACACTCATTGTTCCTGAGGTGATGTTCAGTGCAGAATCAGAGACGCGGCGTCGCCCTACAGCAGCGGGAGACGGATCCTTTCGGAAACGCTGGATTTTCATGTTGTTTACATATGATCCAGGATTATTTGATCTTGCTAATAAAGCTGAGGTGCTCATGCCAAACGCTGATGGCCATTGCGGGTGGAGATGTATGTGTGGATTTTGATTGGATCATTTGCAGTCCAGCTGCAGGAGCAATTAAGAGCAGCCGCTCTGCTAGCAGTGACTTCATTAAAGAGAGAGAGGAAAGCTAATTAAAGAACTGACAAGTTTGATTTCACTACAACACCAACTCTCACTCATAACAGCCGAGAGAGAGTTGATTTACACCCTGAGATGTCATGCCAGCAGATTCTCACATTCTCTCAGTGTTTATATGTGAATCATAATCAGCTCCGCACGTGCAGAAGAGCTCTAACGCTGCAGCGACACACTGATCTTATTCTACAGATCAAACAGGTTTGGTGTGATCATTTTAGTGCCATTGCTGTTAATATTTTTACATGTGCATTTTACTGTGTCTATATAGTATTAATTATTATTTCAGTTTAAGTTTAAGTTAAGTTTCTCAATCAAAGAGCTCAAGAACATTTGATTATTTAAACCTGAAGTTTTAAACTTTGATGCTCATCAGGACTGTTTGTTGATATGCTGATATGAAAATGTTCTTTATGCATTTTTAATGAGAACGACAACGATTTGATGTTGCTTGTCCACGTTCACCATGACTCTGTAATTATCCAGAAGTAATATTCAACCTCTAAAATGACTCATAAATATGCTTAACTCATGTTTAAAACACATGGTAACCAGAGCTTGCTTCACTTTCTAACCTCCAAAACGATGTTTAAAGCCTTGAGGGTGTTTAATCTGATATTAAAGTTCATAACCTGCTAAACGTTGACATGCTGGCGTTCTCTCTAACCTCTAATCTTTAACCTTTGACCTTCCAGATTGTAACCTGTTGAATTTGTTTGTTCTTCAAAGGGAACTTTGATAGTGAACGGCTGGCTATTGCTAGGCAAAGAATCCCGTACCGACTCGGTCGGGTAGTTGACGAATGGCTACTCGACAAAGGTAATTAAACAGCACCAAACCCCACTAATGAACGATCTGTCTAATCACGCTAAACACATCTCTGGACGAAGTGCACGCCCATAGACGCAGCGGAAAACTGTGAATGTTCGACGATTTCCACATGCGAAATATTACATCAAAATTACCAGTGTCTTATTACTCTTAATTCATAGTTTGCTCCTGTAAAATTTGAAGAAGTGGACGAATGAGTTGTGCTGCGATCCTCAGATGTGTTGTATTGAGACGTCTGACAAAGGGACTGCACTTCTCCAGAGTATTAACCTTACCAATAACCCCCACATAACCCTCCCTTAACCTCCCACCAACACGCACTACTGTTTACTGTTGTGTTCTCGAACAGAAACTGATTCACAACAGTTCAAACAATCTAAACTCAAAAGTTAAAGGGACTCTATTTCAGTGCCTCTGTTTCTTCTTCGCTGTCTCGTCCTTCTGTCTAAATTGATTCCAACTTTAACCCTTTGTGTCCAGAAGGTCCTAACTTCTTGTCCCACATGTGTTTTGTGGCTCTGTACACTGTAAAATCGAATTAGTTAGACTTACTTAAAAAAAAGCAGGCAAACCGATTGCCTTAAAAAACCAAGTAAAGTGAAATAGGAATAGTGTGTTGTGCTGGCAAGTTACTTAGTATAGTTAATTTACTCAAGAGCTCTAGTAAACAAGAACTGTAGAGAGTACTTGATCATTTGGGGATTATATCAACACACTTGAAAGTTTCACAAGGTGATTAAGACAGTGTTAGCAATACAATTTTAAAAGATCATTATTTGACATGAAATATAGTTACTTTAGATATAATTCTTTATATATATATCGCTGCATCAATAGGAAGAGAATCACAATAATGTAAATGAAGTTCAAGAGCCCCACCAAAGGGAACACTGATCTCCATAATGGCGATCAAACTAAAACATTTGAGGAAAATCAACATCAGTTTATGAAGTCAGCTTATGTGATGTTCTCTCTAATGTTTCAGTTGTATTGACAGTTCAGCATTCAAGATGACTTTGGGAAATGAGTGAATGCAACTAGAGAAAGAAAACTGCAGAAGTGGAGGACATGAGGGAAAAGACTATTAAGAGATGCCCGCCTCAAAAACTGGCACTCAAACCAATCAATTAATCTGAACTTGGGTTTTCTGAGTAATTAAGGCATAGTATGTGAAGAGTACAGATTACTGGATTTACAATTAAGTTAAGACATTAAGTAAAGTGAACTAAAAAGTGTTAGTTAGAATCACTTTACATTGTAGCTGGTCATTTGCTTCCTGTTTCCTAATTCCTTTTTGGTTTGACCAGTCGGAACAGGACTATCTTTGATCACTTTGGACTATTTGAAATGTCATCCTGCTGATTGATAAACTGATGCCATGTGGTTTTACACTGTAATAGAAAAAGTGCTGTTCTTCCTCAGCATTTTGTGTCATATTTCTTCCTCATCATATCTTGTTCTACAGTACAAATATCTGAACATTCTTAAATGCATTTACTCGTGTATACCAATGGGCCAAAAATCAACTTGATTCAAAAGGAAAACACGTTAATATTTCTGAGCCCACTGGCAGCTATTTGTTCTTGTTTAAATAATAAACTAATTTTGATTAATTTCTCAGAAAACAAGACTCCTTATCATCTTTGATTTTGCTTCTCCAGTAAATGTGTCTTCATTTAAGAAGAAAACAAGAGAGAAACGCTGATAAACAACAGCATTTTTGCAAGGGGAGCAAAAGTTAAAAACAGATGTTTATATTGATAGTATCTTTGAGAAGTTGAAGCTGAGCTCTCAGTTTGAGCGTTGAGGTGTAGATTATACCATCAGTTCTTAAGGTTTATTCAACCTCTGACTTTCTGTAAAAGAGCTTGAGGTGGCAGAAGCGTGAAAGAATTTCAGTGTAGAGGACAGTCTGTCAACGCAAAGGGTTAAAGAATCTCTACTGACAGGGAAAACGTAACCGTTTAAGCAGAATTTAACCAACCGTCGACTCAAGCGCTCTTCTAAACCCTGAGGGCCACCGCTGTTCTTTCGTTTTAGTTTCCATTGGATTAGATAAAGTTGAAGCCCTCAGTCATAAACCTGTTTCTAAACTCACATAACTGAATGAACACAGATCAAATGAAGAATACGGATTATTAGTCAAACCGTCTAAATAGAACGCTTAACTAACCCGCATGTAACGCTTCAATGAAACTCAGAGGGTGAAACACTGAAATGATTCTGTTTGTGAACGAATCAGATTCATTGAAAGAGTAAACGTTCTTCTTGTTGTTTTGGAACGTTTGCGGAGAGAATACGGTCCCTTTAACACTTAAATGTCTGAGGATGAATGATGAAGGAAATGATGTGCTGATTACTGTCATGGTTTGTCTGTGAGTGCAGTTTGGACTGTTGAGTTTTAGGATTGTCAACATGAAATCAAAATCAATCATTCATTCATGTTATTGCGGTTATTAGTTGTGAATGAACTACCAGTGATGTTAGTCTAAAGAGATTAAAAAAAAATTGTTTTTATAATCTTTAACGATCCTTATTATCCTGCAGGAAAATGTTCAGAATGTTCAATTATGGCAGGACACTACAGGCAAAACCATTGTTTTTTCATGCACTGGTACATGTTTAGATTTTCCTTCCCTAACTTCAGACTAGTGGAAAGAAAACATCAAAAATACACATTAAGTGTATCTTTTATAGCACATTATCTATTTACATCTGTAGATTTCAAGTCCAATATATCATTAAATGAGTTTTCCCTTCACTTCAGTAAGACTTACATACACCAAAACTTACAGTTCTATTCATATCTATATTCTGAAGGTTTTTACTGAGGGGTTTGTTCATATATCATTCACCTGATTATATATTTAACATTTTATTCCTAAAACATGGTGAAGATTATGTTTTCTGGCTTTTGACAGTGTTTTCTGATTTATGGAGTGATAAAAGAGAAATCAAAAATCCCTCAATAAAAGCCTGGCTTTGTAATTAATAATTTAAAATTAAATAAAAAGATTTATCTGGAAATGTATGCAATATTTAATTAGATAACTTTTCATATGTATATTTTAATATAACATTTAAAAAATTGTAATACAAAACAATTGTCTTAAAGGGTCATGAACTGCATTGTTTTATTGTTTTATAATGTTTCCTGTGGCATTATAGATCTATAGCATTATATTCAGATCTATAGCATTATATTCAGATCTATAGCATTATATTCAGATCTATAGCATTATATTCAGGTCTATGGCATTATATTTAGATCTATGGCATAGCTTTATATTCAGATCTATAGCATTATATTCAGATCTATGGCATTATATTCAGATCTATAGCATTATATTCAGATCTATAGCATTATATTCAGATCTATAGCATTATATTCAGATCTATAGCATTATATTCAGATCTATGGCATTATATTCAGATCTATATAGCTCAGATCTATAGCATTATATTCAGATCTATGGCATTATATTCAGATCTATAGCATTATATTCAGATCAATGGCATTTTATTCAGGTCTATGGCATTATATTTAGATCTATGGCATAGCTTTATATTCAGATCTATAGCATTATATTCAGATCTATGGCATTATATTCAGATCTATAGCATTATATTCAGATCTATAGCATTATATTCAGATCTATGGCATTATATTCAGATCTATAGCATTATATTCAGATCTATGGCATTATATTCAGATCTATGGCATTATATTCAGATCTATGCATTATATTCAGATCTATGGCATTATATTCAGATCTATGGCATTATATTCAGATCTATAGCATTATATTCAGATCTATAGCATTATATTCAGATCTATGGCATAGCATTATATTCAGATCTATAGCATTATATTCAGATCTATGGCATTATATTCAGGTCTATGGCATTATATTTAGATCTACTGCATTATATTCAGATCTATGGCATAGCATTATATTCAGATCTATAGCATTATATTCAGATCTATGGCATTATATTCAGGTCTATGGCATTATATTTAGATCTATGGCATAGCTTTATATTCAGCTCTATAGCATTATATTCAGATCTATGGCTTTACATTCAGATCTATAGCATTATATTCAGTTCTATGGCATTATATTCAGATCTATGGGATTATATTCAGATCTATGGCATAGCATTATATTCAGATCTATAGCATTATATTTAGATATATGGCTTTACATTCAGATCTATAGCATTATATTCAGATCTATGGCATTATATTTAGATCTATGGCATTATATTCAGATCTATAGCATTATATTCAGATCTATGGCATTATATTCAGATCTATGCATTATATTCAGATCTATGGCATTATATTCAGATCTATAGCATTATATTCAGATCTATGGCATAGCATTATATTCAGATCTATAGCATTATATTCAGATCTATGGCATTATATTCAGGTCTATGGCATTATATTTAGATCTACGGCATTATATTCAGATCTATGGCATAGCATTATATTCAGATCTATAGCATTATATTCAGATCTATGGCATTATATTCAGGTCTATGGCATTATATTCAGATCTATGGCATAGCATTATATTCAGATCTATAGCATTATATTCAGATCTATGGCATTATATTCAGGTCTATGGCATTATATTTAGATCTATGGCATAGCTTTATATTCAGCTCTATAGCATTATATTCAGATCTATGGCTTTACATTCAGATCTATAGCATTATATTCAGATCTATGGCATTATATTCAGATCTATGGGATTATATTCAGATCTATGGCATAGCATTATATTCAGATCTATAGCATTATATTTAGATATATGGCTTTACATTCAGATCTATAGCATTATATTCAGATCTATGGCATTATATTTAGATCTATGGCATTATATTCAGATCTATAGCATTATATTCAGATCTATGGCATTATATTCAGATCTATGCATTATATTCAGATCTATGGCATTATATTCAGATCTATGCATTATATTCAGCTCTATGGCATAGCATTATATTCAGATCTATAGCATTATATTTAGATCTATGGCTTTACATTCAGATCTATAGCATTATATTCAGATCTATGGCATTATATTCAGATCTATGGGATTATATTCAGATCTATGGCATAGCATTATATTCAGATCTATAGCATTATATTTAGATATATGGCTTTACATTCAGATCTATAGCATTATATTCAGATCTATGGCATTATATTTAGATCTATAGCATTATATTTAGATCTATGGCTTTACATTCAGATCTATAGCATTATATTCAGATCTATGGCATTATATTTAGATCTATGGCATTATATTCAGATCTATGGCATTATATTCAGATCTATAGCATTATATTCAGATCTATGGCATTATATTCAGATCAATGGCATTATATTCAGATCAATGGCATTATATTCAGATCTATGGCATTATATTCAGATCAATGGCATTTTATTTAGTCCTATGGCATTATATTCAGGTCTATAGATTCAGCTCTATGGCATTATATTCAAATCTATAGATTCAGCTCTATGGCATTATATTTAGATCTATGGCATTATATTCAGCTCTATGGCATTATATTCAGATCTATGGCATTATATTCAGATCTATATCATTATATTCAGATCTATGGCATTATATTCAGATCTATGGCATTATATTTAGATCTATGGCATAGCTTTATATTCAGATCTATGGCATTATATTCAGATCTATGGCATTATATTCAGCTCTATGGCATTATATTCAAATCTATAGATTCAGCTCTATGGCATTATATTTAGATCTATGGCATTATATTCAGCTCTATGGCATTATATTCATATCTATAGCATTATATTCAGATCTATGGCATTATATTCAGATCTATGGCATTATATTTAGATCTATGGCATAGCTTTATATTCAGATCTTTGGCATTATATTCAGATCTATAGCATTATATTCAGCTCTATGGCATTATATTCAGATCTATGGCATTATATTCAGCTCTATGGCATTATATTCAAATCTATAGATTCAGCTCTATGGCATTATATTTAGATCTATGGCATTATATTCAGCTCTATGGCATTATATTCAGATCTATGGCATTATATTCAGATCTATAGCATTATATTCAGATCTATGCATTATATTCAGATCTATGGTATTATATTCAGATCTATGCATTATATTCAGATCTATGGCATTATATTCAGATCTATGCATTATATTCAGATCTATGGCATAGCATTATATTCAGATCTATAGCATTATATTTAGATCTATGGCTTTACATTCAGATCTATAGCATTATATTCAGATCTATGGCATTATATTCAGATCTATAGCATTATATTCAGATCTATGGCATTATATTCAGATCTATAGCATTATATTCAGGTCTATGGCATTATATTTAGATCTATGGCATAGCTTTATATTCAGATCTATAGCATTATATTCAGATCTATGGCATTATATTCAGATCTATAGCATTATATTCAGATCTATAGCATTATATTCAGATCTATAGCATTATATTCAGATCTATGGCATTATATTCAGATCTATGGCATTATATTATATGGCATTATATTTATATTCAGGTCTATGGCATTATATTTAGATCTACGGCATTATATTCAGATCTATGGCATAGCATTATATTCAGATCTATAGCATTATATTCAGATCTATGGCATTATATTCAGGTCTATGGCATTATATTTAGATCTATGGCATAGCTTTATATTCAGCTCTATAGCATTATATTCAGATCTATGGCTTTACATTCAGATCTATAGCATTATATTCAGTTCTATGGCATTATATTCAGATCTATGGGATTATATTCAGATCTATGGCATAGCATTATATTCAGATCTATAGCATTATATTTAGATATATGGCTTTACATTCAGATCTATAGCATTATATTCAGATCTATGGCATATATTCAGATCTATAGCATTATATTTAGATCTATGGCTTTACATTCAGATCTATAGCATTATATTCAGATCTATGGCATTATATTTAGATCTATGGCATTATATTCAGATCTATAGCATTATATTCATATCTATGGCATCATATTCAGATCTATAGCATTATATTCAGATCTATGGCATTATATTCTTATCTATGGCGTTATATTTAGATATATGGCATTATATTCAGATCTATGGCATTATATTCAGATCTATAGCATTATATTCAGCTCTATGGCATTATATTCAGATCTATGGCATTATATTCAGATCTATGGCATTATATTCAGCTCTATGGCATTATATTCAGATCTATAGCATTATATTCAGATCTATGCATTATATTCAGATCTATGGCATTATATTCAGATCTATGCATTATATTCAGATCTATGGCATTATATTCAGATCTATGCATTATATTCAGATCTATGGCATAGCATTATATTCAGATCTATAGCATTATATTTAGATCTATGGCTTTACATTCAGATCTATAGCATTATATTCAGATCTATGGCATTATATTTAGATCTATGGCATTATATTCAGATCTATAGCATTATATTCATATCTATGGCATCATATTCAGATCTATAGCATTATATTCAGATCTATGGCATTATATTCTTATCTATGGCGTTATATTTAGATATATGGCATTATATTCAGATCTATGGCATTATATTCAGATCTATGGCATTTTATTTAGTCCTATGGCATTATATTCAGGTCTATAGATTCAGCTCTATGGCATTATATTCAAATCTATAGATTCAGCTCTATGGCATTATATTTAGAACTATGGCATTATATTCAGCTCTATGGCATTATATTCAGATCTATGGCATTATATTCAGGTCTATGGCATTATATTCAGATCTATGACATTATATTCAGATCTATAGCATTATATTCAGATCTATGGCATTATATTCAGGTCTATGGCATTATATTTAGACTATTATATACTGTTAGAAAAAGAAGAGGATGCCACACAATGGGAAACATGGCCTTGTCCCAACTTTTTTGAGATGTGTTGATGCCATGAAATTTAAAATCAACTTATTTTCCCCTTAAAATGATAAATTTTCTCAGTTTAAACATTTGATGTCATCTATGTTGTATACTGAATAAAATATTGAAATTTGAAACTTCCACATCATTGCATTCTGCTTTTATTCACAATTTGTACAGTGTCCCAACTTTTCTGGAATCGGGTTTGTATTGAATGGCATTATATTCAGATCTATAGATTCAGATCTATAGCATTATATTCTTGAGTTGTGTATGAGTTTCATGTTGACTGAACGCAGCAATAGTCCAGACTGCACTGGGTCCGTCACACATCCGAACAAATGCACAGCTACAGTATTGCAGGATTATTGTGGAAAAGGCCTGTGAATGTGTGGGAAAAGACTCCGACTCACTCTCTCTCTCGTGTCTGACGTTGAGTTAGATCAGACAGAACATTCTCGAGCGGCGATGGTGTCGGTGTTATAAATTCAAGATGGCAGCACCTCCACACAGCTCAATGAAGAGGAAAAAAGGGTTTAACGGCTCAATTCCAGCAGAAGAGACGATATTTTTCTCCCTCGTCCTTTCGCTTGCGTTCATCCCACTCTAAACATCCCCTATGACTTTCCATCATTTCCTCTTCCCCTGTATCTGATGCTTTTCCATCTCTCATTTTTTATTGTAAAGCCGACAGCACAGACGACGCTGAGAGAGACACAGTCAGAGATTACAAATAACCACAGTGCATTGATTTCTTTTGTGCTGTTTATTTCGCTTCCTGAAGAAAGACCTCAGCAGGGAAATGCGAGCGCAGAACACATTTGTTTTACAGCAGAAACGCGCCCGGTGTCGCTACTAAATCACTGCGGTTCAGCTCTGTTTCAACACTTTTTCACTTTTAAATTACTCCAGAGAGAAACAACACAGGCTTTTCTATTAGAGAGCGCAGAACCTTCTAGAAAGCTCATTCGTTTCCACACAAACTCCTGCAGAAACACGTGAGGTTCCTCACCGGACACTTTATTCATCCTGACAGTGTGTTCTAACCAGGCTCGACGTGATCGATGAAGACTCCCTGTTAATGAGAGCTTTTGTCCCAGTTTACATGGCGTATGGTTTGGTCCGTCACAGATCAGATACACGCGATTGTGCTGCGTTTCTGCTTGAGTGTGACTGCTATATCACGTCACGCCTGCTTGCGTTTATAAACTAAACTAGTGATGCACAGAAATCAAAAACATCATAAACTTTAAGTATTGACCAAATCAGTTTTACAATAAACGTCTTACAATGTTTATGAATCTTTGAAACAAAAAATAAGTATACTTAAGTTCAGTCCAAGTATATTTTTAAGTATATTTATGTGTCAAGCATACTAATAGCGATGCACTAGTAGTATACTTTTAACTAAGTGTGCTGTGTCAATACTACTTGGGACTAAATGGGCCCACTTTTTAGTATATATGTACTTTAAGTGTAACATTTGTAAACTAGTTGTTTACTCAAAGTTTACTACTAAGTTTTTCGTTTGTACTGCAACTATACTAAGTGAACTTATAAAACTAAATGTGTTATAATGTTTATTAATCTTTTAAACAAAAAGTATACTTCAAGTTAATTTTATGAAGTATACTTAAGTTCAAGTATATTTTTTGTATACTTTATGTAGTAAGTGTACTAATATCAATGCACTGCACATTTACTGTTTAAGTTTACTGGTTACTACTTGGGACTAAATTGGCCTACTTTTTAGTGTATAAAGTGTAACAGTTGTAAACTAGTTGTTTACTCAAGGTTTTTGTTTGTACTGCAAGTATACTACAAGTGAACTTATAGGTATACTGATACTTCTTGCACATTTTTTAGTTTATGAAAGCACACTTTGAAGTGTACTCTCAGTAAACTACTAGTTTAATTGTTTTATACTGCAAGTATACCAGTAACTTTTCTTCAAGTGAACTTAACATCATACTTATAATTTACTATTTATATATTAGTTTTGCACTTTAAGTACTGCTATGTTCCTATTTAGGTATTAATCTTTTATACTTTAAATATACTGTGCTTTAACTCTTTCCATATTTAAAACATTTTATTATAGCTTTATGCATCCTTTTTTATCAACACTTCAATGTGGGTGTTTCACAAAAAAAAGCAACATCTTGAGCAAAAAGCTGAGAAAATCGTGTTTTGGTCAAAGACTTCATCCGGATGGGATTCAGAGTGATGATCAAACAGATGGAGTCGATCAAGGAACGTTAGGCCGTTTTGATTCATATGATATTTAATATTTGATGATATCATTATTTTACATTTGCGTCAGCAGTGCTTCTGTCACTTGTTTCTGCTTCTTCTTCAGCTGTGTTTTGATCAGGAGATTCTGTACTCTTTCATAAGATGTGTAACAGTGCCCCCTACCAACAATGAAACACAGCCTGAAAATTCAGTCAAATGTGGGAAAGAAAAAGTGAAGTAGATTTGAAGAAAATTCATGTACACTGCAGGTGGAGTAGCCTACACAAAAACCTCACATACTCAGAAATAGGAACAAATCTGGTTTCTTTATAAATCAGTATTTTCAAATGATGTAAGTTTATAAGACAGTATGTGAAAAAAGTATTTAATAGGCTACTCAATTGAAGTAAACACGACTACAAGCCAAGTATACTTAGTACATTTCGAT
>CM031949.1:22376848-22381848 GCA_018749465.1 Paracanthobrama guichenoti | reverse complement strand
AATCATATATATTTAATGATATTTCACATTAATGAAGAGATGCTCTTCAACTGTGATAACTAATGTGCTCACTCACAGAATCATTTGCCGTTATGAATTATGATAGCGTTTGGTTTGTTGATCCGTTGGGTCGGATTGCTTTCTCAGCTCAAGGTCAATCCTCGTTCAGCTGATCTGGGAGCCGTTGTGTTGGTGCAGATCCGAGCGTGATCGCCATGTTCATATATGCCTAAACGAACCGAACGAAGGAAAACACAGCAGGTTCAGAATGCGATTTGAACCTATGGCAGCCCATAGAATCACTTGCGGGAAAGTTGTGAAATTTGGCACACTGATAGAGGACAGTCTGAACTGTCACCACAGCAAATTTGGAGTCTCTAACTCAATCCCTCTAACGCCACCTGCTGTCCAAAGTTGCACTCACGTTTGTGCTAATAACTTTAGAACTGTAAGTAACAAAATTATATTTTCCTCTGATTCCTTGGCTGAAGACGATTCGATTTTCCAAACTCCTCCTAGGCCATTTGAATCCAAATTGAACCAGATCATATTCAGACCATGCCGAAAAAAAGTTGATTTGTCAAACCGTTCTCGAATAACGTGTGAGTGAATTTGTCAAAGAGCGCGCCAAAATGAACCTGAAGCTATATCTCCTCAACGCTTTAGCGTATTCTGACCAAACTTGGTGCGTGTTATGACAACTGTGTCCTGAGGTTACCTGCCCAGTTTCGGCACAGTGACACCTAGTGGTCAGGCGATATGAAAAATCTATATTTTTGCTTATAACTTCTGAACAGTTTGGCCAAAAATCACAAAGCTGGTCTCTTTAGATTTGGTGCAGCATGCAGAGTCGAACGATACCCATTTTTCCATATCAGCCGTTTTGGGCGTCAGCCATTTTAAATGTAGTTGTAAAATGCTTTATTTTATGAATGCATTGGCGTATCGTTACAAAACTCAGCACCATGCCCTGACTGTACTCAGAAAGTTTGGGGGCAGAGCCACCTTGTGGTCAAAAGTTATAATGAAATTGACAAAAATGCTAATAACTTTTGATTAAATTAGCCTATTGTAATGATTCCTTGGGTCATGCCGAGAACATAGATACCAATTTCACCATAGTCGGATGATAAAAATAATAAAGATTAAAGAAAAACTTTTAAAAATTTTACTATTGTAATATTTCACTGTAAAAAAAAAAAAAAAAAAAAAAAAGATTTTTAAGAAGAAAAGTAATTAAAAAAAATAAATGTGTTTGATGTGTTTTGTTTGTAGAGCCACACAATTTGAACAAAATACTGTGATTATACACTCACCTAAAGGATTATTAGGAACACCTGTTCAATTTCTCATTAATGCAATTATCTAATCAACCAATCACATGGCAGTTGCTTCAATGCATTTAGGGGTGTGGTCCTGGTCAAGACAATCTCCTGAACTCCAAACTGAATGTCAGAATGGGAAAGAAAGGTGATTTAAGCAATTTTGAGCGTGGCATGGTTGTTGGTGCCAGACGGGCCGGTCTGAGTATTTCACAATCTGCTCAGTTACTGGGATTTTCACACACAACCATTTCTAGGGTTTACAAAGAATGGTGTGAAAAGGGAAAAACATCCAGTATGCGGCAGTCCTGTGGGCGAAAATGCCTTGTTGATGCTAGAGGTCAGAGGAGAATGGGCCGACTGATTCAAGCTGATAGAAGAGCAACTTTGACTGAAATAACCACTCGTTACAACCGAGGTATGCAGCAAAGCATTTGTGAAGCCACAACACGCACAACCTTGAGGCGGATGGGCTACAACAGCAGAAGACCCCACCGGGTACCACTCATCTCCACTACAAATAGGAAAAAGAGGCTACAATTTGACAAGCTCACCAAAATTGGACAGTTGAAGACTGGAAAAATGTTGCCTGGTCTGATGAGTCTCGATTTCTGTTGAGACATTCAGATGGTAGAATCAGAATTTGGCGTAAACAGAATGAGAACATGGATCCATCATGCCTTGTTACCACTGTGCAGGCTGGTGGTGGTGGTGTAATGGTGTGGGGGATGTTTTCTTGGCACACTTTAGGCCCCTTAGTGCCAATTGGGCATCATTTAAATGCCACGGCCTACCTGAGCATTGTTTCTGACCATGTCCATCCCTTTATGACCACCATGTACCCATTCTCTGATGGCTACTTCCAGCAGGATAATGCACCATGTCACAAAGCTCGAATCATTTCAAATTGGTTTCTTGAACATGACAATGAGTTCACTGTACTAAAATGGCCCCCACAGTCACCAGATCTCAACCCAATAGAGCATCTTTGGGATGTGGTGGAACGGGAGCTTCGTGCCCTGGATGTGCATCCCACAAATCTCCATCAACTGCAAGATGCTATCCTATCAATATGGGCCAACATTTCTAAAGAATGCTTTCAGCACCTTGTTGAATCAATGCCACGTAGAATTAAGGCAGTTCTGAAGGCGAAAGGGGGTCAAACACAGTATTAGTATGGTGTTCCTAATAATCCTTTAGTAAAAATAAGAAATTTTTACTATTGTAATATTTTGCTGTAAAATAAAAAATGATATAGTGATAATTTTATTTTACATTACAACTGTAAAATCACTATATTAATATGGATGGATAATATGTGTATATATAATAAATATGATAGTAATAATAATATTTTTTATTATTATTAAATATGTATTAATTATTTAAAACATTATTTACAGTGATTTAGAGCTGCGCAAACTGAGGGAAAAATATTATAAAAATTACGATTGTGATTTAAAATATAATAAAAAATATTTGCTCTGTGTGTTTCTAGAGCCAAAATGTTGTTACTATATATCAATATGGCTATAAAATAGTACACATCATTATTAATAGTAGTATTAAATAAAAATATATAAATGCCAAATTAAAATAAGACTTTTTTTAGTATTGTAATATTTCACTGTAAAGTAAAATGAGTATTTAAGAAGAAATCTCTTGTGGTTTTAGTTAGATTAACGCTGTATGTCTCGATCGACTGAATGTGCTTTGCTTTCTACAGTTGAAACGATACGCATGTAAAGCTGAGGTGACTAGCCTACAGTCAGCGCTGTTTCCTCACAGTCTCAGAATAACCTCATAAATGTCAAACACACAGCCGTAACCCGCAGCCATCTGAGATGTTATGATGACTGTATGCTGCTGTACTGTACGCTGTAACTCATCTGTACCTGCAGAGCAAACGCAGACGCCACTGTTTGCCTTCGGTTATTAGTGTTTCTCTTTATGTGTCATGTACTGAAAATGCATTCAAATCCAGTTGAATATTTCACAAACAGGAAGATGAGACATTTGATTATGGCAACAAAGCGTTCATCGAAATGAGTCACCTTCAGCCTGAGCAAAACACCGGCACATTAATATCTGAGAAACACAAAAGCCCCGGCGCTTTCTGTCCCGTTGGGGATCGAGTCTGTATCGCTAATGCGTTCACTGGGCGGAGGACGAACAAAACTGAAATGCCATGTCGGGTTACAGAGAACACGTGAAGCTGAAATATGATTTTGATCCGGGGCGCCCCAAATGATGTAGTCTCCAATAAATATCACTTTATTAAATAAATAAGTGAACAAACACTTCAGGCTTCTGTACAATAGTCCGCTTCTCAAAACTAATTAAAAGAAACACGAGAAGTTTGTCCTGCGGCTGCGTCAGGGAAAATAAATCACACGCTCGCTGGACTCGCCACATTCTCTTCATACACTCAGATTTATTCATCATAATTGCACTTTGAAAGAGTTTTATTTGCTAAATGTCTGAATAGTTACTCAGTTTAGTGTCTATTAGTGATCAATCACTTCTCAATCATAATATTCAGTCAGAACTGTGTGTTGATGCCTCATGTTTCTGAAAGAGTCTCTTCTGCTCACCAATGCTGGATTTATTTGATCAAAAGTACAGTAAACGGCTGTTTTCTACACTGATCCAACAGTGATTCTAGCTAACACTTTGAGTTAACTCTACTTAATGTCTTAACCTCCTAAACTCCAAGGACCCTGATCAGGGTCCGGAATGACATCATCAAGTATATACTTTACATGTTAAATGTCTGTGGAGGAGCTCTGACCATTTGAAAGCTTAGAATGGCTACTTTCTTGAGATATGCATCACTTTAGCATTCGTTTTACACAAAGTAACTTATTTACACTAAATCACTCTGGGACCATTTCCACCTGGATTTGGCCGACCCAAACTGAAAAGCTTCCCATACCCACATACAGTGGGCTCTAAATACACCAGTTTGGTGTCATTTTACAGGAAACCCTTTGAAGTTATAAAACACTGCTAAACGTGATAGACATGTGAGTATATGTTGTCTGAGCTGTAATAACCTGTAATTTTTGAATAATAAAAAATAAATAATTTTTCCAGTGTTTGCTGCCATCTAGTGGAAACAGCCCAAACTGTCTGCAGGGTGCTAGAGCACACAGGGCGTGAGATACACACTTTCAAAAATGAATTTATAACCAAAAAATAAAAAAAACACCTCTTTTTTTGGGGGATTATTATAGCTCAGACAACATATACTTCAATGTTTACCACTTTTAGCAGTGTTTTATGTAACATCAAAGGGTTTCCTGTAAAATGACCATTGTGTATTTAGAGACCACTGTATGTGGGTATGGGAAACTTTTCAATTTGGGTCAGCTAAATCCAGGCGGAAATCCCCAAAAATGGTCCCAGAGTACTCTTCACATACTATGCCTTAATTACTCAGAAAACCCAAGTTCAGATTAACTGATTGGTTTGAGTGCCAGTTTTTGAGGCGGGCATCTCTTAATAGTCTTTTCCCTCATGTCCTCCACTTCTGCAGTTTTCTTTCTCTAGTTGCATTCACTCATTTCCCAAAGTCATCTTGAATGCTGAACTGTCAATACAACTGAAACATTAGAGAGAACATCACATAAGCTGACTTCATAAACTGATGTTGATTTTCAGTCGGGCTCTTGAACT
>CM031949.1:22334348-22371848 GCA_018749465.1 Paracanthobrama guichenoti | reverse complement strand
CAGTAGATCATCTGATGGTCTCTCAGGGTTCTGCTCAAACCCAGTAACATTTAGAAGCTCAAACCCAGTAACATTTAGACTCAAGAGAGAGAGAGAGAGAGAGAGAGAGAGAGAGAGAGAGAGAGAGAGAGAGAGAGAGAGAGAGAGAGAGAGAGAGAGAGAGAGAGAGAGAGAGAGAGAGAGAGAGAGAGAGAGAGAGAGAGAGAGAGAGAGAGAGAGAGACAGAGAGAGAGAGAGAGAGAGAGAGAGAGAGAGAGAGAGAGAGAGAGAGAGAGAGAGAGAGAGAGAGAGAGACAGAGAGACAGAGAGACAGAGAGAGAGAGAGAGAGAGAGACAGAGAGAGAGAGACAGAGAGAGAGAGAGAGAGAGAGAGAGAGAGAGAGAGAGAGAGAGAGAGAGAGAGAGAGAGAGAGAGAGAGAGAGACAGAGAGACAGAGAGAGAGAGAGAGAGAGAGAGAGAGAGAGAGAGAGAGAGAGAGAGAGAGAGAGAGAGAGAGACAGAGAGAGAGACAGAGAGAGACAGAGAGAGAGACAGAGAGAGAGAGAGACAGAGAGAGAGAGAGAGTATGGTTATTTATAAACTCACAATACTGAGAAAAAAAGTGGCAAGTACATTATTTCATTCCATGCCAAAAACAAGCTTCCCTAAGAAAGAGCTTTAGGAATATGGTTTTAATGTATTTGTCTCCGTTTGCTGCTTGCTTTGCAGTATTCTCTGCCTTAACTGCAGTATAAGCACAAAAGGGTGTGTGTTTAATGATGTTTTGGCTCTGTTCAAGCTGGAGCAGGTCAAGTCAAGTCACCTTCATTTATATAGTGCTTTTTACAATACAGATTGTTTCAAAGCAGCTTCACAGTGATAACAGGAAAATAATGCAACAGAATTTGATTTGGCTGTACAGCTGCTCTGGTGAAAACGGTGATGTCATCAGCTCAGATCAGTTCTCATGCGGTGTTGACACGCTCTCTGCAGACACTTCAGGGATGCGTTGGTCATGTCCAGGCGCTGGTCCACCATCTGATCTGGATACGGCCTGAATCCGGCTGACTGCAGTAAACCTCAAGATAAACAGAGAGACTAACATTAGCGTAGATGCCATTCTTCTTATGATGTAACGAGTACATCAGGTGTTATGGGAAGTGTTCCCGGTTCCGGCTGACCTAGTTAATGCAGCCTAACAATCATTTACTGATTTGAATAATAGAGATTGATAATGTTTTATGTGTAAGCCATAGTAAAGAGATGCGTTTTTAGTCTAGATTTAAACTGACAGAGTGTGTCTGCTTCCCGAACAATGCTAGGAAGACTGTTCCAGAGTTTAGGCGCTAAATAGGAAAAGGATCGACCGCCTGCAGTTGATTTTGATATTCTAGGGATTATCAACTGGCCAGAGTTTTGAGACCGCAATAGACGTGATGGAGTATAATGCGCTAAGAGCTCGCTCAAGTACTGGGGAGCTAAACCATTTAGGCTTTGTAAGTAATAAGCAAGATTTTAAAATGTATTCAATGTTTAATAGGGAGCCAGTGCAGTGTTGACAGAACCGGGCTAATATGGTCATACTTCCTGGTTCTAGTAAGAGCTCGAGCTGCTGCGTTTTGTACCAGCTGGAGTTTGTTTATTAAGCGAGCAGGGCAACCACCCAGTAAAGCATTACAGTAATCTAGCCTTGAGCTCATGAACGCATGAATTAACTGTTCAGCATTTTGCATTGAAAACATGTGCCATAATTTAGATATATTTTTAAGATGGTAGAATGCAGTTTTACAGATGTTAGAAATGTAGCTTTCAAATTAAATTGAAGTGGTAGTTGAGTACGGTTTGAAATTAGTGATTTAATTCTGTGCATCAGTCCAGATTTATTTCTCACTATTAATGGTGTTTAAATTGGCCAGTTAGAGTATAATGCATCTCTCGCAGTTCGTCTTGGCTTAAATTGCATCTTTTGTGATGGATTTGCAGCAGACAGACGTGTCATTTATCGCAGTTAAAATAAAAGAAAAGGGATGAAAGATGTGTCTAATGTCTAGTCTTGTTGTCAATGCAGTCATCACAGAAGGCAAAGTTTGACCAATCACAGACTGAGTCATTGGGGGAACAATGATTTAACGAGATCGATCATGAACACACAAGCACACAGCAGCGACTGACAGGCTGATCATTCTGTGATTTGTGTGTC
The DNA here is from genome assembly GCA_018749465.1 of Paracanthobrama guichenoti. NCBI lineage: Eukaryota > Metazoa > Chordata > Actinopteri > Cypriniformes > Gobionidae > Paracanthobrama > Paracanthobrama guichenoti. The sequence continues at coordinate 22,369,668 of CM031949.1, read as the reverse complement.
GTGTGGATTGAGAGTTTGAGAAAGTTCATCATTGAGATCTCTGAGACAATTTCAGATCTCTTCGCTCACTTCTAGAAGACGATCATTAAGATTCAAGGTTCCTCCTCTCCCCCGAGCGATCGATCTTCCCCTCTCTGGGAACAGATTGCTTTGGAAAGTTGCATATTGTAAGATATTCCAACAAATTTAATAAAAGCAGGAAATATTATTGTTCCCGGCGGCACATTAAAACATCAGCTATGATTCACAAACTAGTCGTGTCAGTTACTGAATTATCAGACTCCATTCGGTGCCCTTGACAGATCATTCCTCTAAACGACTGGTCGCCGCGAGCAGCTTTTTCTAGCAATGGATATAAAAGATGTTGCTGTGAACAGGAATTAATTTTAATACAGATCGACTCGGTGAACCGTTCCCCAGACTCTCAACCCGCAGACACACATCTTACATTGGGGCTGTTGGGTGGGACGGACTCTGTGAAAGATGTGATTAACATACTGTTTCCTTTTCAGCTTCTAACCCAACGATTTTAACTCTGTGTTCTGAATGTTAATATCACCTTTTCTCCTAGTGGATTCACAGTTTCTTTGGGTTTAATGACTCTTTTTGAAGGTTCTGCTGGTTAAGGGGAGGGGTAGTCATGTTGATGCCATGGTTTGAGGAGGTTTCCCTAAGACGAACAGTCCTTAACCCCCCGAGCTGCTTGAAACGCAATGTTTGTCACACTAATTTGCCTCATCATATGAATAATAATGATATGCATTATGTGTTTAAACAGAAAAATCTCTTCTGCACCCCATTTTCATAGATTTCTGCTCCATCAAAGATGTTGATGTTTCACAAATCTTAATCTGAGCAGTGTAATGTCAACCAAAAACTTGTGTAATTGAAACTTTTTGCATTCCTTGACACTCCAGCTATTTTCTGAGAAAAAACAGGCCTTTGTTATTCATGTTATGAGATTTCCAAAGGACAGGCTTATGGATAATTATCTTGAAAGATTTGGTCTGTGTTTTGGGTGGGGGGAGAGTCTTGTGGGACAGTAATTTGAAAATATCACCTTCAGTATCCTGAGGTGAGAGTGGGAAGTTTTGCATATAGATCCTCATCATTAGCGAGCTATCACCATGCCAACGGGGAGCGGGGATTATGAGCTTTATGAGCTCTGGGAAAACGTTCAGTGAATGATGAATTCAAAACACTTTGAAACATGGGGTGAAATTTGTTGATCACTATCCGAGAACAATCTTACACAGCTTTCTTTTTGTAATTTTTTTTTTCATGCAAAAATCATGCGGCCAATTTGTTAATGTAAGTGACCTGTACTACGTGGTTTGCTATCTTATTAAACATGCAGTCAGTGAGTGGAGGTTAGCATAGTTAGCGTTAGCACTAGCACAGCCAGGTCTGTATGTACAGTAGATATAGAACTGTTTTTGTAGGTTTTATCTGAATGTACATTCTAGTTTATGCTCTGGATAGCACATGCTTAAGTTTAAATGATTCTCTGTATTTTCTAACCCTGTAATGTATACCACAGTAATTCTTTAGCATTAGCCTAGCTGTTTGTAGTCTGATTTTAAATAGATGCTAACGAAACTAACTTTAGAACTAACCTCATTAAGTCTTAGTGCTGTTCTAATGATGGTTCTTCTCTCTCTCTTGTTCATTTGTTTGCTCAGGTTCCAACTAATGCTGTCTTCCTTCTCTCTTTCATCCTAGGAGGTGAACTAGTGTTGCCAATTATAACTGTGGATTCCCTTGATCCCCCATCAATTGCGACACGTTACCCTGTTATTCCCCGGCCCCCGACCTATCGCCCTTTCCTCACCTTGCTCGATACCACCAAAGAGTCTCTCGCCCTGCCCGGGCGGCCCCCTTGTCCGCTGGACCAGGAGGACTGCGAAGAGCCCATGGAGGTCTCGGCCTACGGCTCGGGCGAGATGACGGAGTCCGACGATGAGGACTACTATAAAAACTCGCCCCTTGTCACTGATCGGACCGTGCTCCCCCCTCCCCCCGCGGCTGGGAACCCCCGAGGCGACCGGCCCTTCGCCCGTTTGCCCAACTCCCATCGGCCGCCGCTCCCCTTCACCCCCACGGCCCCCCCAGTATCCAGACTCAAACCTGGCGTCAACAGCAGCCCCAACATCCCGGCGGGTAAAATGAACACCCGTGACCAGGTGCTGCTGCCGCCCGCTCAGCCATCGGGCGACCCTGAACACGGCGGGCGGCATCGACACATCCCAGGTATAACGTATCCACCCAATTTCCCCCATGTGCCCACTACAGACCCCTCATCGCCAGACCGAGGGCCCCCAGGAGCAGTGGAGGTGATCCGCGAATCCAGTAGCACGACAGGCATGGTGGTGGGCATCGTGGCCGCGGCCGCCCTCTGCATCCTCATCCTGCTCTACGCCATGTACAAGTACCGCAACCGCGACGAAGGCTCCTACCAGGTGGACCAGAGCCGCAACTACATTAGCAATTCAGCCACGCAAAGCAACGGCGCACTGGTTAAGGAGAAGCAGCCCGGCACAGCCAAGACTGGCACAAAGAGCAAGAAAAACAAAGACAAGGAGTATTACGTTTGAGCTCGGCCTCCAAAGGGACCGAGGCGGAAGCGAGGGGGAGAAGGAGAGAAATAGGATAAGGAATGGAAAGGGAGGTCCGGGTATTTTTCAGCAGTTTACCGGTCACTTATAGTGCTCTGACATCAGTCTTCTTTAATTTCCTGTCTCGTCTAGCTGTTGGCCTCATTTCCAGCAAGAGCTAAAGAGTACGGAGGTGTCTAGGGTCTGGAATCATTCCCTCCCCTCATTTCCATTTTTGATAGCTAATCCCTATTATGAAAAGAAACTGCAAACCTTTTGTATTGAAGAAAAGTGGATTTTTCCTCACACGCAATTTGACGCTCTCGTTTGTTCTTTGTAAATACTACTCGAGTCCTCAATATTCAGATCATCTCCTAGCCTGATGTCAAAACACCCGAGTACGCCAGGCTGCTTGGGCGATCCATTGTTGCTCAATCAGAGCATTGGATGCGGTTGAGAATTGTTTGGGAATGAGAGCAGTTCGATTGGAACGGCTTGGCATAGGTGACATTTCAGGAACAGATGGTGCCGAAAACGTTTAGCAGTCACACTCCTCCGTAATACTGCCAAACCAGCTCTGTGTCAAATCCGTCTCCCTCTCTTTCCAAGTGCTTCACGTTTCCATCCTCCGCTCCCTTCATCCCTCTCTTTCTCTCTTTCCCCACACCCTTTCTTGGCTTGTTCTCTCTTTTCCTCCTTGTCCTTGGTGCTCAGGAGCAGATGCAACGTAATTCTGTTGTGTTTCCAGCATGTGGTATTCAAAATGAAAAGAGACAAAAACTGTTTCTGTGGAGTCAAACAAATATATATATATATATATATATATATATATATATATATATATATATATATATATATATATATATCAAATTGTAACAACTAGCGAAACATCTGTGGATGATCCCTTCAGTCGCCAGAAGGCCCACGGTCACCCCGCGTTTCAGCAGATATTCATCATGTGTGTTTGAGGGTTCCACAGGGCTCCGTCCTCGGCCCGCTGAGGATCTTGGTTTCTGCTCACACACATTCAAGAACCCGAAACACAACCCCCAACAGCAAACAGACATATCCATATACAGATGTTTGAAAAAGCAACGGGAACACGATTGATCAAGACCCTCTGACCCACATCACATCAGCAAACCATACCAGTGGAAAACAGCAGACTTGGATGCTAGGATGCTTTTTTGTTTTGTTTTCTATGTATGTGTGTGTGTTTTCTTTTTTATTTTGTCACAATGTCAAAGGGAAAAGACAATAATGTTCCAGTTAATGTACATCCCGAGTAGGGAGCGTGAACTCTCCTGCATCTTTGACCACGTTCTCTCAGGAGGAAAGTAGGTATGAACTTTGCGCATTTAAGAAAACGGAACAAACTCTCTTGTAAGAAAGACGAAATGACCTGTTCCTTGGAAGATGTACATCTTGAACTCTAGTATTCTAATTTTCTCAACTCTATTAAAAGAACTAAACTCTACATTGAAAAGAAAATGTTTAAAACAGTTTGTGAAATGTCTAAATATTTGAATCTCATCCCAGTGCTAAAAGAGATGTGTTTTTCCTAATTATCATCCCTAAGAAGAAAAAAAAAGATTGTGCAATGAAATGCAAAGATCGGTGAATCAGATTCCAGAAAGCAGATGCTCCTTTGAATACTAAACAGCAAAATGTGATTTGATTTACAAGAGAACATTTCCTTGACCTGGCGGGATAGCATCTCCTTGTATCCAGGAGACTTTGATCGTCTGACTCTATCCTCTGTTTGAATCATGTCGCTCGCTTTACCCAGCGTGTGGAGGGCTGTTCATACTCCATATTCACTCAACGTGGACCAGACATCATCATCATTTGATTTCACTTTTCCATCTCCGTGCGATTGCGTGAGTGTTTGTGTGTCTGTCTGAATGTTTCCATTATTTCCGTTCCTGTTCAGGTTTGTCAGTTGCATTTCTCCTCAGCTCCCCTGTTCTTTCTAAATGTTATTGTAGAGTGTTCCAGTGAGATGAATCTGCATACGTGTATATTAACAGAAGGGAATACAATTGGTTATATACTTCTTACACCCTGTGTCGTGTGCTTATTTAGCATTCACTCTTATCTTCCAGAACCTTCTTCCTCACTTCAGCTCAACACAGACACTTTTCGAGTGTAAAGTAGAGTGTATTTATAGTTCAGTGTAATTCATTTACAACCTTCATTCACATCCTGATGAAGCATACACGGGTGCCGGTAAGTCTTTGATTCTCATAATGTGGTTTCTTTTAAATAAATAAAGCAGCAAACATTATAATGTTCATAAAATGAAACCTTTGTAATCTTGAATTAGAGTCCTGCTATACCTGTCTAATATCTAGCTACATAATTATAGGAATTATGTATAATTTTACAAGAGCGGAGATCTGAAACCAAGGATCATTTGTGATTAGTAAATGCATACTAGGAAACTATCATTCTGATAGCACGTGAAGGCAGCATCACTGTGTATAAAGCATACGATATGCTTCAAATGGTTATTCATACATGTAAATACTACTTTAATGACAAGACACGGTGATGTAGCGAAAAAACAACTAAAGTATTCCAGTCACAGCAGGAATCGTTCTCCCCACCCCCATTTTTCAAGTCAATTCAATGCACGTTATTGTCCCCAATGGGGAAATTTGCCTTGGACTTTTTAAAGTGTATGGCACGGCCAATTCAGTATCAAAATTATTTCAGAGTTTCCTAGTAGTAAATACAACTTGAGAGGGCATTCATGTCCAATTTCCGACTAGGAAAGTCAAGTAGGAATTTCCAACTATGAATGTCCAACTAGGAAAATCGCATTTATGATAATTCCGATACTGTGTATAAAACACACAATATGCTTCATATGGTTTAGCCATATATACAAATATGCACTACTTTAACAAGACAAGGCGATGTAGCTGTTGTGTAAAAAATAAAAACTAATAAAGTATGCCAGTCACAGCAGGAATTGTTCTCCCCGCCGTCATATTTAATTCAGTTCAGTTCAATTCACATTTATTTGTATAGCGCTTTTCATAATACATATCGTTTCAAAGCAGCTTCACAGAAAATGCAGGCATCTACATTACAATTTAAAGTGATTTATCCACGTTATGTATATCAGAAATATACATAAAGCACATAGATTAGCTAACAGTGTATTATTAATCAATATAATAATTAATGTAAGGCACAAAAAAAGTGAATAAGAATACATGTTGTTAATGATTAAGGTATACAGAAATGAGCATGGGTGTGAATTTCCAGAGCTGCATCATCTGAAGTCCTCGCAAGAGTATTTAAAGTTTATTGCATTCCCAATTCGGGTATTAAAATTATGTCTGTGTTGTCCAGTAGTAAATACCACTTGTTCATGTCCAATTTCCGACTAGGAAACCCAAGTAGGAATTTCCGACTAGGAAATTCCAAGTAGGAATTTTTGACTAGGAAACTCACTATAAATGACTAGGAAACCCAAGTAGGAATTTCCGACTAGGAAACCCAAGTAGGAATTTTTGACTAGGAAACTCACTATAAATGACTAGGAAACCCAAGTAGGAATTTCCGACTAGGAAACCCAAGTAGGAATTTTTGACTAGGAAACTCACTATAAATGACTAGGAAACTTGTATATATGATAATTCTGATACTGTGTACTATAAAATGTACAATATGCTTCAGATTGTTTTCCCTATATGTAAATATGCACTACTTTAGGAATAAGACAAGGCGATGTAGCTGCAAAGTATGCCAGTCACAGCAGGAATTGTTCTCCCCGCCGCCATTTTTTTCTGACTAGGAAACTCCAAGTAGGAATTTACGACTAGGAAACTCACTATAAATGACTAGGAAACTTGTATATATATGATAATTCTGATACTGTGTACAATATGCTTCAAATTGTTTTCCATATGCACTTCTTAAAGAACAAGACAAGGCGATGTAGCTGCAAAGTATGCCAGTCACAGCAGGAATTGTTTTTCTCGCCGCCATATTTAAAGTTTATTGCATACCCAACTTGGAAACTCTGGCATCAAAATAACCTCTGCATTGCCCAATAGTGAATACAACTTGTTCATGTCCATTTTTTTCTGACTAGGAAACTCAAGTAGGAATTTACGACTAGGAAACTCGAAGTGGGAATTTACAACTAGGAAACTCACTATAAATGACTAGGAAACTGTGTACTATAAAATGTACAATATGCTTCAGACTGTTTTCCCCTATATGTAAATATGCACTTGCAGACAAGGCGATGTAGCTGCAAAGTATGCCAGTCACAGCAGGAATTGTTCTGCATATTTAAAGTTTATTGCATGCCCAACTAGTCAGATCAAGATGATGTCTGTGTTGCCCAATAGTAAATACAACTTGTTCATGTCCATTTTTTCTGACTAGGAAACTCAAGTAGGAATTTACGACTAGGAAACTCAAGTGGGAATTTACAACTAGGAAACTCACTATAAATGACTAGGAAACTGTGTACTATAAAATGTACAATATGCTTCAGACTGTTTTCCCTATATGTAAATATGCACTACTTTAGGAATAAGACAAGGCGATGTAGCTGCAAAGTATGCCAGTCACAGCAGGAATTGTTCTCCCCGCCGCCATATTTAAAGTTTATTGCATGCCCAACTCAGAAACTCAGTTATCAAGATGATGTCTGTGTTGCCCAATAGTAAATACAACTTGTTCATGTCCATTTTTTTCTGACTAGGAAACTCCAAGTAGGAATTTCCGACTAGGAATGTCCAATTAGTAAAATATTAAAATTATCTCTGAGTTTCCCAGTAGAAATTCATATTTACAATAATTCTGATAGCATATGAAGGCTAAGCATCACTGTGTATAAGATTAATACATATTGTTTATTGTTAGTTAATATTAACTAATTTAGTTAACTAATGTTAAAAATGTTAACTTTCCTTCTTCCTCACTGGCGTCCACATCTATTTAAATATAATTAAATATGTGTTGCTTGCAAAAAAATAAATAATGAATACATTTAGATTAGACTTTTCAGCTTCTGTTAATCATGACCGACAGATAACGTCCTGACCATTAAAAAACAATGCAGAAAAAATAACAATGTTCATTTAAGGACAAAACATCAGGATTGAAGATGTGAAAGATTGAAAGTGTTGAAAAGTGCAGATGTGTTTTAGAACACAAACACACACACACACACACACACACACACTGGCTCTCCTCTTTCTGTTTCCATGGAAACAGGCTTCTGCCCTTTATGGCGGTTTGTGTGTGTGTGTGTGTGTGTGTGTGTGTGTGTGTGTGTGTGTGTGTGTGTGTGTGTGTGTGTGTGTGTGTGTGTGTGTGTGTGTGTGTGTGTGTGTGTGTGTTTGGGGGTTTAAACTGTTCTCCAGTGATCTCTGGAAACAGGCAGAAAAATAAAAGAGGACAGACAAAACTGAGGCAGAGAAAACGAGAACAACACATCAAGAATGACTGGACATGGAGTTTTTAAAATCATTTATTTCATACAGATCACAATCCCAAACAGTCAATGAATTATGCTAGAGCATATTCCCTTAGTGATATTTTCCAGTAATCCACCAGTCACCAATGGTTTCAGATGGTGTGTTGAAGCTCGACACTGAGGAGTCGATTATTATCTGCACAAATACTTTTAATTAACACCGCTTAAACTCTGAACACGTAGACTGGAAAAGGTCCCTTTACGCATCATAAACACGGCAAACGAATCCCACTATGCTACGAGTGTCTGTCATTATGAAGTGTGAAACATTAACTCCTCAATGTGCTGCTGATTTCTGTCTGATTGATGGATGTTGACCTCTGATTTCATTTGGATAAACCGAGCAAGACGGACCGCGAGAGCATTATCTGCTCACTGACGCGTCAGGAGACTCTGAGAAGAATCTCTGGCTCTGAGGAGCGATCATCCCGACATCAGCCACGTCTATCAGTGTGGAGATCAGTGTTACAGGCTGCGAGAGAGATTTTTGTTATTCTTATCTTTCATGTTTCTTTATACACAAACACACTCACACACACACACACACACACACACACACACACACACACACACAACTGTGTGTGAACTGGCTGGATGTGAACTCTAAACTGACAGGTTCTGCAGAGAAAGAACAAACATGATAAAGCAACTTCATGCACAGATAAAGAGGAAAGAATCACACCAACACCTCCCAATACATCACAATATTCATCATTATAATAATTAATGCACATATTAAAGGGGCGGGGCCTGGTTGAGTTAGTCGTGTGTTGAAACTGGCGGTTATGGTAAGGGGCGGGACATTTCCCAAACACCAATCACAACACACCACTCCAGCCAACCAATCAGAGCACAGTGTGCTTTTCATAGAGACAGGAACTAAACAGAGCGTTACTGACAGACTGGGAAGAGAGGAGCCGCAACAATGGAGAATATGGGAAATAATCAACATTCAAGCAGGAAAACACAACATCAAGACTTTGTAAAAATAGTAATTATTACTCTTTAATATTTTTGCATTTTGTTGGGTTAAATCAAAGTTCAGTGTTTGATTTTCAGGCTTTAGCGTGTGGAAGCGGTGTCCTCGCGGAGGGTAAATGTCTCTGCCGCTCCCGGTTGAACTTCGACGCTGGGCATCATGTAGTGAACTCATGAAACTTTACTGTGCTGAAGTCTCAGTGACTCATGGGAAGAGCTGAAGAGCTCCAGGGCAAACGCTGACTCCACCAAAGCCCTTTTATACTTCAGTCCTTTCAGAAACATTCATGCATTTCACAGCAAACCGCTGCCACAAAGTGACTCAAACGCTCTCAGAGAGAAAAGGCAAACAGAGCTGTCAGGCGTTTTATTATTCAGAGCGTGTAAGAAGGTCACCAGCTCATCAGGATGGGTATTTTGTTAAAAGCATTAAAACTACAGGAATAAGTTCATCCAGAAATGTAAATCCGCTCATCATGTAGGGTTCACACTGAGCAGGTTTGGTTGGATTACAAACACTGCCATCTGAACCAAACAAGCTGACCGAGACTCGCGCTTTCAGTCTCAAACCTGTTCAATCCCTTCATGGCCACAGGTGTATAAATCAAGCACTAGGCATGCAGACGCTTCTACACACATTTGTGAAAGAATGGGTCGCTCTCAGGAGCTCAGTGAACTCAAGCGTGGTACCGTGATAGGTTGCCACCTGTGCAATAAGTCCATTCCTGAAATTTCCTCACTACTAAATATTCCACGCTCAACTGTTAGTGGGATTATAACAAAGTGGAAGCGATTGGGAACAACAGCAACTCAGCCACGAAGTGATAGGCCACGTAAAATCACAGAGCGGGGTCAGCGCATGCTGAGGGTCACAGTGCGCAGAAGTCACCAACTTTCTGCAGTCAATAGCTCCAGACCTCCAAACTTCTGTGGCCTTCAGATGAGCTCAAGAACAGTGCGTAGAGAGCTTCATGGAATGGGTTTCCATGGCCGAGCAACTCATCCAAGCCTTACATCACCAAGTGCAATGCGAAGCGTGGGATGCAGTGGAGTAAAGCACGCCGCCACTGGACTCTAGAGCAGTGGAGACGTGTTGTCTGGAGTGACCAATCACGCTTCTCTGTCTGACAATCCCATGGACGAGTCTGGGTTTGGTGGTTGCCAGGAGAACGGGACTTGCCTGACTGCATTGTGCCAAGTGTAAAGTTATTATACAAATTATGGGGTGGGGTTGTTTTTCAGGGGTTGGGCTTGACCCCTTAGTTCCAGTGAAAGGAACTCTTAATGCTTCACCAAGACATTTTGGACAATTTCATGCTCCCAACTTTGTGGGAACAGTTTGGGGACGGCCCCTTCCTGTCCCAACATGACTGCGCTCCAGTGCTCAAAGCATCGGTCCATAAAGACATGGATGAGCGAGTTTGGTGTGGAGGAACTTGACTGGCCTGCACAGAGTCCTGACCTCATCCCGATAGAACACCTTTGGGATGAATTAGAGCGGAGACTGCGAGCCAGGCCTTCTCGTCCAACATCAGTGCCTCACAAATGCACTTCTAGAAGAATGGTCAAAAATTCCCATAAACACACTCCTAAAACTTGTGGAAAGCCTTCCCAGAAGAGTTGAAGCTGTTAGAGCTGCAAAGGGTGGGCCGACTCCATATTAAACCCTACGGATTAAGAATGGGATGGCATTAAAGTTCTTGTGCATGTAAAGACAGGCGTCCCAAAACTTTTGGCAATATAGTGCATGTACGCAACATGGATCAAAGACATCTAAACCAACCAAAAACAGGAACTTTCTTCTGTGAGACACAATAGCTGGGGTTTTCAGTGGATAAAAGGAGTGACGTCACGTCTTCAGTTTGTTAGAGAAATAAAAGAGATTGTTTTAAATTGGTAGAGTATATGAAAACGAATAAGAAAAAGGAATGTTTTACTGAATAAAACTCCATAATGCATCACATTCTGAAGCCACTGAAAAGACTGGGATCTCATTCAGCGTCTCTGAAGAATAATGAATTTGAAATTGAAATGCAGTATTAACATTCAGACGTTCTTCAGTAGTTACACAATCTCCCAGTGGAGTCTCTGATTCACTGATTCACAGCAAACCGATAATCAGGAACAAATTCCGGCCAGTTTTCCATCGGAACAAATGAATGAGCATCTCTAAATCATGAATGTCTAAACCTTTGGGGATGGAAGAATCCAGCTGAGATTCATTAGGACAGATGAATTAGATTCATTAACATCTATTCCATCTTTGCTTGTTTTCCTTGATTACTTTCCCGACGCCTTGATTACTTGCTGCATGTCCTTCAGTTGATTTGCTCTGAAACTAAAGGCTCAATAATTCACAAAACACACAGAGATGATCTGGATCAGATCACATGATGTTTGGATCGTAAACACACTAATAAACTGATGCGTATGTCAGTCAGACAGGTCCGATTTCATGCCATAGTTCATTATCCACTATTTGCATTTATTTGTTAGTTTATTAGTTATAAATTATGAATATGCTTAAAATATGACTAGGAACAGTGTTAATTATTAGACTTGTTCTTGAAAAATGTATAAAAATTAAGCAATTTTTTGTTGAAAACAAGAATAATAAAACGTATGAAATTGAAATAAATGGGATGATATATTGTGCATTTAAAACATTCAGTTTACAAGTATTACAGAAATCTGACCTGTTTGACTCTCAAATAGAGTATTTGAATACCATAGAAACAGGCGTTTGCGGAGACTCCGTACAGAATCTGTCTCTCACAGCAGCTTGCACAGACACAGATGTAGACGCAGACACAGACAGAGATGTAGACACAGACGCAGACACAGACAGAGATGTAGACACAGACACAGATGCAGACGCAGACACAGACAGAGATGTAGACACAGACGCAGACACAGACAGAGATGTAGACACAGACGCAGCCGCAGACACAGACAGAGATGTAGACACAGACACAGACACAATGTAGACACAGACGCAGACACAGACAGAGATGTAGACACAGACACAGACGCAGACACAGACAGAGATGTAGACAGACACAGATGCAGACGCAGACACAGACGCAGACACAGATGTAGACGCAGACACAGACAGAGATGCAGACGCAGACACAGACACAATGTAGACACAGACGCAGACACAGACAGAGATGTAGACACAGACACAGACGCAGACACAGACAGAGATGTAGACGCAGACACAGATGCAGACGCAGACACAGACGCAGACACAGATGTAGACGCAGACACAGACGCAGACGCAAAGCAGACACAGATGTAGACGCAGACACAGACTCAGAAACAGATGCAGACGCAGATGTAGACGCAGACACAGATGTAGACACAGACACAGACGTAGACACAGATGCAGACGCAGACAGAGATGTAGACACAGACACAGACGTAGACACAGACACAGGCACAGATGTAGACACAGACACAGATGTAGATGCAGACACAGATGTAGATGCAGATTCAGACACAGATGTAGACACAGACACAAATCAAATCAAATCACCTTTATTTATATAGCGTTTTTTACAATGCCGATTGTTTCAAAGCAGCTTCACAGTGTTACAAGAAAATAATGCAACAGAATTTGATTCAGCTGTACAGCCGCTCTGGTGAAACGGTGATGGTATCCAGGTAATTTCAATTATCATATAGTGTCAATGCAGGCAGATCGGTAATATAGTTGAAATTTAGGTGTCCCCAACTGAGCAAGCCAAAAGCCAGAGGCAACACAGAAGCAGACGCAGACACAGATGCAGACGCAGACATAGATGTAAACGCAGACAGACGTAGATGCAGACACAGATGCAGATGCAGACACAGACGTAGACACAGATGCAGACACAGATGTTGACGCAGACACAGATGTAGACGCAGATACAGACTCAGACTCAGACACACACACAGACACAGATGTAGACACAGACGCAGACACAGATGTAGACACAGACACAGACGTAGACACAGATGCAGACACAGATGTTGACGCAGACACAGATGTAGACGCAGAAACAGACTCAGACTCAGACACACACACAGACACAGATGTAGACACAGACGCAGACACAGATGTAGACGCAGACACAGATGTAGACACAGATGCAGATACAGATGTAGACAGACACAGACTGAGACACAGATGTAGACACAGATGTAGACACACAGATGTAGACACAGGCACAGATGTAGACTCAGACACAGACACAGACATAGACGCAGACACAGATGCAGACACAGACGTAGACACGCAGACACAGACGCAGACACAGATGTAGATGCAGACACAGACGCAGACACAGATGCAGACACAGACGTAGACGCAGAGAGACACAGACTCAGACACAGATGTAGACACAGACGTAGATACAGACACAGACGCAGACTCAGACAGACACAGACACAGATGTAGATGCAGACACAGACACAGACACAGCTGTAGACGCAGACAAAGATGTAGATGCAGACACAGATGTAGACACAGGCACAGATGTAGACACAGACACAGGCACAGATGTAGACACAGACACAGACGTAGACACAGACGCAGACACAGATGTAGACACAGACACAGACGTAGACACAGACACACACACAGATGTAGATGCAGACACAGATGTAGATGCAGACGCAGACAGAGATGTAGACACAGACACAGACGTAGACACAGACACAGGCACAGATGTAGACACAGACACAGACGTAGACACAGACACACACACAGATGTAGATGCAGACACAGATGTAGATGCAGATTCAGACACAGATGTAGACACAGACACAAATCAAATCAAATCACCTTTATTTATATAGCGTTTTTTACAATGCCGATTGTTTCAAAGCAGCTTCACAGTGTTACAAGAAAATAATGCAACAGAATTTGATTCAGTTGTACAGCCGCTCTGGTGAAAACGGTGATGGTATCCAGGTAATTTCAATTATCATATAGTGTCAATGCAGGCAGATCGGTAATATAGTTGAAATTTAGGTGTCCCCAACTGAGCAAGCCAAAAGCCAAAGGCAACACAGAAGCAGATGCAGACACAGACGCGACACAGACTCAGACACAGACGTAGACGCAGACACAGATGCAGACTCAGACACAGATGTAGACGCAGACACAGACGCAGACACAGATGTAGACTCAGGCACAGATGTAGACGCAGACACAGACATAGATGCAGACACAGACGCAGACGCAGAAGCAGACACAGATGTAGACACAGACACAGACTCAGAAACAGATGTAGACGCAGACACAGTCGTAGACAGAAACAGATGCAGACGCAGATGTAGACGCAGACACAGATGTAGACACAGACACAGACGTAGACACAGATGCAGACGCAGACAGAGATGTAGACACAGACACAGACGTAGACACAGACACAGGCACAGATGTAGACACAGACACAGACGTAGACACAGACGCAGACACACACACAGATGTAGATGCAGACACAGATGTAGATGCAGATTCAGACACAGATGTAGACACAGACACAAATCAAATCAAATCACCTTTATTTATATAGAGTTTTTTACAATGCCGATTGTTTCAAAGCAGCTTCACATTGTTAACAGGAAAATAATGCAACAGAATTTGATTCAGCTGTACAGCCGCTCTGGTGAAACGGTGATGGTATCCAGGTAATTTCAATTATCATATAGTGTCAATGCAGGCAGATCGGGAATATAGTTGAAATTTAGGTGTCCCCAACTGAGCAAGCCAAAAGCCAAAGGCAACACAGAAGCAGACGCAGACACAGACGCGACACAGACTCAGACACAGACGTAGACGCAGACACAGATGCAGACTCAGACACAGATGTAGACGCAGACACAGACGCAGACACAGATGTAGACGCAGACACAGACACAAATGTAGATGCAGACACAGACGCAGATGCAGACACAGACGTAGACGCAGAGACACAGACTCAGGCACAGATGTAGACGCAGACACAGACATAGATACAGACGCAGACACAGATGTAGATACAGACACAGATGTAGATGCAGACACAGACGTAGATGTAGACTCAGACACAGACAAAGATGTAGACTCAGACACAGATGTAGACTCAGACACAGATGTAGACGCAGACAAAGATGTAGACGCAGACACAGATGTAGACACAGGCATAGATGTAGACACAGACACAGATGTAGACGCAGATGCAGACACAGATGTAGACACAGACACAGATGCAGACACAGATGTAGACGCAGACGCAGACACAGACGCAGACACAGACTCAGACACAGATGTAGATGCAGACAGACGCAGATGCAGACACAGACGTAGACGCAGAGAGACACAGACTCAGACATAGATGTAGATGCAGACACAGACGCAGACACAGGTGCAGACACAGACGCAGATGTAGACGCAGACACAGACGTAGACGCAGACATAGATGTAGACGGACACAGATGTAGACACAGACACAGATATAGACACAGACACAGATGTAGACTCAGACACAGACAAAGATGTAGACTCAGACACAGATGTAGACTCAGACACAGATGTAGACACAGATGTATACGCAGACAAAGATGTAGACGCAGACACAGATGTAGACACAGACACAGATGTAGACGCAGACACAGACGTAGATGTAGACTGACACAGATGTATACACAGACACAGATGTAGACGCAGACACAGACGTAGATGTAGACTGACACAGATGTAGACTGACACAGATGTAGACACAGATGTAGATGTAGACTCAGACACAGATGGAGAAAACAAGAACAATAGTTTTATTAATATTTAGAATTTTATATTGTTCATTTTAGTTACATTTTAGTAAGTATAGTAAGACTTGTATCAATTTAGACTGTCATAATGTCATAACTTTGTATGTCTTAAAATATAAAATTTATGACATTTATAACTGTGAATGGCATAATTTCAACTTTTTGTCAATTTCAACTTTGCCATGATTTCAATGTTTTATGTCATAATTTCAACTTTGTCAAATTCTACTAATAATTTTGACTTAGTATATTATAATTAGGAATGGAAAATGGACTTCCATAAATAACAGAGCAGGTGAAACACCAAACATCAGCAGTGCCGCTTCATATTTCTGTGGAAACTGTGATACATTTATTTGTCAGGATTCTTTGATGATTAGAAAGTTCAAAAGAACAGCATTTCTGTCATGACAGCTCTCTGGAGATTAGTATGGTATTAGAGATTGGCATGGTAATAAATATGGCAATGGTAATGTATTTGGTCTTGGCGGAATAGCTCTGCTACGATGCAAACTGCATAACGCTAATCATAAATGTGTGTTGAGCATCAGATCCTCATCTGAGAATGATTCCTGAAGGATCATGTGACACTGAAGACTGGAGTAATGAGGATAAATTCAGCTTTGACCACAGGAATAAATCACACTTTACTATATATTCACACAGAGAATGTCCCAGAGGTTAGAGTAGCACAACCATGGTTAATTTGTGGTTACCATGGTTTAACTACAATAACCATGGTTTTTTGGTTTCATTTGTAGTAAAACCATGGTTCTTTCTCGTAAGGGGTATTTTAGAAGATTCATTAATTCAAACAAAAAGCTGAGAAAATTGTCAAAGATTGTCAGTCAGTTGCATTATGTCCCATTATTCTTATTTCCATAGTAACAGCGCCAGCCGTGACCACTGCACATCTGCAGAACCCGCGGGCAGGAGGAGTCTCGTCCTGGGCTACAGCGACACCCAGAGGAGAGCTCAACTAACAGCGGAACAACTGTGTGCGTGACCTCGAGGGAACTTCTGAAACTCGGGCCTGTGTTATTTCAGCTAGTTGCCAAAAACATAAAATATGAAATAAAAAACGGGAGCAGACGCCACAGGTTTAGAGTGTTAAACTTTATTTGGTTTTGCTCCTTTTGCAGTCTTTTTCTGTTTTTTTTTATTTAAAATTAAAAGTTCCACAGGTTAAAACCCATTACAATGAGCAAAATACACATTCAGACGCACACAAACGAATGGAGTGATTAGGACCAGCCCATTGAGACACACACACACACACACACGTTATAAGGGTTTCACAAAACACTCAATATATCGCAATAAGCTTAAAATAAAACATTAATCATCATCAAAAAGAAGATTTTCCCTCAAAATGGCAAGTTTTAGCAGGTAGTGGAAGACGTGATGGAACCACAGAGAGACGTCTGCAGTGTTTCGCTCGAGTTTGTTCTCAAAAACAGGAAAAACCGTTTCGATCAACACACATTTGACATTGTGAAACAGATTTGTCCCTTTGCAGCACCCATAACTCCAGTGAAGAACAAAAAACTGACGATTTCTTAAAATATAATATAGCATCCTAAGGTGGACTGTGTCTCTGACCCTTTAAAAAGTCTCGAATCCAGTGTGTTAAAGGCCTCAGTAATAAATATGAATAGCTTCAAAACGTTACAGATTGAGCTGCATACAGTACGGCTTCAGGAGACGGTCTGCTCGACCTGAACGAGCGCTGTGTGTTAACCTCAGTCTGGCCTACTTCAGACTGAAATGCAAAGTTGGGAAACTGCAAAGCATTTATTGGTGATTTATATAAAACAAACAACTGGAAGCTAATTCACGAATAAAGGAATAAAGTAGGCTAACTGCGACTTTATCTCACAAATCCACACTTTTACCCTCAGAAGGGTTTGTCCTGGTTTATGGTTGGTTTGTTTCTTGAACAGACTGAAATACAACTGTGAGAAAAAAAGTCAGAATTGTGAGATAAAAAGTGGCAAATACCTTTTTTTTAATGCAATGCGAGAAAAAAAAAAACAGAATTGCAAGGAAAAAAAGGCCAAAGAGCGAGATTCAGAATTATGACTTGAGAAAGCACGCCGACTTAACGCTGATAAGAAGTAGCAATTACCTTTTTATTTGATCATTTCCTGGTGGAAACAACAGAAAAGGTCCTAATTCCCAGAGAAAAAGTAAAAATGACGAGATATAAACTCTGAGGAATAAGGTCAGAATAGTGAGATAAAGATAAAATGATTAATCGTTCTTTTTTTGGAGGGGAAAAGGAAGAATTGCGAGATTTAAACTGATTGTGAAGGAGGGATATTTGTTTAATTGATTGCTTTGAGATTTGAATGTGACGTTTCTGTCGCACTTGAACACTCTTCAGGTAAGGAAGAGTCTGACTGTTGATGCTATACACCCGTTTAATATGCATTAATCACTATTAATCGAGTTCAAACATGGCATTTTACACTCCAACAAAACTAGGCCTATCTCAAAAGCTTTGCATATTGCTTATGAGAGACTTAAAGTGATCTGTCACAAAAATGAAATGTTTCAAGACAATGAAAACACTTGACGACGATCAAAAGTGCAGTTTAACACGGTGGAATGAAGACGACGAGACTGCGGAGCACATGACGACAGAGAGGAGCCCAAAGCAGGCCATTGTTCAGCACAGCGCTCCCGCCTCCCGAAGGAATGCCACTGTGGGAAAACATCAGAGATGAACATCTCAGTAGAGCACACGAACCTCCGGCAGGGGGCGGCAGAGAGACGAGAGCCAGCAGATCAGTGAGACGGAAGAAGAAGCCTCTTGTGACTGTATATGATTAGGCAATCAGGCATAACATTATGACCATGAAAAACACTGATGATCTCCTCCTCACGGCTCCTGTTAGTGGGTGGGATATATTAGGCAGCAAGTGAACATTTTGTCCTCAAAGTTGATGTGTTAGAAGCAGGAAAAATGGGCAAGCGTAAGGATTTGAGCGAGTTTGACAAGGGCCAGATTGTGATGGCTAGACGACTGGGTCAGAGCATCTCCAGAACTGCAGCTCTTGTGGGGTGTTCCCGGTCTGCAGTGGTCAGGATCTATCAAAAGTGCTCCAAGGAAGGAACAGTGGAGAACCGGACACAGGGTCATGGGCGGCCAAGGCTCATTGATGCACGTGGGGAGCGAAGGCTGGCCCGTGTGGTCCGATCAAACAGACGAGCTACTGCAATGTTCTGCTGGGAAACCTTGGGTCCTGCCATCCATGTGGATGTTACTTTGACACGTACCACCTACCTAAGCATTGTTGAGACCATGTACAGCCTTTCATGAAAACACAAATGCTTCAGGAATGGTTTGAGGAGCACAACGAGTTTGAGGTTTGACTTGGCCTCCAAATTCCCCAGATCTCAATCCAATCGAGCATCTGTGGGATGTGCTGAACAAACAGGTCAGATCCATGGAGGCCTCACCTCGCAACTTAGAGGACTTAAAGGATCTGCTGCTAACATCTTGATGCCAGATACCACAGCACACCTTCAGGGGTCTAGTGGAGGCCATGCCTCGACGGGTCAGGGGGACCAACACAATATTAGGAAGGTGGTCATACTGTTATGCCTGATCGGTGTATCAAATCAAAATCAAGTCAGCTTTATTTATACAGCGCTTTTAACAAGTCCAATTGTTTCAAAGCAGCTTCACATTGTTAACAGGAAAATAATGCAGCAGAATTTGTACAGCCGTTCTGGTGAAGCGGTGATGTTATCCAGCTCATTTCAGTATCATTTAGTGTCAATGCGGGCAGATCGGTAATATAGATGAGATTTAGGAGTCCCTAACTGAGCAAGCCAAAAGCCAGAGGCAACGGTGGCAAGGAACCAAAACTCCTTCAGGGTCAGAATGGAGAAAAAAACCTTGGGAGAAACCAGGCTCAGTCGGGGTGCCAGTTCTCCTCTGGCCGACGAACAAACAGTGTATGATTATAATTCTGGCAACATAGCAGGTCTTAATTCATATTAGGCAAATAGATATTCGTAAGATTATTCTTATGTATAGTGTTATGGATGGGCTTTATGCTTCTTCTGAGATTAAAACGGCTCTCTTCCTCAGTGTTTCTGTCTGGTTTCCAAGTACAATTATCTATTTATAAATCAAAATACTGGAAAACAGGACAAAAATACAGATTCACCGAACGACTGCACACAGACGCTTTAAATGCTAAACGCTGAAGTCCAGTTCTCCTGCCCAAACACCACCAGTGAGGTCAGCAGAGCGCTCGTCCAAGTGTGATGCACGTCTTGTCTACACGTGTGTTTGACAATCACAAATGACCATCGCACGCAAATCTAGCATTCTTTGGCACGGCACATGTACGTTTAACGTGTAATGGATTCTCCCGCATATCCACCCTATTCCTGACAAGCCGACGGCGTTTTGAATTATGAGTGGCACTTCCGGTTTGAGGAACTTCCATTTAAAAAGACCGAAACAAGTCATTTCTCTCTATGTTTTATTTTCAGACATCATGAGAATAACGTAACGATTTTAACGTGACATGTTATAACAAGAATATCTATGGCAAGAGTTTTCTTTTCCTCATGATTATTCTCTTTTTCCCCTTTGTATTCCGCTGTAACCGTATGAAAAAGGACAACATATACTGCACATTTGTGGTCTGTTCTCCCGATCTCATTTACGATACATCTCATTAATTCACTGGAACGGAAGAATCTCTGTTTTTTCTCCTCAAATCCTCACGTCTCTTTCCAGGTTAGTTTTCACACGGACACTTTAAAATGTAATTGTCTCCCCTTTTCACTTCTAATCCCTAAATTACCAGTGTTTATGTCTCTAAAGCAGGTAAATACAATTTATTATCTGTCAAAATGACGGAAAACACTTTGAAATACTAATGAAGTTAATGACATTTTTGATTAAGGCAACGTATGTTACATAACACGGATATATATATATATATATATATTACTACAGTGATATTTAATATTTTGTTGTGGAAAGAATCGCACTTTTGGGGTTATTCCTGGTCTGTTGGAAGTGCCTTGTTTATGCTTTTACACTTTTAAATGTCCTTTTTTCAAACTGAAAAGCTTCCCATACCCACATACAGTGGGCTCTAAATACACCAGTTTGGTGTCATTTTACAGGAAACCCTTTGAAGTTATAAAACACTGCTAAACGTGATAGACATGTGAGTATATGTTGTCTGAAATACCTCCCCCCACCACCCCTTTTATTTTCTTGGTTATAAATTCATTTTTGAAAGTGTGTATCTCAGGCCCTGTGTGCTCT
Organism: Paracanthobrama guichenoti; assembly: GCA_018749465.1. Taxonomy (NCBI): domain Eukaryota; kingdom Metazoa; phylum Chordata; class Actinopteri; order Cypriniformes; family Gobionidae; genus Paracanthobrama; species Paracanthobrama guichenoti. Next base: position 22,348,490 of record CM031949.1, on the reverse strand, counting down.
AGCACCCTGCAGACAGTTGGGGCTGTTTCCACTAGATGGCAGCAAACACTGGAAAAAATAATTTTGTCTGTATCCTGTTGTATGCGAGATTTATTCAAATTGGATCTGAAGGGAGGAATATTACCTTTTTTATGTAATTTCCGCCTACCCAAATCTCTCAAATATACAAGTCTCCCCATATACAGTGGTATAAATGCAATATCCCAGTGTCACAATATTATTTTTTCCAGTATTTGCTGCCATCTAGTGGAAACATCCCGAACTGTCTGCAGGGTGCTAGAGCACACAGGGCCTGGGGTTATTACAGCTCAGACAACATATACTCACATGTTTATCACGTTTAGCAGTGTTTTATAACTTCAAAGGGTTTCCTGTAAAATGACACCAAACTGGTGTATTTAGAGCCCACTGTATGTGGGTATGGGAAGCTTTTCAGTTTGGGTCAGCCAAATCCAGGTGGAAATGGTCCCAGAGTGATTTAGTGTAAATAAGTTACTTTGTGTAAAATGAATGCTGATCAGGGTCCTTGGAGTTTAGGAGGTTAAAGAGTGAGACTTTCACTGATTATTTACAGCTTAACGGAAGTTACACCCATAATTTACGCAAAGCATCATGGGGCGTAGGAATAAGGTGGATAACGTTGCTCTGACTGCACAATAGTGCAACTTTTATCTGCGTAATAGAATAAATCTGGGCTAAAACAAGGTGAAATCATTTTAAGACTGAATATTAGAACGTAAAGGCCCCGATATACTTCAATCGGAAAATCAACTGGCGTGGCGACATTTCCAACTAAATCAGGCCAAAGTGAAGTTTGTCTCGGAAGCTTGCCAAAGTTAATTTCTAAAAAACAACAACAAAAAAAACCCTTTGAATTGTCATTGGTCCATGGTGATTATTTAATAGGTGGGTGTGGCTCTGAGGCTCCACCCACTTTGGTTCATTTTTCTCTTCAGTTTGTCGAGGTCAGAATTGCTCAAGTATTTCAAACATCTTTTTACCCCTAAAAGAAGTTTGCCATGAGTATATCAGGGCCTTAAAGCGGAGCAACAGATCTGTGCAAGCGCGACTAGAGGGCGTTAAGACCCTGAGACAGTGCTGAAAGAAAGGAAGATCAACCAATCACAAAGGAGAGCATGGAGGTTTTGAATCTTCAGGAATGACAAATACTCAATAGTCCTTTCCCAGGTCAAGTGAGAATCTCCTGTGGTTTCATTTCCCAGAATTGGCATGGACTCGGGCAGCACGATACTGGAAAAAAACTGACATCGCGATGTTTACTTTCTCTGTGATGTGATACATCGTAATATGTTCACCAGATGACTTTATTTTGGAAGAATGAGTGGGGGATTTTGTTGGGGCGTGCAAAAATGTAAGTGCTTTTATTTTGAAGAATTGCTGGCAAATGGATGCATGCGCTGCTGCTTTCAGAGTCGAGCTGGAATCAGTAGCGCATATGTTTATTTATTTATGGCAAATCAGCATATCGCATTGTCAGTTTTATATATATCGTGCAGCCCTGTTTACAGATCCCACGTTCAGAACCGGTCATCTCTGAGTTGCGGCGGTGCCCTGAAGGGACTAAGGCCGAGGCCTCTGCGCGGATGGACCCTCTCTTTGGCGCCATCGATCGGCCGGCTGACGGCCGCCCAGCCCAGATCTATGAGCGGAGAGTCGGCCGGGTTCAGCGGCGCGACCCTGAGGGACAGATTCGGGCTGGCGTTGGTTGAGCAGGGCGCAGAGCGTGAGGTCGGGAAGGGGGTGGAGAAGGGGTCAAAGGTCGATCCGTGGTCTGAGTTCATGGGAGGGTCGACCTTCAGATTGAAGGGGTCACAGTCGGGTGATGGGAAGGGGTCACAGTTCGTGAAGGGGTTGGTGGGCGAGGGGTGGAACCCCAGCCGAGGGCTCGTGGGACTGCTGGTGCACATGGGGTTCTTGCCGGCCGCTCTGTCCACCACACCGGCCGAAACGAAACTCCACGGGTCGATGCGGGGTCGGTTCGGGGACGGACGTGGGCGAGGAACGATGTTGACCTCCAGACGACGGGTTTTGGGGCTCCACAAACGGGGGTCTGGATACAGGGCGAACGGCATCGGAGACTTGTCCTCGGCCTCAAACGCGTCTTGACACAATGGAAGATCCAACACTAATGAAGAACAGAGAAGAGAATCAGTTACAGTTCACCAGCACATGTTCATGTAAAAAATCACTTGAACCATTTGGTTATTTGGTATTTTGGTATTATTATTTGGTCTGCAGAGAGCGTGTCAAATAAACTCCCCCCGTAAATGGGCACGACATCCTCATTAAATCCGTCTCTTTCAAATAATCTTACGAATATCTATTTGCCTAATATGAATTAAGACCTGCTATGCTGCCAGAATTATAATCATACACTGTTTGTTCGTCGGCCAGAGGAGAACTGGCACCCGACTGAGCCTGGTTTCTCCCAAGGTTTTTTTCTCCATTCTGACCCTGAAGGAGTTTTGGTTCCTTGCCACCGTTGCCTCTGGCTTTTGGCTTGCTCAGTTGGGGACTCCTAAATCTCATCTATATTCCCGATCTGCCCGCATTGACACTATATGATACTGAAATGAGCTGGATAACATCACCGCTTCACCAGAACGGCTGTACAAATTCTGTTGCATTATTTTCCTGTTAACAATGTGAAGCTGCTTTGAAACAATTGGACTTGTTAAAAGCGCTGTATAAATAAAGCTGACTTGATTTTGATATATTGTTATATACATTTTTCATCTTTGCACTAGTAACATCAGGTTGGGCTGTTTGATGTTAAATAATTATTGGTTTTGAACAGTAGTTAATATTTCAATATTCAAAATATTTTTTGTCAGACTCTACTAGAGCTGGTTTTCCTGCTTGAATGTTGATTATTCCTCATATTCTCCATTGTTGCAGCTCCTCTCTTCCCAGTCTGTCAGTAATTCTGTTTAATTCCTGTCTCTATGAAGCCCTTCTGAAAAGCATACTGTGCTCTGATTGGTCAGCTGGGAAATGCCCCGCCACCTTACCATAACCGCCAGTTTCAACACACGACTAACTAACTCAACCAGGCCCGGCCCCTTTATTCTGCCTATGAATTACTTAAAGGGATAGTTCGCCTAAAAATGAAAATTATTCCATAATTTACTCACCCTCGAGTCATCCTAGGTGTAAACGACATTCTTCCTTCAGATGAATACAAGCAGAATTATATTAAAAAATGTTGCGCTATGCCCAACGTCATTGTTGTGCCAGTTACACTTCCTTTATAAGTTGAATACGGAAGGCGCCAGAAGCTAGACATTTTACTTTATAACGTGTTAAATATGGATATTTTTCTTACACAAACCCATCGATTTGCTTCAGAAGGCCTTTATTAACCCTGGAGCTATAATGGATGGATGCACTTTTATGGGCTTCAAATTTTGGGCTGCCATTCACTGCCATTATAAAGTTTGGAAGAGCCAGGACATTTTTTAATACAATTCTGATTGTGTTCATCTGAAAGAAGAATGTCATACACACATAGGATGAGCTGAGGGGGAGTAAATCCTGGGATAATTAGCATTTTGGGTGAACTAAATGAGGAATATTGTGACATGTTGGTTCCTGGAAGAAAACTCAAGACTACAATGGATGCGTTTCTGGGAGTTCAGAAACAGTGAGGTTCATTGCAAAGTGTGAAGTAAACAACTCTGGCTGAGCAGCAAGCCTCACCCAGCTGTGAGGAGTGCAGTCCGTAACTCCTCCTCCTGCGCTCTCCGCTCTGATATGACACCTCAGCGGCCGCGTCTCCGTTGGCATGTGCCGACCAGTGCCCGAGACTGTCCTGTGTCCTGCGGCCCGGCCGCTCTCTGTCCCGCGGGTTGGGGGGCGGCGGGGTGAGCGGCAGCGGCTTGATCTCGGGCGGCTTCAGCGAATCCAGGAATCCCCGCGGTAGAGAGTCTGTGCTGAACGTGATCAGATCTCCCACCACCTCCGGCTCCGGTTCGGGCTCTGGTTCGGGCTCCGGCACGGGCAGGTGAGTCCGGGACGAGGCCCGCGGCGGCGGTGTGGGCGGGTGCTGTGCTTCGAGGCAGCGTCCCAGAGCTACGGACGCCAGCAGGGCGGCGCTGCTGAGCAAAGCGCGGTGTGTATTCTTCGCCAGGCCGGGGTGGTCCGGTTTCGGAGAACTACAGGGGGACGAACTACATTCCTCACTCTCTGAACCCTCTGAGAGACACGGAGAAATATGAGAAATATATATAAATATGATTTATATGATTTCAGTTCAGTAAATGACCTCTAGGGTGTTCTGGATGCTTTACTGATAATCCCTCTGTGAGCAATGACTAACTTTAACTTTTTACCATCCTCCTGTCTGAGTTTGACTAGATGACCAGAACTGGTGTTTGTGTGTCTGTGTGTGTGTGTGTTACCGTTGTGGCTGGACTCTGGTGTGACGGGTCTGTACTCCTCGAAATCAGCTTTAGACTCATCATTCTCATTACTGTCCATGCCCAGGAGTTTGGCTCTCATCGACAGACTGCCACACACAAACAAACACACATCAGACCCCTTGACTTCATCCGTTCTGCACACAAACGTGCTGATACGACACTCACCTGTTTTCCTGTGCACTGAGCCGGAGGATCTTTGGACTCTTGGGGCTTTTAGGGCTCAAATGAGGAGCGAATCTCCTCTCACCATTTGTCTGCTTGAGAGGAAGAGACTCCAGCGGCCAAACCGAACTCCACTTACTCTCACTGGGACTCACTGAGGCAAACAGAGAACAGCTAATAAAACAACAGCGCCGCCATGTGGTGACATGGATTCTACAGACACAATGATGGAAAACTCGTATTATTCACATTCTAAAGTGGAAGAAAACTAAACTAGATCCCACTATGATCATTACATGAGATTATAATGAGATTTAGGCAATATTGTAACTATAATCATAGTAAAATATGTGGCATATGCTGATTTTAATCACAATAAACATGCATGTAAACACTTTAATGGCATCAAAACTTTCTCTCTGATCCACAAAAAAAAAAAAAGGACTAAAAAGTAACATAATAATATATACTAGTACTCCTAAACAGTTCATATCAACCTCAAAATCTCTTTTTTTCATCTCTTTATTTCTAAAAACACTTTTTTAAACTTGATATTGTGGCTTTATGTATGATCAGACACTTGCATGTGTCATTATATTATTATCATTTTTATAAAATCAATCTCAAATGGAGTTACAAGGTTTTTGGCCAGCCGTTGTTGGACATGCATGCTTTTTTCTGTCATTAGAGCGGCCACACCTGAGGCATTGTTATGTTTTCATCAACTTACAGGTTATAAAGTTTACTGTAGCTATATGTGGGCGATCAGTTTTTTCTGTCATTTGGCCAAAATCTTATAAAAGAAGATCAAAATGTTATAAAAGATGAAGTGCTTTGCACAGGTTATTTAAGAATTGACGACAAATGCTAGACTAAGATTTTCTAATGTAATGATTTATTCTAGTACAATGATTTATTAAAAAAAAAGTAGTATGGAGACACAAGGTTTCCACCCGACAGAGACTATATATATAGCTAACAATAGTTTATATATAAGAACACTAGTAATGATAAGATCTTGGTAAGGTCACCAAACAAGCTGTAGGTAAGCACTGTATCATTTTTTATAGGTTATTTGAACTAAACCAAGGTATTTTACATACAGAGGGAACAGTAGAAGGAAAGAGTAGGGAGAATGATGGACACACTCACGCTGTATCGCTCGGAAGCGCGGGCCGATGGACGGCGAGCCCAGATCCGGAGAATTACGTCTCTTTTCCAAGCACGGAGACGCCTGGACCGTGATCTTATGGATAAAATCTACACAGATGAAAACAAGCGATATTACATCAACAGCAGTCATGAAAACAACTCAAAAGAGAATACAGGCAAAGACATGCATGCACTCATCAATGTTTGATCTATTTTGCTTCCATAACTTTCAGACTCGTGGAAAGAAAACATCCAAAATACACATTTAAGTTTTTTTTTTATTACAATATGTCATTAAATGAGTCGCTTCAGTGCCACTCACATACAGCAGAACTTACAGCTCCATTCATATCTATATCCTGAAGGTTTCTAGTGAGGGGTTTGTTCATATATCATTCAACAGGATTTATAGCACATTTTATTCCTAAAAACATGGTGAAAATGTGTTTTTCTGTCTGCTGACAGTATTTTCTGATTTATGAAGTGATGAAAATAGATATCCCAAATCCCCTCACTAAAAACACTTAACTCTAATGTGTCAACACAATCAAACAAGAGTTTTGATCCTGGCTTCATCTGGTGTTCAGACTTATCTTCTGGAAATGCATGCGAATTCGTGCATATGTACTTATTTAATTTGCATATTTAAACAACATCTCAGAAAACTAGTAATACTAAACAATTGTCTTAATGTACTGCAATTAATCACCTGAAGATGTATAGTAATATGTATTCGTTACATTTTTCCCCTATTCACCTGTGTGGTCTTGTTTTAACAGCGAAACCGCCGGTTGGTACAACATGGTTAATTATTACTAACGATGAGAAGAAATGTGTGTGTTTTCTGTGTTCTGCACTTTGTCACATCTTATTTTTCCATTCTAGTGTCATAACACCTCATTACTGTGCGACTGCACCTCGTTAATGTCTTTAATAAAGCGCCTCTGAGCGCACTGAGTGCCATTGGCTTATAATAACATCTTAAATACACTGATCACAGCAGATTATGTTATTAGTGAGGACAAACTGAAGGTTATACTGAAGGAGCTAACCAAACCATATCTAGAGATCAGAATATCACTGAGACCACCAGAGTAGCTGCATAGCAACACCCTAGCAACCATTCCAAACACCCTAGCAATGGCCCTGGAACCACATAGTGTGGTAAATATAACCCAGAACACACAGGAAAACACTCCAAACACCCAAGCAGCAGTCGTCAAATCACATAATGTTCTAAAATAATGCAGAACACCCTAGCAACCACATTGCAACACACTAAAAACGATTATGACCCCAATATCCCATTAAAGACCAGCCACAATACCTAGCATCGTTGTGGTGCATCATTCATTCATATGAGCTTTCAAATGGAAGAACAAACACCACAAACTGTCTCCACTGTACGGCTGTAGTGTCTGCGTGTGTGACGTGAAGGCCTCACCCTGCGGCATGCTGATCTTCTCTCCGTTCTTCACCTTCAGCTTGTGTTTCTTGAAGGTTCCTTTGCGTTTCTTTACATTGGGTTTCTGGTTCTGGTTGAGGTGCAGGATGAGCAGGGATAGTTCTCGCTCGAACACGTCCTGCTCCCACTGCGCTAACTGCTGCTCGCGCTGGCGGAGGAACTCCTCGTGAGACTTCTGCTCCAGCGCCGCACGCTTCAGCTCCTCCTCGCGACAGCGCAGCTCCTGCACGCACACACACACACACACACACACAGACACAGACAGACACACAGACAGATACAGACACAGACACAGAGACAGACACAGACACAGAGACACAGACACACAGACAGACACAGAGACAGAGACAGACACAGACACACAGACAGACACAGACACAGACACACACACACAGACAGACACAGACACAGAGACAGACAGACACAGAGACAGACAGACACAGAGACAGACAGACAGAGACAGACACAGACACAGATACAGACACAGAGACACAGACACAGACAGACACACAGACAGACACAGACACACACACACACACAGACACAGACACACACAGACACACACAGACACAGACACACACACACACACACACACACACACACACACACAGACACACACACACACACACACACACACACACACACACACACACAGACACACACACACACACACACACACACACACACACACACACACACACACAGACACACACACACACACACACACAGACACAGACACACACACACACACACACACACACAGACACAGACACAGACACAGACACAGACACACACACACACACACACACACAGACACAGACACACACACACACACACACACACACACACACACACACACACACACACACACACACACACACACACACACACACACACACACACACACACACACACACACACACACACACAGACACACACACACACACACACACAGACACACACACACACACACACACACACACACACACACACACACACACAGACACACACACACACAGACACACACACACACACACACAGACACACACACACACACACACACACAGACACACACACACAGACACACACACACACACAGACACACACACACAGACACACAGACACACACACACACACACACACACACACACACACACACACACACACAGACACAGACACACACACAGACACACACACACACACACACACACACACACACACAGACACACAGACACAGACACACACACACACACACACACACACACACACACACACACACACACACACACACACACACACACACACACACACACACAGACACACACACACACACACACACACACACACACACACACACACAGACACACACACACACAGTTGAGAGTTCATTGTCCGAACACTGTGGATCAGTGGCTGTCAATATGTGAAGCAGGGTTATTATTGTTAACTAAAATCACAACCATAATTTAACTTAAAATATAAGTTGAAGTGCTAAAATAAATAAACAAAAAAACTAAAACTTAATTAAAACTACACAGATTGTTAAAAGAAGAATAATTAAATGGCAAAAACAACAAAATTATTAAAACCAAAATGAAAATATAAAATATAAAAATATAATTCAAAATGTCAATAAAAACTAACTAAAATAAAAAGAGAAAATCAAATTCAAAATAATAACCTATAATGGTAGTAAAATAACAATGATTTGAAACTTTTAAATTTACAGAAACTAGAAGTGTTCATATATTAAAATAATTAATTAAAATAATTCTAATAATTATGTTAAAATACAAATAATTCAATTCTGTCATTTCAGAAGATTCAAGGACTGAATGTTAAGGGTTCAATCCTGGTTATTAAATAAAAAAACACATGAAAATTAATAAAAAATAAGACATAGGATGTCAGTTTACAGTTTGGTTTTGAGCTGTTTTAGCTTATTTTAAAGCTTGTTTTGTCTTACGATTTTAGGTCATCCTGAAGTTTGATGAGGCCCATTGCAAAATCTATGAAATAAGTTATTGTTCATAATGTAAAACCATAGTAAATTCAATAGTTTGTCTGTGGATGTGGTTGCTGAGGTGTTGTGAGTGATTGACGCCAGTGACGCCTTCCATCAGGTCTAAGAGGTCTAATCTATCCCATCATGCACCTTCTCTTTAGCCCGCAGCTCATCAAACATGTCCTGGATCTCCAGCTTCCAGTCCTCCTGGAGAGAATGAAAGGAATCCTGTGGCATCTCCTCCATCACCTGCTCCTCCAAAGCCGTCAGCTGCTCCAGGATGGAGCTGAAACTGGGCCGCCGGTGCGGGTCCTGATCCCAGCACTCTGACACACAAACACAAGAGCATTTATAGAAACTAGACAGGGCAAGTTAGACAGACAGACTTTGTTGCTGGTCTGAAAAATAATTTGAAAAGCTTGAAGGTTTTAAAGGCCTTAGTCAGAAAGACTGTCCGATACTTTACTGATTAAAAGAACTGTGAACTTTCTGTGTGACTCTATAGTAAACGGACGGATGGTGGATGGATGGATAGAGGGATGGATGGATTAATGAATGGATAGATGGACAGACGGATGGACTTATGGACTGACTGACTGACTGATGGACTTACCGGACATGAGCTGGGCGAAGGGTTCAGGGCAGGTGGAGGGAATCGGAAGGGTCAGTTTGTTTACAGCAACTCCATAAGCCACAGCCAGGCCATCAATCCCTCTGTATGGAGCTTCGCCAGTCAGAAGCTCCCATAATAACACACCATAACTAGAGCATGAGAGAGAGAGAGAGAGAGAGAGAGAGAGAGAGAGAGACAGAGAGAGAGAGAGAGAGAGAGAGACAGAGAGAGAGAGAGAGAGACAGAGAGAGAGAGAGAGAGAGAGAGAGAGAGAGAGAGAGAGAGAGAGAGAGAGAGAGAGAGAGAGAGAGAGAGAGAGAGAGAGAGAGAGAGAGAGAGAGAGAGAGAGAGAGAGAGAGAGAGAGAGAGACAGAGAGAGAGAGAGAGAGAGAGAGAGAGAGAGAGAGAGAGAGAGAGAGAGAGAGAGAGAGAGAGAGAGAGAGAGAGAGAGAGAGAGAGAGAGAGAGAGAGAGAGAGAGAGAGAGAGAGAGAGAGAGAGAGAGAGAGAGAGAGAGAGAGAGAGAGAGAGAGAGAGAGAGAGAGAGAGAGAGAGACAGAGAGAGACAGAGAGAGAGAGAGAGAGAGAGAGAGAGAGAGAGAGAGAGAGAGAGAGAGAGAGACAGAGAGAGAGAGAGAGAGAGAGAGAGAGAGAGAGAGAGAGAGAGAGAGAGAGAGAGAGAGAGAGAGAGACAGAGAGAGAGAGAGAGAGAGAGAGAGAGAGAGAGAGAGAGAGAGAGAGAGAGAGAGAGAGAGAGAGAGAGAGAGAGAGAGAGAGAGAGAGACAGAGAGAGAGAGAGAGAGAGAGAGAGACAGAGAGAGAGAGAGAGAGAGAGAGAGAGAGAGAGAGAGAGAGAGAGAGAGAGAGAGAGAGAGAGAGAGAGAGAGAGAGAGAGAGAGAGAGAGAGAGAGAGAGAGAGAGAGAGAGAGAGAGAGAGAGAGAGAGAGAGAGAGAGAGAGAGAGAGAGAGACAGAGACAGAGAGCCGGTTTCACTGCCGGTTGTCTTTACATTTCACTGAGAGGTTGTATATTCTGTATATAACTGTGTATGTGACAAATAAAACTCTTGAAAGAGAGAGAGAGAGAGAGAGAGAGAGAGAGAGAGAGAGAGAGAGAGAGAGAGAGAGAGAGAGAGAGAGAGAGAGAGAGAGAGAGAGAGAGAGAGAGAGAGAGAGAGAGAGAGAGAGAGAGAGAGAGAGAGAGAGAGAGAGAGAGAGAGAGAGAGAGAGAGAGAGAGAGAGAGAGAGAGAGAGAGAGAGAGAGAGAGAGAGAGAGAGAGAGAGAGAGAGAGAGAGAGAGAGAGAGAGAGAGAGAGAGAGAGAGAGAGAGAGAGAGAGAGAGAGAGAGAGAGAGAGAGAGAGAGAGAGAGAGAGAGAGAGAGAGAGAGAGAGAGAGAGAGAGAGAGAGAGAGAGAGAGAGAGAGAGAGAGAGAGAGAGAGAGAGACAGAGAGAGAGAGAGAGAGAGAGAGAGAGAGAGAGAGAGAGAGAGAGAGAGAGAGAGAGAGAGAGAGAGAGAGAGAGAGAGAGAGAGAGAGAGAGAGAGAGAGAGAGAGAGAGAGAGAGAGAGAGAGAGAGAGAGAGAGAGAGAGAGAGAGAGAGAGAGAGAGAGAGAGAGAGAGAGAGAGAGAGAGAGAGAGAGAGAGAGAGAGAGAGAGAGAGAGAGAGAGAGAGAGAGAGAGAGAGAGAGAGAGAGAGAGAGAGAGAGAGAGAGACAGAGAGAGAGAGAGAGAGAGAGAGAGAGAGAGAGAGAGAGAGAGAGAGAGAGAGAGAGAGAGAGAGAGAGAGAGAGAGAGAGAGAGACAGAGAGAGACAGAGAGAGAGAGAGAGAGAGAGAGAGAGAGAGAGAGAGAGAGAGAGAGAGAGAGAGAGAGAGAGAGAGAGAGAGAGAGACAGAGAGAGAGAGAGAGAGAGAGAGAGAGAGAGAGAGAGAGAGAGAGAGAGAGAGAGAGAGAGAGAGAGAGAGAGAGAGAGAGAGAGAGAGAGAGAGAGAGAGAGAGAGAGAGAGAGAGAGAGAGAGAGAGAGAGAGAGAGAGAGAGAGAGAGAGAGAGAGAGAGAGAGAGAGAGAGAGAGAGAGAGAGAGAGAGAGAGAGAGAGAGAGAGAGAGAGAGAGAGAGAGAGAGAGAGAGAGAGAGAGAGAGAGAGAGAGAGAGAGAGAGAGAGAGAGAGAGAGAGAGAGAGAGAGAGAGAGAGAGAGAGAGAGAGAGAGAGAGAGAGAGAGAGAGAGAGAGAGAGAGAGAGAGAGAGAGAGAGAGAGAGAGACAGAGAGAGAGAGAGAGAGACAGAGAGAGAGAGAGAGAGAGAGAGAGAGAGAGAGAGAGAGAGAGAGAGAGAGAGAGAGAGAGAGAGAGAGAGAGACAGAGAGAGAGACAGAGAGAGAGCGCGAGAGCGCAACAGTGGGCGAGTCAGACGCCCGCAGCAGTTTTATATAGCAGTCTAATTACAGCATATACAGACACACACAAACACAAGACGCTTCTCTCTGCTAAAGGCCTTTAGCACACACATCCAAGCGCTCTAAAGCACGGCGAGGCTGTCGGGAAGGCTTTAACTGCAGTAATTCTCAGAGTTCTTTGAATCGAGACTTGTAAATTGAACGAGAATATTTGATGTTTCCCTGCAGAGGAAAATGTGGATTTAAGGGAAAACGGTGAAGCGATACGTCTAATTTGTGTCTGTGGGCAATGAATTTAAAGCCAGTTAATCTAAGAGCAGCATTAACACTCAGTCGAGAGCCTTCAGAGGGAAACGAACTGCTTCAACACAACCTGAAGTGGATTCACAGACAGTCCTCGACGGAGAACATCTGAGATTCTCAATCAGCCAGTGAGTCTCAAAGAGTTAACGTAATTGTCTGAGACAATTAACCAATGCACATCAAACTGGTGATGATAATCAATGTCACCATGTCTGAATTTCCTTTTTCCTTTAGTTGAGCATCAGATTCTTCTTCCGCTCTCGATTCCGGGAGTGAATCATGTGATCTCTACTGGGTTAACCAGTAATTCTTGAGGGCCAGGTTTCTTATGCCACAAGCGATTAAAACGGTTGAGTTTATGAATGAAGACTCTCTCACCTCCAGACGTCACTGCCCTTGGAGAAGGTGGAGGATTTGATGACCTCTGGTGCCATCCAGGCGTAAGTGCCCGCTGTGCTCATCTTAGTCGTTTTGTGCCACTCTCGCGCCAGACCGAAATCTGTGATCTTCAGGGTTTTGCCCTCAATGCTGCCCTTCTCTACAGGCTCAGCCAGCAGAACTGAAACACACACACACACAGAGAGAGTGAGATAGACTATAAGATAGACATCAGAAATACACTTGATTCTGTTTCCCAATAATACTTTTATTCTCAAAATAATGTGCCATCTTACAATCTCAAACCACATAATGGCAGTAGGACACACACACAATCTCTCACACACACCGTCCTCTGAACTCTCAACAAACACACTTTATATTATTAACAGGGTTATTTTTACGTCCAGTTTATCATACTAGGCCTGTTATTTTCTAACTGTGAATTTTCAATAGGAAATAAATAAAAACTGAAATAAAATATAAAATTAAACCTAAAAAGTTTTTAAAAACAAATAAAAAGACTAAAAAATTACAAAACCAATTTTTTTTGCATATAATTAAAATGACTAAAACATTAAACTAACTGTAGTTACAAAATAATCAATTCAAAGTTGATGTGTTAGGAAAAATGGGCAAGCGTAAGGATTTGAGCGAGTTTGACAAGGGCCAGATTGTGATGGCTAGACGACTGGGTCAGAGCATCTCCAGAACTGCAGCTCTTGTGGGGTGTTCCCGGTCTGCAGTGGTCAGGATCTATCAAAAGTGCTCCAAGGAAGGAACAGTGGAGAACCGGCCACAGGGTCATGGGCGGCCAAGGCTCATTGATGCCCCTCCAAATCCCTGAGTTCAGGTGTTCAATCCCTTCATGGCCACAGGTGTATAAATCAAGCACTAGGCATGCAGACGCTTCTACACACATTTGTGAAAGAATGGGTCGCTCTCAGGAGCTCAGTGAACTCAAGCGTGGTACCGTGATAGGTTGCCACCTGTGCAATAAGTCCATTCCTGACATTTCCTCACTACTAAATATTCCACGCTCAACTGTTAGTGGGATTATAACAAAGTGGAAGCGATTGGGAACAACAGCAAAATCACAGAGCGGGGTCAGCACATGCTGAGGGTCACAGTGCGCAGAAGTCACCAACTTTCTGCAGAGTCAATAGCTCCAGACCTCCAAACTTCTGTGGCCTTCAGATGAGCTCAAGAACAGTGCGGAGAGAGCTTCATG